>OX451736.1:296406660-296862486 GCA_948472305.1 Vicia faba | reverse complement strand
AATCCAATGGCTTGGTCTCGACATCTCTACTGCTACAAGAACATGGAAAAAAACTACGTTTACCCCACCCTGGGGAACATTCTGTTACAGAGTGATGCCCTTCTAGTTGAAGAACGCTAGTGCAACATACCATAAGGCTATGACGAACTTATTCCATGATCTGATGCACAAAGAAATTGGGGTATATGTGGATGATATGATTGTCGTGTCCTAGACTAAATAGGGACATATAAAAGACCTATTGAAGTTTTTTCAGCATTTGAGGAAGTATCATCTTCGCCTGAGTTCAAATAAATACACCTTTGGTGTCTATTTTGAAAAATTGTTGGGTTTCATTGTTATCCAAAGAGGCATTGAAGTTGATCTTGATAAAGTTAAGGAAACAAAATAATTCCTACGACAAAAACTTAAAGGCAACTCAAAGGCTACCTTGGACATCTGAATCAGATCTCCGGGTGTATTTTTACCATGACTGCAACTTGTGAGCCGATCTTCAAGTTGTTAAAGAAAGATCAGTTTTGTGTATAGATAGAGGATTGTCAGAAGGCTTTTGATAGTATCAAATAATATTTTCTTAAACCTCCTATCTTGCTCCCTCCTATTGAAGGAAGACCGCTGATAATTTACTTAATTGTGTTAGATAGTTCAATGGGTTGTATCTTGGGTCAACAAGATGAAACAGGACAGAAGGAATATGCCATCTCTACTTAAGTAAGAAGTTCATCGACTGCAATTTGCAGTCTTCACTATTTGAAAAGAAATGTTTTGCTTTCGCCTGGGCAGCTAATTGTCTCCGGCAATATATGTTGAATCACACAACTTGGTTGATATCCAAAATAGATCCAATTAATTACACTTTGAAAAACCTTCTCTTACTAGAAGAATATCCCGCTGGAAGATGCTATTGTCTGAATATGATATTGAATACCATACTCAAAAGGATTTTAAAGGTATTTTGTTGGCAGAGTACCTTTCTCACCAACCAATTGATGATTATCAGTCTATCAAGTTTTATTTCCCTGATGAGGATGTGATGTATTTTAAATTTAAATATTGTGATGAATCGTTGCCTGAGGAAGGTCCTGATGGAGTTGTAAGTGCTTATGGTAAAGGAATTGGTGTTGTGATTATAACTCCCTAAAGTTCTGACATTCCTTTCACTGCAAAGTTGACGTTTGATTGTACTAACAACATGGCAGTGTATAAAGCATGTACTATGGGTCTTAAAGAAGATATGTATCTAAGAAATAAGATTCTTGATGTGTTTGGAGATTCAACTTTGGTTATAAATCAAATTAAATAAGAATGGGAGACTCGTCATCCTGGCCTGGTTCCCCAAAAAGATTTCGTAAGGAGGGTTATTACCTTTCTTTAAAAAGGTTGAATTTCACCATATTCCTCTAGAAGAGAATCAGATGGCAGATGCTTTAACCACTTTGTCCTCCATGTACAAAGTGGACTTTCTGATTGAAGCGCCCCAGATTACAATTAGACGTCTTGATAGGCCAGCTTATGTATTTGCAGTAGAGGTGGACATCAGAAGATAAACCATGGTATTATGATATCAACCATTTTCTTCAAACTTAAGAGTACACACTGGGGGAAACAAACAAAGATAGGAAGACCTTGAGAAGGTTGGTAGGCAATTTTTTCCTCAATGAAGATGTGTTATACAAAAGAAATTACGACAAGGTCTTACTTAATGCGTGGATAGGCACGAAGTTGAGATGTTAATGCATGAGATTCATGAAGGCTTCTTTGGTACCCATGCCAATTGACATACAATGGTGAAGAAGATGCTTAGGGCAGGTAAGTATTGGCTGACAATGGAATCTGACTGTTGAAAATTTGAAAAAAAAGTCCCATAAGATTTAAATTTATGCTGATAAGATTCATGTTCCTCCGACTCTTCTCAATGTTATTTCTTCTCCATGGCCATTATCTATGTGGGGTATTGACATAATAGAAAGAAAAAGTACTTCTGGAAGCTTCCAATTTCTGGGAGATAATCTAATCCCGTGGTCCAACAAGAGGAAATCCACCATTACATTGTCAATTGTTGAAGATGAATATATAGCAGCAACTGGATGTAGCACACAGATGCTCTAGATGAAAATCTAACTTTAAGACTTCAACATATATGAGAGTAACATTCCTATTCTCTATGACAATACTTCTGCAATATGTCTTTCAAAGAATCCCATTTTACATTCTAGGGCTAAGCATATAGAAATTAAACATCATTTTATTAGGAACTATATTGAGAAAGGAATTATTTCATTAAAACTTATAGACACAGATCATCAATGGGCTATTGTTTTCACTAAACCTCTTTCTGAAGATAGATTTAACTTCATTCTGAAACATCTCAGCATGAAATTATGCTTAAAATGATAATGATGTATGAATAAAGATGTGTGGTTTAAACTCAATAAGACTTTGATGGTTTTCATCGTATATGTGTAATCAAGTTTGATTAGTGGATTAAGACCTCGTTGAGAGAGGCGAAATCACCTTGCCGCGTGGACTGGAGTAGTTTGAGTTTAAACGAACCTAGGATAACCAACGTGTCTTTTGTTTTTAATTTTTAAAAACCCTAATTCGAACCCCCCCCCCCCTTCTTGTGTTTTTCCATTCTTCAAATATATGATAATGAGCAGGTAAAGTACAACATACATAATCATTTATTCATACTTCATGCATCAACACCATTATAGAACATCATTTCAACAATCACACCCAACAACAACATATCACATCTCGTCAACGACAACTTCATAATGAAATGAGACCAAATTCCTTAAATATATTCATGTGGTACCATAACAACTTCTCTTTTCCATTTTGGCTACACTGTTACTTGTCGTTGAGGCTACACCATCACTTGCCATTAAGGCCATATCGTCACTTAGGAACATGCATGCAACACTAACATGTTATGGCAATAAATGCAATGACACAACACACATCAACAAACCACACTACTAAAAAAAGACATTTCAGAAAAAGTTTTTACATCGGGTATCAAAATATGTGATGTAAAAAATACAGTTAACAAACTTTTTACATCAGGTATTTATTTACAATGATATAAAAAATAAGGAAAAAATTTTTTTTCGTCACCTATTACATCGGGCAATCTCATCCACCGATGCAAAAGATTTACAAAAAAAAACACGGTGGCATTTTTGTAAATAAGAGACAACTTGTCTAAAACGTTAAAAAAATATAAGAAAGCTATTACATCGGTTGGAATTTCTACCGATGTAATAAACTCGTTGGATTTAGTATAAAAGATATATTAAAAAAAGGAGAAAAAACCAACGCATGTCAACACAAGCTATTACATCGGGTGAAATATCCATCGATGTAATAAAGTAATAAAAATAAAAATCAACGCGTGGCAAGCTATTACATCGGGTGAAATATACACCGATGTAATAAAGTAATAAAAACAAAAAAAATCAACGTGTGGCAAGCTATTACATCGGGTGAAATATCCACCGATGTAATAAAGTAATAAAAACAAAAAAAAAAATTCAACACGTGGCAAGCTATTACATCGGGTGCAGTTTCCACCGATGTAATAGCACATACGTGGCATGCTATGACATCGGCTGCAGTTTCCACCGATGTAAAAGGTAATAAAAACAAAAATAATAACTTGAGAACTGTACAGTCTCCTCCATTTTTTCTACCCATTTTTTCTGACCCATTTTCGCCGCGACCAGATTTTCGCCCACCACCACGCCATTTCGCCATTTCACCGTCTCTCCTCCTCCGACCCACCGTCGTCGCCGTCTCTCCTCCTCCGACCCACCGTCGTTGCCGTCTCTCTCTCCTCCGACACACACCGCTGCCGCGACGCCGTCTCCCTCCTACGCCCACCGTCGTCACCGTCAACGACCGTCCCACTTCGTCGTCTCTCCTCCGACGCCCACCGTCAACGGCTCACCTTCACGACTCTTCGCTCTCCGTTTCAACTGTAAGTGCAAATTTTTGTTTAAAAAACGAATTATTAGCATTATTCCTCTTTGAGTTTCAACTGTAAGAGAGAAATTTTTGTTGATTGTTCTGATCGAAAAAATTCTAAGTACCATGTTGTTGTTGTTCTGGTTATGTTTTTTATTTTGTTAATCTGTTTTGTTGGATTTTTTGTGGGTTAGTAAGAGTTTTAATGCGAGTTTATATTTAAAGTATGTTAGATTGTAAGAAGAGATTGAAAAGAGAGAAATAGTGGAAGGGAGTATCTAATATTAGTAGTATAGATATAATATTTTATTTAAATGATAAAGTTGTTAGTGTTAATATATTATTTTTGTTTAGAAAAAATCTAATATAATAACTATATAGGCCATTAACAATGTAATACCATTTGATAGATACATAATAGTGTAAGAAAATAAGAAGTTGCATATAGGTGATATATAGGGATGCAGCACCACATTTTTAAGTGACTTTAGTAGCTCCTGTGTAATAAAATCAGTAAACAAAGGTTAAGTCTCAATTTCATACACAAACATGGTTTTAATTAAGAACAAAAGTTAATGATTTTTAATTATTTTAATTAAAAATGTTTAATTATTTTAATTAAAACAAAAGAAAATAAAGAGAAAATATGATTTTTAGTGCAGAATAATGCTATCCTAAAATGCAGATACATATATGCTCTCCAACAAAATTTACATGTAAAAAAGTATTCATTCCACTCAATTGTTACTCAAGAGTAAATTAACTATATATGTGGATGAACACAATAGTAATTAAAGTAGTTTCTTAAAGGTGTTCTTCTGTAATAAAAAATAACATGTAATCAATTGTGCTAAAAGAATTAATGGTCCTCTCAGAAACACGTTGTTTATATTTAACCTATCAAACTTAATAGAGTTATCACCTTGCCATTGAAATTTGATTCTATTTTTCTTTCTCCGCGAAGCAGCGCAACTTGCAATCTCGGAATCTCCGTGAAGTAGCGCAGCCGCGGACACACCGTTCGTCAGACCTTCCTCCGTGTGAACATAGTTATGGATTGTAGTTGGATGAGAGCTAATCGATTAAGTGATGAGTACGAACATGGAGTGATGGAATTTCTACAGTTTGCTGAAAGTAATGCTGACAAAAGTCTTCCTACGGTTTTTCTTTGTCCATGTATTCGTTGTGCAAATAAAGAACCAAAACGTAGTAAGAAAGAAATCATGGATCATCTAATTTGTGTAGGGATTTGTCAAAGTTATACAAAATGGATATGGCACGGTGAAGTAGTAGCAAAGTCTAACGTGTCTCAAAGAGATGATGTTAGTGAAGAAATAGATGATCGTCTAGAAGACATGATGCGTGATATTGGACAAGATTCGTTTAAGAGGGCACATACGTATGATACTATATGCAATGACAAGGATAAACCATTGTACCCAGGATGCAAAAAATTTACACGTCTGTCAGCCGTGTTAAAATTATTTAATCTTAAGGCAAAGAATGGGTGGACTGACAAAAGTTTTACCGAGTTACTTGAATTGTTGACCGAAATGCTTCCAGAAGGTAATGTAATGCCAAGTCGTTATTACGAGGCGAAGGAAATATTGTGTCTGGTGGGTTTGGAGTATGAAAAGATACATGCATGCCCTAATGATTGCATATTATACAGAAAAGAGTATGAAAAGTATAATCATTGTCCAAAGTGTAAGGCTTCACGCTACAAAAAGAAAGATGGTGAGTCAATTGATGATGAGGTGGTAAAAAAGGGTCCTCCTGCGAAAGTGGTATGGTACCTACCAATAATTTCAAGGTTCAAGAGATTATTCGCCAATGCGGCTGACTCAAATAATCTTAGATGGCATGCAGAAGAAAGAAAACATGATGGACAAATTCGTCATGTAGCTGATTCTTTGCAATGGAAGAAAATAGATACTTTGTTTCCAAATTTTGGCAAAGAGTCGAGAAACCTTAGACTTGGACTTGCTACTGATGGAATGAATTCGTTCGGTAATCTGAGTACTAACCATAGTTCTTGGCCTGTTCTCTTGATGATTTACAACCTATCTCCTAGGTTGTGCATGAAGCGTAAATATATTATGTTATCGATGATGATATCGGGCCCAAAACAACCAGGAAGTGACATAGACGTTTATCTAAGTCCACTGATTGATGATTTAAGAGTGTTGTGGGAGGAAGGGGTGCATGTTTTTGATGCGTATTCTGGCGAACAGTTTAATATGCGTGCCATGTTGTTTTGCACCATCAATGATTTTCCGGCATATGGTAATTTGTCTGGGTATAAAGTTAAAGGGCATAATGCGTGTCCTATATGTGAAAAAGACACTTGTTACCATCAGCTTGAAAAAGGAAAGAAGACCGTTTATCTCGGGCATCGAAAATTTCTAAAACGTTATCATCCATATCGTAGATTGCGGAAAGCTTTCAATGGGGAACAAGAGCATGGTGTTGCTCCAAAGCCCTTGTCTGGAGAGGAAGTTTATCAGCGACAACAGAGACTTGATGTTATCTTTGGAAAGTACCAAAAACGATCTACTGTGAAAAATGTATGGAAAAAGAGATCGATTTTCTTCGATCTTCCATATTGGTCTAGTCTTGATGTAAGACATTGTATTGATGTGATGCATGTGGAGAAAAATGTATGCGATAGTGTAATCGGAACACTTCTCAACATTCAAGGCAAGACAAAAGATGGTATTAATGCTCGTCTAGATTTGGGTTTGATGGGTATATGAGAAGAGTTAACCCCACAATATATAGGTAACAAGACATATTTGCCTCCTGCCTGCTACACTTTGTCTAAAAAAGAGAAAACAAGTTTTTGTGAGTGTTTACAAAGTATCAAAGTGCCGCATGGTTACTCATCAAATGTCAAGAGGCTTGTATCAGTTAAAGATTTTAAATTAGTTGGCTTAAAATCTCACGACTGTCATGTCTTAATGCAACAACTACTACCATTGGCTATTCGTGGGATATTGCCTAACAACGTAAGGAAGACCATAACTAGGTTATGCTTATTTTTCAATGCAATTTGTTGTAAAACCATTGATCCACTAAAGTTAGACGATTTGGAAAATGAGGCTGCAGTTATCTTGTGCCAATTAGAGATGTATTTTCCACCTTCATTTTTTGACATTATGGTTCACTTGATTGTTCATCTAGTAAGGGAGATTAGATTATGTGGTCCAGTTTTTTACGGTGGATGTATCCAATAGAGCGATACATGAAGATTCTAAAAGGGTATACAAAAAACCCACACCGTCCAGAAGCATCGATTATTGAGAGGTACATTGCAGAAGAAGCAATTGAGTTTTGTTCTAACTATTTGTCAGGAGTGGATGTTGTAGGGGTTCCCAAGTCTCGTCATGATGGAAGATATGAGGGTGTGGGTACACAAGGTTTAAAAGTCAAGAGCTTAAGTATTGATGTGGTTGTTCAAGCGCATTTGTATATATTGAATAACATAGATGAAGTTCAACCTTACTTATCTGCTCACAAAAGCATCGTAAAGAAAAAGTACCCCAAGATGAATGAAAGAGGGTTGTTAAAAGAGCATAATAAGAGTTTCTCTGAGTGGTTTAAAGAAAGAATTGCTAATGAAGATAGTGTTTCTAATACAATTAAGTGGTTGTCTTATGGGCCTAAATGTAACCTAATAACTTGGAGTGGATATGATATTAATAAAACCTCTTTTTATACAAAGTCAAAGGATGACCGTAGTACCACGCAAAATAGTGGGGTAATGATTGTGGCCGAGTCCATGCACTTCTCTAGTGCTAAAGATAAAAACCCGGTTATGGCATCTACACCGTACTTTGGGGTGATTGAAGAGATTTGGGAAGTTAATTATGTTGTGTTTAAAGTTCCTGTATTTAAATGCAAATGGATTGATATCAACAGTGGTGTCAGAATCGATGAATTTGGAGTTACACTGTTTGATCTTAGCAAGTTAGCTTATGCGAACGAACCATTCATCATGGCATCTCAAGCAAAACAAGTGTTTTATGTCACAGATCCTTCTAATAAAAAGTGGTCAGTGGTTTTACAAGGAAAGGTCCATGATAGTGACGAAAATCATGATGAGAACCTTGATATTTCTGAAACTCATCCTTTCTCAACAAATGTGACTACATTCATTGAAGAAAATGAAGGGGATGATGTGCATGTTATTCGCATAGACCATGAAGAAGGGATATGGGAGGACTAGTAAGATTTTTTGTATAAGTTAATTCCACGTTACTTTATTTTCTAATTGTTTTTATTTTGTGCTTAATTTTATTTCTAATTGTTTTTATTTTGTGCTTAATATTATTTCTAATTATTTTTGTTTTGTGTAAACAGATACATGGGTGATTCAAACCCCAATAAAAGAAGAGTTAGAGGTCTCACTTTAATGACACAAATTGACAAAGTTCATCAAACAGGTGAAAAGATAAAGGTCGAGTTTAATGCAAGAACCTATGAATGTATTGGTGTTGGTAAAAATGCTACAAATTTCAAGAGTTATATAGCATCTTTTGCTCGACAGTATTGTAGCATTGTGAAAAATGATTGGAAAGAAGTAGATGAAGGCGTAAAAGATGCTATTTGGACTGATATTCAGGTATTTTAAATACAATACTTTATTATATTTTATAATCATATACTAATTAACAACATATGACATATACTACATTTGTAGGCTCATTTTACTATTCCAGAATGTAAAGATCCAAAGAATGATAGGTTGAAGAAAGAATGGATTAAATATGCGGGAGAGCGATGGAGAGGTTTTAAGACACAACTCACAGATAGATATATTCATCATCCCATAGAAAATGATCCTCCTCCATATGTCAAGTATAACTTTATTACAGAAGACGCTTGGAAAGAGTTTCTCAAGATTCGAGATACCCCTGAATTTAAGGTTAGGAGGAGTTATATGTTTTTGTGTGCATAACATTTTTATTATATTTAGTGATTAATTATTTGTTTAAGTTTATAATAGGAAAAAAGTCAGAAGGGTAAGGATAATGTGGCCAAGAATTTATACCCACATGTATTGTCTCGTGGAGGGTATCGCTTACTTGAGGAGAAAATTATGAAAGAAAAGTCATCATCGAGAGATAATTCCACATTAGATGATAATGATAGTCCATCTCCACCATCACGCCATGAGTTATGGAAGAGAGCACGATAAAAGAAAGGAGGAGAATACACATCAAAATTTACACAAGAGGTTGCTGAAAAAATTGTAAGTAAACAACGAAAAATTATTACAAAGTATCATTATATTTGTGATTGATTAATTGATGTTTTTGCATTTTGTAGGATTCTCTTGTTCAAAAAGCTGAAAAAGGTGCAATTGTTCCAGATAGACGTAACGATATCTTATCATTAGCCATTGGAACATCTGAGCATGGAGGTCGTGTTCATGGTGTTGGAAAACACCATAAACAAAGCACTTACTTTGGAAGAAAAAGTCAACATATCGACGTAAATGAACAACTTGCAATATTGGAAACAAAACTTAGAGCTGAACTTGAAGAAAAGTTGGTTGAAGAGCGTAAGATGTTTCAGCAATCATTAATGGAGACACTTAAGTCTATGGGTTTATCACAAAGCACAGGTGATATTAAATGCATTCAAAAATTGGAAATTATTGATGGAAGCGGAAAAGGAAGTTGTTCAGCTGCAAAGGGAAGCACAAAAGAGAGCACAAAAGACATGGAAGTTGATGATGTTCAGAGATTGTTACTCATGGTTTTGAAATTAGATGATAACCATTTGGCAATACAATTAAGTCATTGTGCGAGTGTCTCTAATTTTTATGTTTCAGCTAAATGTATCAGAGAGTTATTGGTGGGTTTAGGTCATTGGCTTGACGTGTCTATTCTTCAAATTTGGTGCACGTAAGTACATTTTATTGTTTTATTAAAGTCAATCTCTATTAATATGTTATATCTCTCATCACTTTAATTCTAATGTTAATTTTAAAATTATTCAGGTATATTCATCGTGTTTGTCTTGAGAATTCCATTTCAGAATTATATGGATTTATGGACCCTGCTCGGTGTATTTATAATGATAATGTAGCGAAATCTCAAGAAGATGTTAAAAATTACGTGCTAGAAAAGTTACGTGATGAAAACAGAGCGTGCCACTTACTACCATTAATTCATGGGTAAGAATTTTTATGAAATTGTGTTTTATATTATTTAATTTTGATAACATATATATTTTATGCGACTTTTCTGTTTCCACACACACGTACAGGAGACATTGGTAATTAATAGTCATGTGTCCAAGAGACAATTTAGTTGTCGTATTTTGTTCACTTCATCGGGAAATTGACCAGAACACGAAGAAAATTATTACAAAGTAAGTTTATCTTTCATGTGACTTTCATTGACAACTAATAGTTATGTGATTTTTCATTGGCGAGTATATTTAGTTATGTGATGTTTATATCTTTCTGTATTAGTTCTTTTGGGATTCATCAAATGGCAAATGGAAATAGAAAAAAGGCTACATGGCTTCATCCCAATGTAAGTGTGATGTAAATTGTAATTCTATAGTTAAATATATACGATAAATATTCACTAATTATGCCATTCAATTATAGACAAGGCAACAACATAACTCTAATGATTGTGGATACTATGTGATGAAAAATATGTTGGATATTGTTTCTGCTAATATAACCGAGAATTGGATGTAGGTACTAAAAATAACTTTACTTTGTTCTTTACTTTTTGTTTTTCGACTTAATATGAATTTTTAAAAAATAACTCTATATTGTTATATTTATGTATTATAGGTATTTGATGACCCAACAGAATTAACACCAGATGATTTGTATGATTTGCGACTTCGTTGGGCAAAATGTTTCTTTGACTTACATGGAACTTAAGTTTAGCTTGGTGAGTTTTATAGAATTGTATAAGTTGTGGTTTTTGCACAATACATGTGGTTTTTGCTCATGTGTTGAGTTTCTTGATTTTTTTGCTGATGTTAATTGTTATTATTTATTGTCAGGCAATATGATTTTGGTGTTGTCTACCGAAGATTTTATATTGGTAATTCAAGTTTGGAAACTTAGAAATAGTTGAATATTTTAGTAGATGTATATTTTGTGAATATTATGTAATTGTAAGTTTTGAAAAAGACTTATAAATAGTTGAATATTGTTTTATATTTTGTGAAGAATTTGTAATTGTAAGTTTGTATGTTGTAATACAATACAAGTTTGCAATACAATTGTTCAATTTGTAAGTTTGTTGTGAAAAATATGAAAACATCGTCCTAAATGTGATATATGTGATGTTGGAAAGCTATGAAATCTATATAGCGACATAAATATAGTCTGTTTGATATTGGAAAAATATGAAAAAATGGGTACAAATTATATTTGTATAGGGAAACCCAGAAAATAAATAATCTATTCCAAAAAAATTTCATACATTTTACATCGGTTATTAGTAAAAACTGATGTAAAAACTTTCAAAAAGGGACTTTTTACATCGGTTTGAGATAATAACCGATGTAAAAAGTCGCGTCACTGGGGACTTTTTACATCGGGTATTACTTCCAACCGATGTAAAAAACTGGATCAATTTTTTAAAAAAATATGCATAATAATTGTTTCTTACATCGGTTCATATATTATAACCGATGTAAAAAAGGTACTTTTTACATCGGGTATTACTTCCAACCAATGTAAAAAACTGGATCAATTTTTTAAAAAATGTGCATAATAACAGGTTATTACATCGGTTCTGATATTATAACCGATGTAAAAAAGGGACTTTTTACATCGGTCCCAGAACCGATGTAAAAAGTCCCTGATTTACTATATCGTCTGACTTTACATCGGACCCAAAACCGATGTAAAAAGTCAATTTCACCCGATGTAAAAAGTCATTTCTACACTAGTGCCAAGAAAATACAACTCGATAATCACACGTCTTTGTTCATACATCATCGCAATGTCACTACGTCATAAAGTCTCTTCATACTCATCGTCATATTTGCAACATCGCAATTACAACAAAACATCGGAATAAAATAAATTTCAGAAAATCATCTCATATTTTATTCAAATGATTTCTATTGAGTAGAAAATATTTTTAGCTTTTCATAGGTTCGAACAACGCGTTAAAGGGACACCCGAGTACAAAGTTATGAGTTTTCAAAGATTTTCATAAAAATGTCATTTTGACTCAATGGTAACCATTTACCCTCTAGTGGCAACCGATTACTGCAAAAACAAAAACTCAGTATTTTAAAAATTCTTTGTGGTAACTGGTTTCCCTTTAATGGTAATCAGTTACTACTATTTTCACAAAAACATCCATTCTGCCAAAGTCTTTGGTACCCGATTACCTTATAATGGTAATGGGTTACCTCCTCATAATTTTTCCCAGAAATCAACTTTTTGCACGCGGTAACTAGTTGCCCTATAGTGGTAATTGGTTACCACTTCTATTTTTCCAAAAATTCTACAACTCACAGGTTGAGATTTTCCTTCCCAAAATCACCAAATTTTAACATGAATTAGTAACAATGATTCTACAAAATATGCTTAAATTATAACTATCAATTGGGAACATTTTACATCATCAAAATTGACAATTTTCACACCAATTCATCATCATCTATCATTACACATACAAATCATACAAACCTCAAAACTCATATAAAGAAGGTTATACAATTACATAACCTAACTCTACCATAACCCATCATCATACAATCCCTTATAGAGTTAGAACCCCACCCTTACGTTAGGTTCTTAAGTTCTCTTTCCTTCTCCAATGGAGTCTTCCCTTTAGCCCTAGCCTCTTCCTATCTCTTCTACTTCTCACTGCTATGATCGATTGAAAAATAATGATTCTTTATTCTCTCTTTTATGCTCTTAGACCCTTAAATCAATATCCCCATCTTTCCCTTCCTTATTTTTTATTATTTAATTATTAATATTATATAATATTATATCACCAATATTATTCATTCACCTCATGGCTCTACACTTTTTCCATACACCCCCCATCACCTTAACTTTTGCAATTCTCACCACTTATAATCTTCCAATAATCGCGTCAAAACGCATCATGAAATTCATCAATACACATAAACACATCATATCGTCTAATTATTTTTAATAAAATAATTCTAATTAAATTCGGGTGTTACATTGAGCTTCACAATCTTTTAACATTGCATAATGGAACTCCCGATGTTGCACACACATGTGTCAACCATAACAAAAACATAATTTCGCTATTACTACCAAAATGAAAGTGTTTATCAAAATTACGTAACTATGACAACATGAATTGTACATTGCAAGATAAAATAAGAGAAATAATCACAACACATGTTTTTATATTAAGAACAAATATATACAAAATGTGAAAGAATTAATATATGAAGTCATTGTAAACATATAGATCAAGAACACACAATGGTTATTAATAAAAAAAATTAGAAATGAGCATTCATGGTTTTTATCATTTGAAAGTATATGAAGCATTTTTTAAAGAACTTTAAAAATATGCAACTATAAAAAACTTACCCTCAAAGAGAAATTGAAACGACATTACCTTACTCTTGAAGTGTTGAAAGTTTCACTCACAAAGTATTACACACTTAAACACATAGTTAAAGAGAATACTTAATGTGAAAATAAGGAGATAGAACTAGGAAACATTTGAGATGTCAATGATCCCAAATTATCTTTGTATGTTAACTAAGGATTCGGTTGCAAGTGGTTTAGTGAAAATACCGGCAAGTTGATTTTTACTATCAACATGCTCAAACGCAACATCTTCTTTTTCAACATGATTATGATGAAAGTGGTCATGTATCTCAATTTGTTTTGTCCTTGAATGTAACATCGGATTTTTGGTTAGATTAATGGCACTAGTGTTGTCGCACTTAATAGGAATACATGATAGTTTAATATAAAAATCCAATAGTTGTTGTTTGAGACACAATATTTGAGCACAACAACTATCGGCTGCCACGTATTCTGCCACGGTTGTTGACAAAGCCGCGGAAACTTAATTTTTACTATGCCATATCACCAAGGATTTTGAAAACAAGTGACAAGTTCCTCTTGTACTTTTCTTATCCAATTTGCAACTGGAAAAATAGGAATCAGAATAACTAACCAAATTACAATTTTTTCTCTTGGAATACCAAAGCCCTAATTTTGAAGTACCAATAAGATATCTAAAGATTCATTTGACGCCTTTTAAATGATATTCCTTGGGAACCGATTGATATCATGCACACATACAAACACTAAACCTAATATCGGGATGAGATGCCTTAAGATAGAGAAGTGAACTAATCATACCTCTATACCTTTTTACCTCAACATCCTTACCTTTTTCATCTTTTTCTAGATTACTGTTTGTTGCCATAAGAGGGTCAATTTCCTTAGAACTATCTGAAGATGTGAAAAATACAAGAAGGGGGGGTTGAATTGAAAACTTGAAATTAAAAGCACAATGACACAGTATTTTTATGTTGGTTCGTTTTATCTCAAACTACTCCAGTCCACCCGTCAAGGTGATTTCGCCTCTCTCTAACGAGGTCTTAATTCACTAATCTCAAAAGATTACAATCACTACTTTAACAACTGTTAAAGTCTTCTTGAGTACAACTACAATCTGGTTAATCTCAAGGAACACTGTTTCAAAACAATTATACAAGATGTGTGTTGTTATTTTTCTTATAAAAACTATTTATCACAACTGTGATAATTTACACAAGATAATAGCTTGGAAATGTAAATAATATTGCTTGCAGCTTTGAATATGCGTGAGTGGTTATGTAGAAAAAACGTTTTCGATTTTGAATACTGACTTTGTTTATATAGGAAGTGGAATAACGTTGATCATCAAGCATGTTTAATGTCATTAACACACTTTCCATTTGGATAAGATCATGTCTGAAAGAAGCCGTTGGAATTGATGTTGTCTTGAATGATCAGTGACACTTCAGAATCTTTATCTCCTTGCTTGCTGATGACGCTTCAGAATATTGATGACTTGGATTAACATGTTCTTGTTTAAAATCAGAGTTTGCTTTGCTTTATCGCGGGTTCTGGTCATCAATCTTCAACGCATGTTCTCATTGCTTCAGCGTGTAGCTCTTATGCTTATCTTCTGATGCTGCTATGGTCAGAACTTCTGCATACACACAACATAATTTTTAGGGTGCATATTTGTTCTTTATATTTTTCATTAGTTCTTTTTATTTGTTATCATCAAAAATCTAACTAAGGGTTGTAGAATCAAACTATGTTCTAACACTATCCATTCCAAATCTCTTAAGAAATTTGAGACAATACTTGGTTTGACACACAAACTTTCCTTCATCGAGTTGTTTAATTTGTAGCCTAAAAAAGTAGTTCAACTCCCCTGTTAGGCTCATATCAAACTCTCCCTGCATAAGTTTAGAAAAATAGGTGACAAGATGCATATTAGTAGAACCAAAAATGATATCATCTACATAAATTTGAACTAATAAAATATTCTTTCCTTGACGTTTAATAAAGAGAGTAGTGTCAACTTTTCCTCTAGCGTATCCATGTTCAAGTAGAAATTTGCTAAGTCTATCATACCATGCCCTAGGGGCTTGTTTAAGACCGTACAATGCACGTTTAAGCTTGAAAGAGTGATTAGGAAACTCATCATTTTCAAATCTGGGAGGTTGAGAGACATACACCTTTTCACTTATGTATCCGTTAGGAATGCACATTTTACGTCCATTTGAAATAATTTAAAATTATTAGAATAAGCATTAGCTAATAAAAGGTGTATAGCCTGAAGTCGGGCCACTAGAGCATAAGTCTCCTCATATTCAATGCCCTCCTCTTGGTTATACCCTTGAGCCACAAGACTGGCCTTATTTCTTGTTATCACAACATGTTCGTCAAGCTTATTCCTAAATACCCATCGGGTGCCTATGATTCGATGATTGGTAGGACGAGGGACAATATCCCAAACATTATTTCTTTCAAATTGGTTTAATTCTTCTTGCATGGAAATAAAATGATGCTCATAAAGTAAGGCATCGTTAGTGTTTTTAGGTTCAACTTGTGATACATACGCATGATGACAACAAAGACTACTTATTTTAGAGCGAGTAGTTACCCCCTTTTAGATATCACCTATAATGTTAACAAGAGGATGATCTTTGGATGTTCTCTACTCTAAAGGAAGACCATTGTTTTCTTCATGACCTTCATCATCCTTCTTTTCTTGGGTTCTATCTCCATCCTCCTCAATCTCCACCGCTTTAGGTTGATCAACTCCTTCATCGGTGTCTTTGAGTATGACTTCTGTGGATGCACCTACATTATGAAATGAACTACCTTTACCAAGATTATTTGGGGAAGTCTCATCAAAATTAAGATGAACAAACTCTTTAACAATAAGTTATCTCTTGTTATAAACTCTATATGTTTTACTAGATTGAGAGTATCCAAGAAAAATACCTTCATCGGCTTTCGCATCAAATTTTCCAAGATTGTCTTTTCCATTATTTAAAACAAAACATTTATATCCAACGACATGAAGATGAGATAAATTTTGTTTTCTACCTTTCAAAACTTCATAAGGATTTCTGTCCAGAATTTGACGAATAATTATCCTATTCAAGACATAACATGTCGTGCTAATATCATCGGCCCAAAAATATTTTGGTAGACCATAATCAGTAAGCATTGTTCTTGCCAACTCTGCTAAAATGCAATTTTTCCTCTCAACAACACCAGTTAGTTGCGGAGTTCTAGGATCTGAAAAGTTATGTTCAATACCAAATTTATCATAATATTCTTCAAAGAGGTGGTTTTCAAATTCACCTCCATGATCGCTTCGAGTAACAACGATTTTTTAATTCAATTTATTTTTCAGCAATCATGGCAAAACGTGTGAAATCTATGAATGTTTCATCCTTGCTAAGTAATAAAAACATCCAACAAAATGTAGAGTAATCTTACATAATCACTAAACCATAATAATTTCCACTAATGCGTTTAGTCCGCGAGGGACCAAATAAATCCATGTGAAAGAGCTCAAGTGGCCTTGATGTAGAAATAAATTTCTTAGATTTAAAAGAGGCCCTTGTTTTCTTACCCTTTTGACATACATCACATAGGTGATCTTTAGAAAATTTTATTTTTGGAAGACCAATTAATAAATCTTTTAAGACAATTTTATTAAGTAGGTCAAAGTTGACATGAGCTAAACATTTCTGCCATAGTCAAGAGTCTTCACTCAAGGTAACAAGACATTTAGCATTGTTCAAGAAAATATCATTTAAGTAAAGCATATAAATGTTACTAACCCTCAAACCCTTAAGTATACAATCCATCTTTTCACTATGTTCAATTATGCAACAATCTTTTCAAAAGGACACTTTGTATCCATTGTGACATAGTTGACTAATACTAAGAAGATTATGTCTAAGACCTTCAACTAGCATTACATTTGAGATATTAATAGTTAAGGGATTACCTATACTACATTTTCCAAGTATCGCACCTTTGTTGTGATCACTATAGAACACAAATCATTTCTTCTTCACCATAAAGTCGGACAAGAGCGATGTGTCTCCCGTCATATATCTTGAACATCCGCTATCGAGAATCCACTTTCCCGTCATAGCATCAAGACATTCAACCTACAAAAAATAAAACAAGGGTGGTAGGTACCCAATTCTCATTTGGTCCTTGAGAGTGAGTTAAATAAATGTTTCTTTTAGGCAACCATTGAAAATCACCTTTAGGAATCAAAAAAGTCCTAAACTTGTAGTTTTCAATAGTGTGACCATTTTTGTAACAATAGTGACAAAATATCCTATGATGAGAATCAATAATTCTATTAGGAACTTTATTAAATAAAGAGTAGTTTTTATGAGTATTTTCTAACTTCAAGGACCTAATAGACATGTTCTTCATGGGATGATGTAGACTACCCAATTTGGCAGCAAAAGTACTCACTTCTTGTTGCCAAATTTGACATGTCTCACAACCATACTTGTAAGAAGGCTCATCCATTTTTTTATGATTTAAACTATATACAATTAGTTCTTTTAATGCTTATAACTCATTATTTGTTTCATCATACTTGGCCTTTAAAAATGTGAAAACTTTTTCTTGGGAAGCCAATCTTTTGTTTGCATTCAAAAACTCTAATTGTAGTTTTTCAAATTCACTTTTTAATTCATTATAAGACAAAGAGAAAATGTTAGAGTATTTACTAATTACATCCTTTTTCTTGCCTTGTCGATGATTTTCCATGAAACAATAATTTTCGTCTTCTTCACTCTCACTTGAGCTTTCATTGATTGAGGATTCACTTTCACTTTCCCAAGCAACATAGGCTTGTCTAGACTTGTTTCTCTAGATTTTTCCTTTCTTTTTGGAAAGAGATGAACAATTTGGTTTATAGTGACCGAGATTACCACATTCATAGCAAATAACATTTCCTTTGTACTTTTTGTTGTTCTCTTCTTTGAAGGAAGATGATTTCCTTCTAAACTTCATGAGATTATTGTCAGAATGTTTAACTTCATTTTTCTAAACATACTGATTATACTTCCTCGTAAATAGTCCCATCTCGTCATCATCCGAGATCTCATCATCACTAGAGTCACTATTATTTTTTTTCTTCTTTTGAGGATGTAGAGCTAGAAGCCTTAAGAGCTTTAGAATTAATAACTTCCTCCTTGTGACTTTCCTTAATCTTCTTTTTCTTCTCATCAAGCTTCTTTTCATATTTGTCAAAGCAATTGAGTTCTTTCTCGTTCTTCAAGCTTAACAAAAAGTGTGGTGAGATCAAGTGCTTCAAGATTGTTAGATTCCTTGATCGCGATGACCTTAGGTTTCCAACACCTAGTAAGACATCTGAAAACTTTTTTAGTAGAAATAGCATTAGAAATAGGATTACCTAGCAAGTTCAAACGATTAATAAGGTGAGAGAATCTCTTTTACAGTTCGGCAATGGTTTCACCATTTTTCATGCAAAAGATTTCAAACTCTAGAGTGAGTGTATTAATCCTAGCTTATTTGACCTCATTGTTCCCTCATGTGCAACTTGTAGAGTCTCCCACATAGCCGTAGCAGCTTGATAATGGGAAATGTGATAGAACTCATCAACACCAAGTGAGGATATGATGATGTTCTTAGATTTCCATTTGTAAGATCACTTTTTATTATCATTCTCATCCCATATATTTTCTAGCTTAGGCATAGTAACGCAATTGACATCATATGTCACCATTGTTTGACCATTTTGAATAGCTCCCTAAACACCTTTGTCATATGACTTGATATGAATTTGCATACAAGTTTTCAAATAAGTATAATTTTATCCTGTAAATATTGGAGCTCTCTTATTCCTCCCATATCATCTTCAAGAGGATCATAATCCTCCCCTTCGTCTTCAAGTAGAGGCTTATATTCCTCCTCTTCTACATCTCAACCATGGGAGTATAATTTTCACTTTGCGTTGCTACCTCCTCCTTATTTCCTAAAGGTGTTATTCTTATTGCTAATCTCTTATTTACGGTGATCATTTCTTTTTCTATCATCCCCTGTTTTATTTCAGCTTCATATCTTTGAACCGCTTTCTCGTTATACACAACATTGCACCTTGGGCATAATTTGGCTTTCAATCCATTCACTTTTCATTTTTCCTGAAAATCAGCTAAACATTCCTCAAATTGAGGATAAATTGTTATCAACTCATATTTCATCTTCATTCTAAAGCCTTCAGTAGCTCCTACCATCGGAACATCTGCATCGACACTCTCAGTAGTGTCGATAATCATGCACTTAAAAGGCTCTTCATACAAAGCCTCTTTGACCTTAAATGGATCAATATTAACCTACATATTTGGCTTATTTCCAAATTGAAGCCAATCTTCTTTTAGAGCTTTCTGCACCAACAATCTGACCATCGATTACTATTAAATCAAATATTTCATCACACTTAGTTATATCAAAAGTGTATGTTTTTGTGATGACTTTGCCACTTTTCTTGGTTTCGACAAGATTCTTCACGTTCGATGGCCTCAATGTTCTACAAGCATAAGGAGGCCCAGGTTGAAGTTCAACCACATTAACCTTAGTTTCTTCAACTGACTCGCTTTCGTCGGAAGAATAATCTTCAGTGGTCACATATGCAACTTTCCCTTTTATCTGATACTTGCTGAATTTGGTTTTCTCAACTTTTAAAAAATTAATTTGTTGAACCCTAATAGCCAATTGCGTCATATCCCTCAAATATTAAGTATCTAACTTTTTCCTGGTCGAATATTCTAGGCCATTCGCAGCCATTTCGTCTAACTTATGCTTAGGGACTTCAGTAAAGCATCTCGCTTTCAAAAGACTGAATCGGTTCAAGTACTGGTCGATAGACTCAACAACTTTTCATTTGACACTAGCAAGTTGTTAGACTGGTTTTTTACTGTCCCATGTAAAATTGTTCATGGAATAACTTCTCAAATTGGGTCCACATCTGGATCAAATGGGGAGGTAGCATTGTAAACTAGGTAAACGCATTATTCGATAAGGAACTTGGAAAATATTTTGGTTTCAAATCATCATTGTTAGAGGTATTTCCAACTTCATTTTGATACCGAGCAACATGTTCAATAGTGGATTCCTCCAAATCCCCAACAAACTTTATAAACTTAGGGACTTTCCAACCCCCAGCTAACTCTGTTTGCAATACAAAATCTTGAAGGTGTGATAAACACAAGAAATGGGGGTTTGAATTTGGTGTCACCAAATAAAATCTTATCATTGATTACAAACTAAGTACGCATAGAACATAAAATAGTAAATGAACACAATGATTTGTATCTTGGTTCATTGTTAACTAAGCTACTCCAGTCCACCTCACAAGGATGATTTCTCCTTCAATAAGGACTTAATCCACTATAACCAAACTGATTACAGAACTACCCACAACAAGTCTGATAAAATCTTATTGGCACCCCTAATAATTTTGTCGATCCTTACTGTAAATCCACTCAAGCCACTGCATGAGTCTTATTTAGCTAAGACCTTCACTTAGTCTCTCAAGGTATCATTCAACAACAGTTGAGTACTTTTAGTGTATTATAGATTTGCTTCTTGTAAGCAGATTACACAAACTTTTTAGTACAATCAAGAACCCCTAAGTATTTTACTGCAAGATACGAGCAACAACTCCTTGCTTGTTTACAAAACTATACACAAATGATTTCTCTATAGAGTTTGCATAACACTTTGGTGTAGTTTTGTTGAGCTTGATTTGAACCAATATATTTGTCATTGTAATATAGTTTGTTATTTTTCTTTAGCTTCCAATTCTTCCTTTTATAGCTTGTAAAATAGATTCGTTGAAAGGGTAGAAAGGTAAATAAAGAATCTAGCTGTTTTTTCTCAACAATTATAATGAGAGTAGTCACTGTCAAGTACAAAAGATACATCCTTGCGCCACTCTAGAAGAGTACAGGTCACGATCACTTTATGTACCTTTTGTACACTATCACACGTTAACCATTTTGAACTTTTCTTCTTGATCTAGAGAGGCTTCAGATATTTGAATGTTGAGCATTGAAGCTTGTTGTAGAAGAATCTTTCTTGAGCCTTAGAACCTAATTCTTGGAGTCTTCAGAACTTGTCACATAGAACCTTTTCTTCAGAGTCTTCATCACTTGGATGTAATAAATTCCTTTTCTTCAAATCATTAGAACTTGTTCAATAGAACCTTTCTCTTCATAATCTTCAAAACTTGTAACACACAGAAGCAAAGCTGTAGAAGACCTCCAATGCTAAACGACAAAGACACAATCAGAAATTCTTGTACTCACATTCCTAAGACACATTATAGAATATCATTTCAGAACCTTCACTTAACCGAAAAATGTAACCACATGTTTTATTCCATAGTGTATGTTCAGAACCTGATAATGTCACATGCCTTGTATCAGAGTCAACATTATAGTAGCAGTTACACACTAGACGAAACCATTAGTGTATACAATTATTCTCTAAGATAACATGTGAAGTTATCATTAAAATCTCAAGGCCAGATGTAGGAAACACTTCTTATTCTTAGAATCTCCCCCTTTTTGATGATGACAAAACCACTTATTTTGATAGAATAATTTATACTGGGTAATCATGTAACCAAAAAATTCAGAGTTAAGCTCACAGCTCCCTCTAAATATGTTAAATCCAAAATTTCATTTAAGCTTGTTCAAAGTCTTCCCTTGAGCCAAAGACTCACAAAATAAATTTTGAGTATTAGAACAAAAGAGCCTGACTATAACACCCGATCTTCATCTCAGAACCTGGTTTCTATTAGCACTTGATGAAGAATCAAAACATGATTTGAGCTTGATTGAATAATGCCAAGAATTATGTATTAGCCCTTCTAGACCATGATTCTGATATCACAACCAAAACATTATGCTTCTTAAGCATCAGAGTTTGATATGATATTCTCCATTATATCAGACATTTAGACAATTCCCAACTTTTGAATAGAGAGTACGATGTTGAAGCACATGTATCAGAGCACAGATTCTGAGTGGCATCTTTGTATGAGAGCATGCATCGGAATATTAACTTATGATTTGTTTGCAAGTGCACGGAAATATCAAAGTAATATAAAAGATTGTCGAACCCACTGAGACCAATGTCAACCTATTGTAATTTAATGTCTCTTTGTAAATCTAAGGGTAATGAATGATTAATTTAGTGGAACTAAGAACTAAAACTGAAATAAAATAAGATTAAGGAAATATATATGAAAAGAGAGACCGGAATGTGTATTTTGTGTACCTTTGGGACTTTGTAACTCGTTTTCTTATACTGATGTTAAAAATATGTTTAGTAGAAAATATAAATTTAAAGACTGAACCTCACACTCTCGTGATTTTGAATAAAGTTGCATTCCTTAACCATGAGATTTTACTCTCGCTAGCCATTTTAATTAAGGAATTCATTTTGAAAACTGACCAAGTTCTAATTAATCCTAAAGTGCTCTTGGTGTGTTTAGGATTAATTCCTAGTTTCTATTCTCTTGTACGGCCCCTACGCTCACGCAGTGCCAGCTCGAACCTTAGTTAATTTCTCACTCTCATGGAAAAATCGTGTTAAGTAACCTCTCATTCTCGTGAAAAGGCTATTTAAATTAAGTTTAGAAACAAATACCGAAACTGAATTTTCAAACAAATATTAAGCTAACTTATTACCGAGCCTCGTCGGGAACGACGGTCCTCACATACCAGACTCAAAACTATTTAGCCAGACGTATTATTAAATGAAAGTGAACTAAACATAACAATTGAAATTAAGAACGACATGGTAATTAAATTAACAATGATGAATGACAATAATAATAATAATAATAATAATAATAATAATAATAATAATAATAATAATAATAATAATAATAGTTAAGCAATAAAAGGAAATCTGTAAAAGTTGGGAATAAATTGCGATACTTGAAATAAAGACGAAACTGAAAAAACTTTTATTAAAGCGGCAAGATTTGATCCAAGCATTACACAAATTGTAGGTGTAATACTAATGGTGTCGTAGTTCTCCAATGTGAGAAACTACCACTTTTACAAAGTGATTTTTCTGC
The DNA here is from genome assembly GCA_948472305.1 of Vicia faba. Taxonomy (NCBI): domain Eukaryota; kingdom Viridiplantae; phylum Streptophyta; class Magnoliopsida; order Fabales; family Fabaceae; genus Vicia; species Vicia faba. The sequence goes on along the minus strand of OX451736.1, from coordinate 296,838,850 downwards.
CTAAACTACTAACAGCGCTTCCACGCACAAACTTGGATTCCTAAAACTAATTCCTAAGATCCTATATATAGAGAAATAAAATAGAAGTTACTTCCAGGTTTATGTGAGAAGTAGTGGAGATAATGGAGAAAGTGGAGAAAGAAGAGGAAAAATGGGAAGTTGAAAAGATCATGGGATTATAATGGGAAGTTGGGCTTTGTGAGTGGTTACGTGAAAAAGACGTGGAGAAAACTAAAAGAACAAAATACATGACGCATAAAAGAGCCTGTGACGAGGGACGTGCCTTGTGTGTCGTAGGGCACACAAACTTCCAAATTGTGGCAAACGTAACACCGTGTGTGCTAAGGGGCACACATATTTTAACATGTGTCGATCTTCATACCATGTGTGTCGAGGGGCATACATATTTTGCCTGTGTCGACCGTCAATAAGCCGTGACGACCCTCACAACCTTCTGATATGAATTTTTCTGCTAATTTATGCAACTTTGTGATTTTTAATCCATTTCTTCTCCTTTTCTCATGTAGGCCTTGTGGAATGTAAATACCTGAAATGAAATAGAAATACCGGCATAACAAGATAAAAATGAATGAAAACTAAACTAAAATGCATGCAAGTCAATTTGAATATACAATATAATTTCGAGTTATCGAATTCCCCCACACTTAAACCATTGCTTGTCCTCAAGCAATCAACCAACACGGTGAAATAAAAAATTAAGAGTGATTCGAAACATGTGCCTGACACGACTCCTAATCATACGTGGCTACTAGGCTAATGTTAGTTTGATAGGTACTAAGTATTAAATACCAAGGATACCGTAACGACACAATATTCAAAGACTCCCTCTTTATTCAAACCAATTTGAATCATGCCATTATAACTCAACCTATAATTTGAGTGCGAGTGAGTTAGTGAAGCATTGAAATCTTTCATCAGTATTTGGAGGTCAGATTTATGGGATTCTTGTGATTCCTCAAAATACTGAGAATGGGAGTTGTAGAAAAAATCATGGTGATACATACTGATTAAGGTAACATTGCCTTAGTCTATACGGCACAACACTGGAGTTACTATAATTGACTTAATTGGTCCCCGACAATGGTGCCAAAAACTTGATGCATCCGTAAGTGCACGAAAATATCGAAGTAATATAAAAGATTGTTGAATCCACAGAGACCAATGTCAACCTACTGTAATATATTGTCGCTTTGTAAAGATAAGGCTAATTAATGATTAATTTAGGGGAAACTAAGAACTAAAACTGAAATAAAATAAGATTAAGGAAATATATATGAAAAGAGAGACCGGAATGTGTATTCCATATACCTTTGGGACTCTAACTCGTTGGCTTATAGTGATGTTAAAAATGTGTTTAGTAGAAAATATCAATTTAAAGAATGAACCTCACACTATCGTGATTTTTCCGCATTCCTTAACCATGATACTTTTCTCTCGCTCGCTCATTTTAATTAAGGAATTCATTTTGAAAACTGAACAAGTTCTAATTAATCCTAAAGTGCTCTAGCTGTGTTTAGGATTAATGCCTAGTTTCTACAATCCAGTATGACCCCCACGCTCTCACAATGCCAGCTCGAACCTTAGTTAATTTCCCACTCTCGTGGAAAAATCGTGTTAAGTAACCTCTCACTCTCGTGACAAATCTATTTAAATTAAGTCTAGAAACAAAGACTGAAACTGAATTTCCAAATAGATATTAAGACAACTTATTACCGAGTCCCGTCGAGAACGACGATCCTCACATACCAGACTCAAAACTATTTATCCAGACATAATGTTAAATGAAAGTGAATTAAACATAACAATTGCAATTAAGAACAACATGGTAATTAAATTAACAATCATGAAAGACAATAATAATAATAATAATAATAATATTAATAATAATAATAATAATAATAATAATAATAAAAATAAAAATAATAATAATAATAATAATAAAGCAATAAAGGGAAACCTGTAAAAGTTGGGAATAAATTGTGAGACTTGAAACAAAGATGAAACTGAAATAACTTCTATTAAAGCGGCAAGATTTGATCAAAGCATTACACAAATTGTAGGCCTGATACTAATACTGTGGTAGTTCCACAGACATAATGTTAAATGAAAGTGAATTAAACATAACAATTGCAATTAAGAACAACATGGTAATTAAATTAACAATCATGAAAGACAATAATAATAATAATAATAATAATAATAATAATAATAATAATAATAATAATAATAATAATAATAATAATAATAATAATAATAATAATAATAATAATAATAATAAAGCAATAAAGGGAAACCTGTAAAAATTGGGAATAAATTGTGAGACTTGAAACAAAGATGAAACTGAAATAACTTCTATTAAAGCGGAAAGATTTGATCAAAGCATTACACAAATTATAGGCCTGATACTAATGTTGTGGTAGTTCCCCAATGTGAGAAACTACCACTTTTACAAAGTAATTTTTCTGCGTAAAACTACTAACAGCGCTTCTGCGCACAAACTTGGATTCCTAAAACTAATTCCTAAAATCCTATATATAGAGAAATAAAATGGAAGTTACTTCCAACTTTATGTGAGAAGTAGTGGAGATAATGGAGAAATTGGAGAAAGAAGTGAAAAAAAGGGAAGTTGAAAAGATCATGGGGTGATAATGGGAAGTTGGGATTCGTGAGTGTTTAGGTGAAGAAGACGTGGAGAAAACCAAAAGAACAAAATATATGGCGTATAAAAGAGCTTGTGACAAGGGGAATGTCTTGTGTTTTGTTGGGCACACAAACTTCCAAACTGTAGAGACCATAACATTGTGTGTGCCGAGGGGCACAAATATTTTAACATGTGCCAATTGTCATACAATGTATGGCAAGGGGCACATATGTTTTTCACGTGCCGACCGTCAAGAAGTTGTGACGACCGTCACAACCTTCTGAGTTTTGAGTCTGAATTTCATACTTTCATAAAGTTAACAACTTTTGAATACTATGATATCAAACAATATTACCTTAATTTTAATAAGTTATTCATATATTCACAAGATGTACAACATCTTAGATATAAAACCAGAGTTGAATTTTATCCATGCATCAGGATCTTCTTCTTTAGCCGGTCTGAATTTCATACTTTCCGAAAGTTAAAAACATCTAAACACTATGATACCAAGCAAGATTACCTTACTTTCAGAAAGTTTATAACTTTTAAATTATCTTTGGTACATCTGTTTGAATATTCATATATTCACAAAGTGTATAACTTCTTTAGTTTAAAACCAGAGTTGATTTTATCCATAAGGTTTTCAACCTTGGAATTAAGATCTTCATCTTTAATATGTCTTAGAATAAACTCAGTAAACTTGTTTAGAGTTCCTGGATAGAAAACATCAAATAGATATTTAGTAGGAACAACATTGTATATGTTTGAGTTTCATACTCTGAGAGTAAACATTGTCAAAATTATTTTACTTTCTCCCCCTTTGTCAAAAATCAAAAAGGTGATAAAAGGATAGAGAAATGAATCTTTTATGATGGTAGAGAAGTATTTTTGAAGGCATGATAGAGAAAAGATGGAAAGTGGTTTTTGGATTAAGAGATGAGGATGAGACAACTAAATGGGTGAGAGTCAAAAGAAATGACACATGGAAGACATGACTTACCTGACGAATGACATAGGACAAAAAGCATATCTCACAAGGAAATGAACACACAATCACTAACATATGGTAAATCATGACAATTTTTGTATACTCCATTAAGATGTCACAAAAATGCAAGGTGATTCGGAGCGACAATATTCTTTTATCCGAACAAGAATCCTTTTACTTTTTAGTAACTTGTTTGATAAAGTAGGTTCTTAATTATTCACTGAAATTATATATTCAAGGAAAAAATGCTTCATGAGTACAACTGATTCATGAAGACTTCACTTAATCAAAAGTCACATGTTTCAGAATCCTACACAAAATCTTAGAAGCATATGTTACATTTAATGCTTCATCATTTTAAAACAACACCTTTTTCATTTTGAACATCAAACCATGTGTAGATTTCTTAGAACGAAAATAAGTATATCTTTAGCAAGGATTTTATAAAGATGTCAGCCCATTGATGTTCAATGTCTACAAATTTTAAAGAAAGGACACCCTTATGAACATAGTCTCTGATGAAATGATGTTTAATTTCAATATGTTTAGCCCTAGAATGTAGGATACGATTCTTAGATAAACAAATGGCAGAAGTATTATCATAAAAGATAGGAATATTATTTTCATGAAAATGATAATCTTCTAACTGACTCTTCATCCAGAGCATTTGAGTGCTGCAATTTTCCAAAGAGATATATTTGGCTTCAACTGTTGTTGATTGTCTCTTACTGGACCATGATATGAGGTTTTCTCCCATAAATTGACAACTTCTAGAGGTAGTCTTCCTTTCAAGCCTATCACTGGCATAGCCAGTGTCACAATACCCTACTAACTTGTATTCTTCTGATTTTCTATAACACTGACCAAGGTTAGTAGTGTTTTTCAGGTATCTAAACATTCGCTTGACAAAAGTTAAGTGAGATTATTTGGGATCTGATTGAAACCTATCACATAGACATACACTAAATTGTAGGATCAAGCACTTACCACTGAGCTAAAAGCAATTGCTTGTAGCCAAGGTGCTACTCTATTTCCTTATAGAGAATCTAACAAGGGGCCTACTTGGCCCACCTAACACACATGTGTAGGCACCCATGGGGGATGTTAAGCCCTTCGAATCCCTAAGGTTGACGCTGTATATTTTAATCCAACAATCTCCCCCCCCCCCCCCCCCCCAGTGTCAGCCGGGGGGATTCGAACCCATGACCTTGCTCTGATACCACTTGTAGGATCAAGCACTTACCACTGAGCTAAAAGCAATTGCTTGTAGCCAAAGTGCTACTCTATTTCCTTATAGAGAATATAACAAGGGGCCTACCTGGCCCACCTAACACACCTGTGTAGGCACCCATGGGGGGGTGTTAAGCCCTTAGAATCCCTAAGGTTGATGCTGGATATTTAAATCCAACATAAATAATATATCAATCCTAGAGGAAGTTAGATAAAGTAAATAACCTATCATACCTCTGTATAGCTTCTGATCAACTTTTCTACTTACCTCTTCTTGAGTTTAAAACCCAAGTAGGATGCATAAAAGTCTTTGAAGTCTTGCATTTAGATAAGTCAAACATCTTGAGTAGTTATTGGACATATTTTCTATGGTGCATGAAGGTTTGATTTGTTCCTTGATTGGTTTGGATTCTTGGATAGAACTTGAGTTCTCCCATTAAGCTCATTTCAAACTCATCCTGCATAGACTTGATTCTCTCACATAATGGAATTAGCATAACTAAATATAATATCATCAACATATATTTTTAACTACCAGGATATCATTTTTGAAAGTTTTACATAACAGAGTATTGTCAACCTTCCCTCTGTTGAAGTCATTTTCTAAAAGAAAAGTGTCGAGTCTCTCATACCAAGCCCTTGGAGCTTGTTTTAGACCATACATGGATTTATTGAGTTTGAAAACAAAATCAGGATTTTTATTATCTTCAAAACCAGGAGGTTGATTCACATAAACTTCCTAAGATATGTAACTATTCAAAAATGTGCTTTTAACATCCATCTGATTAAGATGATGTTGTGATTAATAACAAAGGAAATTAAAAGACAAATAGATTCTAAACTGGAGACTGGTGCAAAGATTTCTATATAGTCTATTCCTTCTTGTTGACTATATCCTTGTGTAACCAGTCGAGCCTTATTTCTTACCACTTCACCTTGTTCATTTAGATTATTCCAAAAAACCCATTTGTTTCCAATCACATGAGTTCCTTTGGGTATTGGTACTAGATCCCAAACATCATTCATTAAGAATAGCCTGAGTTCTTTTTCCATGGCTTGAATCCAGGATTGATCAAGAAGATCTTCATCAGTAGAGACAAGTTTTATCATTGAAATCAGACTTAGATAGATTTTCTCATAAGGCTTGAAGTGAGATCTAGTTTGAAGAAGTTTTGTATTATCTCCTAAAATTTGTTCTTTAGAATGAGATAGACTTTGTCTCAGTCTTCTAAAAAGAATTTTCACATTAGAGACTTTTGGCTGGTCGTTTTATGGCTCTTTCACTTCTTGGACTTCAGTAGTATCTCCTTTAGATTTTGAGTAGGTGATTTCCACATTTCTAATCTTATCAACTAGCTTTGACTTTTAAAATTCAAGCTTATCATCAAATCTAACATGAATTAATTCCTTAACAATGAGTGTTTCAGTGTTACATACCTTGTATACTTTTGAGCATTCAGAGTATCCTAACATGATACATCTTTGAGCTTTTGAATCAAACTTTTTTAGACTTTATTTAGTGTTCGAAATAAAAAAGAGCATCCAAATGGATGAAAATAATAAATATTGGGTTTCTTATTCTTCCACAATTCATAGGGATTCATTCCAAGAATAGGTATAATTGAGACTCTGTTATGAATATAACACGTTGTGTTTACAACTTCAGTCCAGAAGTACTTTGCCATGTTGGTTTCATTGATCATCATCCTATCCATTTCCTTCGAAGTCCTATTCTTCCTTTCAATAAATCCATTTTTCTGTGGAGTTCTTGGACAGGAGAAATAATGGGACATGCCATTTTCATCAAATAGCTTTGATGCATTCGAAGATCTCTGTTGGACTAAAATATCTAGCGTCAACCTTAGGGATTCGAAATATCCCTTCAAATTCCATTTCCATTATTCACACTGAATGTTGAGAATTTTTGAAAGATGGTTTTGCAAATGAAAAACTTAGAGAGAAAACAGTAGCGAGAAGAAGTGAGAGTGAAAGTGAACTGTGTATTTATAAGAAATTTTAAAAGTTAATCAGTAAGAAAGAGAAAAAAATAATGATTACACGACATTTATGAATCCTAAAAATAGGGAGATAGCGTGGAGATATGAAATACTTAGCGATAACACGCGTCTCAATGCATCCAATCAAAGCATTAATCCCTTCAGAATTTGAAAGTGTGTTCAGCCTTAGAAGGACGCTTGTGAGAGGATGATAGATGTTGATGATGTGAACTGCATGCTTATATCTTTGAAATGAACCATTCAGATCTTCTTAGATAGATCCTGATGGAACTTTCCTTCTAACTTCTGAAGAATTGTTGATCAGATGTTCACGATAAAACATAAAATTCTGAGGGTTAACGAATATATAAATAAAACTATTATTCTAGACATAATTTCTTGCTGAGATGTTTCAGAATGAAATTAAATCTATCTTCAGAAAGTGGTTTAGTGAAGACATCAGCCCATTGATGGTCTGTGTCAATAAATTTTAAGGAAATAATTCCTTTCTGAATATAGTCCCTAATAAAGTGATGTTTTATTTCTATATGCTTAGCCCTAGAATGTAAAATAGGATTCCTAGATAAATAAATTATAGAAGTGTTATCACAGAATATAGGAATATTACTCTCAAATATATTAAAGTCTTCAAACTGACTCTTTATTCAGAGCACCTGTGTGCTGCATCCAACAGCTTCTATGTATTCAGCTTGAGCAGTTGACAGTGCAATTGTGGATTGCCTATTGCTGGTCCATGAGATCAGATTTTCTCCCAGAAATTGGAAGCTTATAGAAGTGTTTTTTCTTTCTACTTTATCTCCAACGAAGTCAGCATCATAGTATGCTACTAATTTGTATTCACTGGTTTTTCTACAAAACAAACCAAGATTAGTAGTACCTTTCAGATACTTGAAAATTCGCTTAACAGCTGTTAAGTGAGATTCTCTAGGATCTGATTAGAATCTGGAACATAAACATACACTGTATAGAATATCAGGTATTGAAGTTGTAAGATATAAGAGGGAACCAATCATACCTCTAGAGATCCTCTGTTCTACCTTTTTACTTACCTCTTCCTTTTCCAGAATGCATGTAGGATGCATTGGAGTCTTGGCTGGCTTACATTCTGATAAGTAGAATTTCTTCAGAATTTCTTTGACGTATTTTCTCTAGTGTATGTAGGTTCCTTCTGGAGTTTGATTGATCTAAATACCCAAAAAGAATTTGAGTTTTTCCATCAAGCTCATTTCAAACTCTGCCTGCATAGACTTAGCAAATTCTCTTCCCAAAGAGGCTTTAGTAGATCCAAAAATAATGTCATCTACATAAACTTGAAAAACTATAATGTCATTCTTAAAAGGCTTACAGAATAAGGTTGTGTCCACTTTCCCTCTAGTTAAATCATTTTCTAACAGAAAGCTACTTAGTCTTTCATACCAAGCTCTGGGAGCTTGTTTCAAACCATATAGTGATTTCTTTAGTTTGAAAACATATTATGGATGTTTGGAATTTTCAAAGCCAGGGGGTTGGTGTAGATAGACTTCTTCATTAATGTATCCATTTAAGAATTCACTTCTGACATCCATCTAATAGAGAGTGATGCCATTATTCACAACGAAGGAAATTAAAAGTATGATAGATTCTAACCTGGAGACTTGAGAAAATGTTTCTGTATAGTTTATCCCCTCTTGCTGACTATAACCTTGTGCAACCAGTCGTGCTTTATTTCTGATGACTTCTCCTTGTTCATTCAACTTGTTTCTGAATACTCATTTTGTTCCAATGACGTTGAACCCTTTTGGTTTGGGAACCAGATCCCACACACCATTTCTGGTGAATTGATTTAATTCCTCCTGCATAGCCAGTATCCAATCATTGTCCAGAAGAGATTCATTAATGGAAGTTGGTTCATTCAGAGATACTAATCCCATGAGATATTCTTCAGTGTTTCTGAATGTGGATCTTGTTCTGATTGGGTCTTCCTTCTTTCCCAAAATTTTGTCTTCAGGATGAGCTAGTCTGCTTCTGGATAGTCTTTTCTGGAGAGGTTCTTTAGATGTTGTTGTAATGTTTGTGACATCTCCTTCTGATGTTGTTTATGATTCTTTGCTGGGAACTTCTGATGTAGTGTCTTCAGTACCTGTAAATTGGACTTCTATATCTACAAGATATTCATTTTGCTTTGACTTTTGAGAGACAAGCTTGTCATCAAATCTAACACTGATTTACTCTTCTACAATTTGTGTTTCTATTTCGTATACTCCGTAGCCTCTTGAGCGTTCAGAGTATCCTAACATAATACACTTTTGTGCTTTAGAGTCAAACTTGTTCAGATGTTCTTTGGTGTTAAGAATAAAACAAATACATCCAAATGGATGGAAATAAGATATGTTAGGCTTTCTGTTCTTCCACAATTCATATGGAGTCTAATCCAGAATAGGTCTTATGGAGATTCTATTCTGAATGTAACACCTTGCGTTAATTGCTTCTATCCAGAAGTTCTTAGCAATGTTAGTCTCGTTGATCATGGATCTGGCCATTTCTTGTAAATTTCTATTCTTTCGTTCTACAACTCCATTTTGCTGGGGAGTTCTAGGAAAAGAGAAATCATGAGAGATTCCATTCTCATTAAAAAATATTTCAGTTTTTTTGTTTTTCAAATTCTCCACCATGATCACTTCTGACTTTAACAATTCTAAGATCTTTCTCATTTTGGACTTGGTTACAGAAAGCGAAGAACATAGAGTGTGACTCGTCCTTGTGTTTTAAGAACATTACCCATGTCCATCTTCTATAGTCATCTACGATCACTAATCCATACTTAATGCCACTAATGGATGCAATTTTCACTGGTCCAAATAGATCTATATGCCGAAGTTCTAATGGTCTAGAGGTAGAAACAACATTTTTTCATATAAAACTGGGTTTTTCAAATTTTCCTTTTTGACATGCTTCACACAGAGCATCTGAGCTGAACTTCGGGTTAGGAAGTCCTCTGACCAGATTGAGTTTGTTAATCTGAGACATTCTTCTCATACTAACATGCCCCAATCTTCTGTGCCAGACCCATTGTTCATTGTTAACAGACAATAGGCATTTTACATTCTTACTTTTTAGATCAGAAAGTTTTATTTTGTAAATGTTGTTTTTTCTCTTTCCATTAAAGAGGATAGATCCATCTTTCTGACTAACAGCTTTACAGGATTTTTGATTAAATATTATATCATAACCATTATCACTTAATTGACTTATGGATAACAAGTTATGCATTAATCCATCTATTAACAGGACATTATTAATAGAAGGAAGATTATAGTTACCAACAGTTCCAGAGCCAATGATCTTCCCTTTCTGATTGCCTCTAAAACCTATGTAGCCTCCAGATTTAATCTCCAGGATTTGGAACATATGCTTTCTTCCCATCATGTGTCGAGAGCATCCAGAGTCCAGGTACCAGTATTGGTGTTTCAGTCTTGTTGTCAAAGATATCTGCTACATATACAATTTTATCCTTAGGTACCCATATCTTTTTCGGTCCTTGTTTGTTAGAGTGGCCAAAAGTTTGTTTGAATTTGGTTTTAGCAGAGAAATTATTACTGGTATATTTTAAATCATGTGTGTGCCCATAGGTAAAGTGAGAATTCAGAGGAGTGCGTTTAATAACTAGATCCTTGACTTTCTTAGGTTGGGATACTTTACCTTTGTATTCTATACATTTTCTGCCATTTCTGTTAACTCCATAGATCATTGAAGCCATCTTGCTTCTATCTATGTTTTTAGCGAGGAATTTCTGAAAGATATGATCATATTCCTTTATGATCTTATCAGGGTTACTAGCAACTTCTTAGATAGTTTCCTTCTGAGTGTTTTGTAAGTCGTTTTCAAGTTTTGAAATTTTTTCTTTCAGCTCAAAATTTTCCAATCTCAAATTCTTAGTTTCTTCAAAGTCAGAAACTAGATCCTTTTTCAGGTTCTTGAATTTGACTCGAAGTTGCTGATATCTTTCAAGAATTTCACTTAGACTTTCTCCTAATTCAACTTTAGTAAAATTTATAGTAAAGTCGGGAAATACCTCTTCAGTGTCTGAATCTGATTCTGATCCAGATGATTTAGTATCTTCTAACACGTTGGCCATAAGAGCAATGTTGGCTCTTTCATCTTCTGATTTTGTGCCTGCTTCAGAAGAATCTGATTCATCCAACATTGCCATGAGACTTTTCTTCTTCTCCTTAGAGAACTTCTTTTTGGGTTTCTCCTTCTGAAGCCTTAGACAATCGCTTTTGTAGTGCCCTTGTTCATTGCACTCGTAGCAGACAATGTCCCTGTTGCTTGACTTTCTGTGTCCAGAAGATGACTCAGACTTTCTGTATGCAGACAATGATTCAGACTGATTCCTTGTTCTTCTGGAATTTCAGAACTTCCTTTGCCTTTGCTTCCACAACTGATTAACTCTTCTGGAGAGAAGAGTCAATTCATCTTCTTCTCATGAGGATCCACTAGAGATTTCTTCCATTGCCTACAAAATATTAGAATCATATTTTTTTGTTAGATTTAAGGGCTAAAGGATTACCTTGCTTCTGGGGCTCATCATCTTCTAACTCTATCTCATGACTTCTGAGAGAGCTGACAAGTTCTTCTAGTGATATTTTGTTCAGATACTTTGCCACTTTGAGAGCAATGACCATGGGTCTCCATTTCTTTAGTAAAATTCTGATGATCTTCTTTACATGATCAACAGTTGAGTACCCTTTATCTAGAACTTTTAGCCTAGCAACCAGAATTTAAAATCTTGAGAACATTACTTCAATGGTTTCACCTTCTTCCATTTTGAAGGCTTCATAATTTTGAATAAGCGCAAGGGATTTAGTTTCTTTTACTCGTGTGTTTCCTTCATGCGTCATTCACAGAGGATCAAACATGTGCTTTGTTGTCTCTCTGTTTGTGATCTTCTCATACTCTAAATATGATATGGCACTCAAGAGAATAGTTCTAGCCTTGTGATGATTTTTGAAGTCTCACTTTTGATGATCTGACATTCTTTTTCTGTCAATATTTTGACCACTTTCATCAACAGGATGTATGTACCCATTAATCACCATATCCCAGAGATCAGCATAATGAGCCAGAAAGAAGTTTCAATTTTGTCTTTCCAGTGATCAAAGTTCTCTCCATCAAATATTGGAGGTTTGCCGTTGATTTTGTCTTTCTCATCATGGTAGTCACTGTTGATGTTCTGACTTGTTCCCACCATAGTGTTTTTCTTAGCTTGGATCTTTTACTAATAGGGTTAAGTGCTTGAACTCAGAACTAGGCGCTCTGATACCAATTGAAGAATTGAAAAACACAAGAAGGGGGAGTTGAATTGGAATCTTAAAATTCAATGGAAAAAACACGATGATTTTTATCCTGGTTCATTTGAACTCAAACTACTACAGTCCACATGTCAAGGTGATTTCTCCTCTCTCCAACGAGGTCTTAATCCACTAATCAATCTTGATTTCAAATCTACTTTGAATATTGCCAAAGTCTTCTTGAGTATAACCATAACCCGGTTTTTCTCAAGGCAATGGACTAAATAATATAATAATAAGATAGTGTACAATATTGTTTTCCTACAAAACAGTATCACAGTATTATGATGTTTTACACAGTTGAAAGTATTGTATGTATTAGGATTAGAAAAGATTGTAGCATTGTTGAGTGTTGTGAAATCGTAAATGATTTATCCTCACATCTTGTTTAAATAGGCGCAACATGGATGATCATTTGGAAACTTGATTAATGACAGTTAAGGTGCTTTCCAAAACTAAAGATCCTTGTTCCCTTCTAGCCGTTACTCTTGAAATTTGTAACGCTTCATAACATTGAGGTATATGTTGTTGCTTACTTCAGAACTTTTGAAGGTCAGAGCCATAAGATCCTTTTTGCAGCGTTAGACTTACTTCCTCAGAGTTGTGTAATTAGAGTTAAAACATCTTTCTTTTAGCACAACTTATGATCTTATTTCATCAGAGCTTTTTGAGAATTGTCTACATTCACAGCAGGAACAGCCTTGTAGCTTATCTTCTGATCTTGTTCCATCAGAACTTCTCTACAAAACAAAATATAATTTTAGAGTGCATAATTGTTCTTTGTGTTTGTTATCATCAAAACTCTTACTAGGATTGTAGAATCAAACTATGTTCTAACAGTTTCTTCTCTTTCCGTTGAAAAGCACAAAGCCATCTTTTTTACTAACAACTTTACTGGAATCTTTATTAAAGATTATATCATACTCATTGTCATTTAATTTACTTATTGATAATAGATTATATTTTAATCCTTCAACAAGTAAAACATTAGTAATAGAGGGAAGAGAATCATTACCTATTACACCTGAGCTTATGAATCTTCCTTTCTAATTTCCGCTAAAGCGTATGACGCCTCCTTGCTTATGATCCAAAATTAAGAACATGTGCCTCCTTCCCGTCATGTGTCATGATCAGCAAGAGTCCATGTACAAAAGATTTATGTTTTAGTTGTGCAGCTAAAGATGTCTCTTTGCAGACAAGTATTTCTTCCTCGGAATCAGCTTTATCCTCTGAACAAATCTCTTCATTGAATGTTCCAGTATGAGCAATGATTACTACATAAACATGTTATCCTTCCTAGTTTGAGTCATCCTTTGTTTCCAGTTGCTTTTTGTCTTTAATATTTCTCCTCTTTATGATGTTCTTCAAAAGCTTAGGGCATTCCAGTTTGAAAAAGTGTCCTAGTTCATTGCACTCATAACAGGTACCTTCAATACCACTAGACTTTATTTGACCTGAGGTTGATTCAAATTGACCTCCAGTCCTTCTTAAGCTTCTGAACCTGTTGTTTTGGCTTTTCTTCTAGAGACGGTTAGCCATTATGGATAGTAGAGACAACTGTTTTTATCATCAAGGTCTTCTTCTGAATCTTCTATCTCTTCTACTTAAAGAAATTTGAACTTCTCAGATTTATTGATGGATTTGAGCATAATAGATTTTATCTCCTTTTGTTGTTCATCTTGTTCAATCTCAATCTCATGACTTCTCAAAGAACTTATTAGTTCTTCTAAAGAAGTGTTGTTTAGATCCTTTGTAAGCTTGAGTGCGGTTACCATAGGCCTCCATTTGATTTTCAAGCTTCTGATAATCTTCTTCACGTGAGCTTTCATTGATAGCCTTTGTTCAAAACTTTTAGTCATGCAACTAAGGTTTGAAATCTTGAAAACATGACTCCAATGCTTTCATCATTCTCCATTTTGAAAGCTTCATATTTCTGAATCAGGGCTAGCGCCTTGGTTTCCTTAACTTGACCATTTCCTTCATGAGTCATTTTGAGAGAATCAAATATAGACTTGGAAGAGTTTCTATTTGTGAACTTCACATACCCAGTATAAGAAATCATTTTCATAAGAAGGTTCTTGGTTTATAATGATTCTTACAATCTTTCATTTATTGATCAGTCATAGCTCTCGTAGTTACTTCTTTTCTATTATTATTTTTGGGAGATATGTAGACATCGACTATCATATCCCAAACATCAATATCAGGACCTAGAAAGAAACTTTCTAGTCTATCTTTCTAGTATTAAAACTTTACTCCCTCGAAGATGGGAGGTTTAACGTTATAACATTTATCATTTGGATCTGATGCAACAACAACTGGTGTGGGTTCAACTGCTGTTGGTATGGGTTCAACCATTGTGTTTCTTCAATAAAAAAATCGTTTGGATCTTTATCTGACACAATTTAGTGTTTGATAACTATCAATACCAGAACCGGAGCTCGAATGCCAATTGAAGGTGTGAGAAACACAAGAGAGAGGGGTTTGAATTGGGTTTCACCAAATAAAATCTTTTCGCTGGTGACAAACTAAGTACGCTTAGAACATAAAACAATAAATAAACATAATTATTTTTATCATGGTTCATTGTTAACTAAGCTACTCCAATCCACCCTCACAAGGATGATTTCGCCTTTAACAAAGACTTAATCCACTATAACCAAACTAATTATAGAACAACCCACAGCAAGTCCGATCAACCTTATTGGCACCCTAATAACTTTGTCGATCCTTATTGTAAATCCACTCAAGCTACAATAGGAGTCTGCTTGAGCTAAGACCTTCACTCAGTCTCTAAAGGTATCATTCATCAAGAGTTAAGTACTTTCAGTGTATTACAAATTTGCTTCTTGTAAGAAGATTACATAGATTTTTCCGTACAATGAAGAACACCTAAGTGTTTTACTATAAGATATGAGCAACAAATCCTTTATTATTTACAAAACTATACACATATGATTTCTCTATAGAGTTTTCATAACGCTTTAGTTTAGTTTTTTTGAGCTTGATTTGAACTGATAGATTTGTCGTTGTAATGTAGTTTATTACTTTTCTTCAGCTTCCAAGTCTTCCTTTTATAGCTTGTAAAAGAGATATCTTGAAAGGGTAGAAACGCAAATAAAAAATCTAGTTGTTTGTTCTCAGTGGTTATAACGAGAGTAGTCATTGTTAAGTACAATAGATCTGTCATTGTGCCACTCTAGAAGAGTGGAGGTCACAATCACTTTATGTACCTTTTGTACACTATCACACGTTAACCATTTTAAACTTTCTTCTTTATCTACACAGGCTTAAGATATTTGAATGTTGAGCATTGAAGCTTGTTGTAGAAGAATCTTTCTTGAGCCTTAAAACCTAAGTCTTGGATTCTTCAGAACTTGTCACATAGAACCTTGTCTTCAGAGTCTTCAGCAGTTGGTCGTAAGAACTTCCTATTCTTCAGATCATTAGAACTTGTTCAGCAGAACCTTATTCTTCATAATCTTCAGAACTTGTAACACACAAAAGTAAAGCTCTATAAGGCCTCCAAAGCTAAACCAAAAAGTCACGATCAGAACTTCTTGTACTAACGTTCCTAAGACATGTTGCAGAATATCATTTGAGGCGGGCCAGCGTGTCGATTTGGCACTCTAGGGGCACCGAGAAAGTCGCTGATGCGAGTCATTTGAGTTGCCAAGGTTTGGTAACTCTGCATTGAATTCTCGATTAACGGTCTCAATATGATACTCATTTGTTGAGTAAGCATGTTACCATTTCGTGATGATTTTCATCGATATGCTACCTCGTAATTGTAATGATACTCGGAGTTAAAGTGGGCTTGACTAGGTGAGAAGAACATAATCTATTCGAACGAACAAAGTAGCTTCCCACGGACCCCGATGCGTGATAAGGGGAAAATGTTGAAACTGAATTTTTGCCAAATGTCAAAGTGTTGTTATGCAAGCCTGCCATCGTCACCGTTGAAATTCCATACACATGTTCCCCACCATGCGTAGGTATTGCAAAACTAGGCACGTAATGCCATAACGTATTGACCACACTTGGTCTTGAAGTTACTAGGTGAGTCGTGCTGACTGTTATTTTTGGGATCATTGAAGACACAACCACAAAACTTGAACCCACACTCGTTGCTGCACTAGTATTTCCTCATGGGGTCCGAACCCCATCTAGATTTGTAAGATCTACCTTTTTTACCACTCCTCAATATCATGCCCACATTGAGACGAACATAACACAAACGTGTCCCACCAGGTGTTCCAGTTTGTTTGTGGGAGTTTCTCTTGAATAATCTTTAGCCTCTTACTTAAAGGTTACTTGCAGTACCAACTACAAAAGTCGTAGACTTAGTGTTAAGTTTGAGAATATTTTGGTGTTTGAAATGGTTAGAGTATGAAACATAATAAGAAAATGTTAAAATAAAAAGACATAAATAAATTGCAAGGTAGAAATGATAAATAAGACTTGAAATAAACTACTTTGAATTTAAAGGTGGACACAATCTTACATTTCTCATAATTGACTCGTTTCTCTCTAGACGCGGGTAGTTTGAGTGCTTTATTACAATGTTACAAAATGTGACTTTCAAAATGAATACAACAACTTACTTAAATAGATGCTAAAATGTAACCATCGAAGTTTACTAGACAGTTTACGTTGGTAGTTCATGTGGAACTGCCTCAAAACTCCCTACATTCTGCTAATGACTATAGCTAGAAACTGCTTTTTCGTCACTTTCTCTTATCTTCAACTGGCCTCGACTTCGTCGATATAATTTCTACTTCCGACACCATTTCAACCAAATCCCTGAGGATTACTTCTAAAGTCTTGTCGATAGCCCCTTCTTATCACTGTTGAATATTTACTCCCCTTTAACGAAAGATACAATCCAACTCATGACCTAATCCCTTAATCGAAAATTGCTTGTCAACAAAAATGCAATTTGATTCGCTCGAGTTAATCCTTTGAAAATCGAGGTTTCTTACAAAAGGAGTAGTGTGATATGGTGAATTAATTGTTATGGATACTTGGTCGAGCTCAAGATCAAGGGAAGATAAATGGTTAGAATCAATATCAAACATTATGTTTGTAGGGTTGTATTGGTACATTTCTCTTGTAAACAACTTTTTGCAAAGTAAAATTGATTATCTCAATTACAAATGGAATTGGGGGAAGACATAGTCATAACGAGGACAATTGGTGAACTTCCTAAACAAATCCTTGTGTCCGCTCTCTCTCTCTCTCTCATTTGATTTCTATAGCAAATAGTTAAATTCATTGATTGCGTAATCGATAGGTATAGAAAAATCATTTGATTGTTATAATTAAAATTTATTTGTTGATTGTAAGTGGTATTTCATATCAACAAAGCCCAAAGGAAAAATAGAAAAATCGATTGCACAACAAGTGTTCGATAATTTTCTAGTTTTCTTTTTTTATCAATAACATCTTTGAAAATTATTGTATTAAGTCTTTATCATTGTATTGCATTTCATTTGGTATATTACGCATATCTGAGTTTCCAATAATGGGTTTGGTTTACATGACTTGTTTGATCTAGGGTAAAACTTCTGCTTGTCATAGTTTTTCATTAGTTTTCAAAATATAATTTTAAAAAATGTAATTTTAATTTACGGATCTATTCACCCCCCTCTAGATAACTTGATGTCTTATAACACAATAGCATGTTAAACATAAACAAAAACATAAACGAGATTTCGAACATATATGGTAACTACATTCCCATTTATATTGTCTTTTGATCTGTTAAACACGAATTGACCATTTCAAAAACAGAGATCCAAGTAGAGACAACCCAAAAACAAGAAACTTATGTGAAACCAAAATAAAAAGGTGATGTACCTTGAAAATTATGTGACACCGAAATTAAAAAGTGATGTACCTTGAAAATTATGTGAAACCGAAATTAAAAAGTGGTGTATTCAAATGGATTGAGTAGGTCGAGAATGATGTACCTTGAAAGTTCTTCCAAAGTGATGAATATTAGAATCTATGCAAAGAAAAATGAAAGAAAGCGTATTAATAACATGATTTCCTTTTAGAAGAAGAAGAAAGATAAAGATAACATGAGCTCGATGGATATGAAAGAGAGATGTTAGGGTTTTGTGTTTTGAGAGTGACGACTATTCTTTGCTGAAGCTTAATAACTTTACTTATATATGTAAAATTTATCACCACGGTTGGTAATAAAAACCGTGATAAAATATATGTACTATTCACAACGGTTTCTGGTAGTAACTATTTTGATAGGTATTTTAATTCTAATATATTTATAAGAGTATATGGACAAGCCCTTTTAGTAACAAATAAATAAATAAATGTTGGTGCTAAGATTTGAAGCATGTAATCTTTCATCTATCATCAGGGTTGATATTATGAACCATGATGAAATGTCTTTTAATAAAATAAACATAAATTTAGGCGCGTTACGATGATTTATTACTAAGGGTGCTTAAATGGCCGTAGTAATATGGTGTTACTAAAGATATATTTTATAGTAGTGACTTCATCATAATTCAACACATGTACATCCATATTTTTTCTTTGATCCAACATTGAATTCATCAATCTTATTCATATAATTAAACATCTTAATTTAACCTTCAAAGTTGACTAGCATTCATCATGTGACTTTTAAATATTTTTCTTCTTTTATAGTCTTCATTATTCTTTGTCTTCATTAAAATCACATTTATTAGAGGATGTATATTTTTTTCATGAGTCCCCTACTTGTTTGTCATTTTATCTATTTCTCCATCTTTGTGGTATAAAATTTTTCGGTGGTTGTGGAGTCTAGCATTCTTACTAGATGATATTTTATCGTTCTTTAAGATTTTTTCTCCTTAGGAAATTTGGATATGAATATAAGAGGTCTTGTCGTGATATGGAATTCAGCGGTCTGAACTTTATTTAAAACCAATAATAATTTTATCTTTACAGGGTCGTTGGTTAACGAGGTTTTCTTGAAAGATAAGTGTATCTCACTGCTATACCCCAATTTTTACCCCTAAAATCTTTCATCATTTCAATGTCAACCCAATCATATCAAGATCATACACTAGGGTTTGGTTCTTCTTCTTATCTTTAGGTTTGTTCATAGGAGATCACCAAGCACTTTGATTTCTATGGTTTTGCACATGTGTTTTTATGATTTATTTACTTTAACTAACAAATATAATGTATATTTTCTCTATGGATGTTGACATTATAGATGATGGCACAACACATTTCATCAGGTTGATTCATAGGTTCATGAGTTTATTTCCATGCCTTCTTCAACAAAGCTTCATTGAGATTTAAGTTTCATCTTTGTGTGTGTTTCAAGATAACTTAATTTGAAAGCCTACTATGTGTCATCATGCTCTACTTTGCTAAGTAAAGTCAAGAGATGCAAGATTGATTCAAGAAGTTTGACCTAATTTGACAAGTTCTTGATTCCTTGATTACAAGTGCATAATTTTCTCAATTTTCAACATTTGGAAGTGACTATTGTTTCTATGGGTTCTTATTATCATCCAAAACAACTTATCTTCACATAGTAAAAGCAATCGTGCAAGAAATATTGTCAAAAGTTGAAAGGGGTTCCAAGTCATTTTGATGCTTTAAGAGCTAGGGTTTTGAACTTCTAAGGACTATAACTTGTTCATCTTTTGAGACTTTTTAGTGATTCCTAAGATATGTTTATCTTTAAAGGGTTATTCAAAAAGTACTTCAAGAGTTTCAAGAAAATTTTATATGGAAGATCACTAATGATTGAGAAAGATTACAAGTCCTCTAGATAGACCTTTAAATTCTTTTAAGTGACTTCAAAAGATCATAACTTGGTCAGTTTTTATTATCTTGAGCTCATTCTTTTTTCACAATGATATTAAGGATGTTAACTTTAACTATATTTTTGGTTATAAGCTTGTAAATGATTGCAAGATTCTTTTTGAGCTCAAAAGATTATAGGTCATCTCATGGATTTTCACCAATTTCATAAGATCATAACTTGTTCAATATTTGGAATTTTTTAGTGATATAAGTTTCACAATACTCTTTAGGGAGTCACTTCAAGCTAGAATCAATGATCAAAGCTCAACTTTGAAGGAAGACCTTGTTTGGAATCAAAACATTATAGGTAATTTTTGAAGAAAAACTTAGAATTTTTCTAAGTATAAAAGTCAGCGCATTTTTCTGATTTTGACCAAGTATAACTTCTAGATCAAGCATCCAAATGAATTCTTTCTTGGCACGTTATAAAGATTGTTACATGATATTTCCAATGCATAAAGAATCATCTTATAAGGCTTCCTAAATCGTGCACACCATGAGTCCAAAGTCAGCTACTTAAAATTGCATTTTTCCTTCAAGGTATGAATTTGAAATCCCTAATCTAGCTTCTAAACACCAAATTAGTATGTGTTTTTGATTAAAACATGTTTAACAAAGTTCCCAAAGTTGAATTAAGGATGAAAACGCAAGAATTGGCTGAGTTTTGATGCACATAGAGTCACACACTTTCTATTTTCGGACTCTATCCAATTTCCCTCCAAACTTCAATTTTCCTCTCAATTCTTTGCGCCATTCACTTCCCTATAAATAGAGGACCTCACTCCTATCATTTTCTCAAGCTTGGACATCCAAAATCCCCCTGCCAAACACTCTCCATAACTCATTTTTGAGTTTTCGAATTCATCTTTTATCCGCTTTTCAATCCAATTTCTTTGTTGATTCCTCATCCTTGAACATCACTAAAGCTAACAGAAGAACAACCAAGTCCTAAGGCTTCCTAAATCGTGCTATCCAAGTCCAATTTCAGAGCAAATTCGTCTGACTTCATTCAAGTAGTTTAAGGCACCAAATCTTATAACTTAAGTTACTGGAATGGTTTATGATGTTCACTAATGCTTTCTATTAACTCAATTTTGATGAATCAATGCAGTTGATGCTTTTGTTTTTGATTTCAAAATTTTTAAAACATCTCTGGTTTTTTCCAAATCGAGTAACTTGTGTTTTATATGAATTTGGCGCGAGGATATGGTTTTGATCGTCTTGAAGAGACGTATCTAATGATACCACTATGAGCTTCTAAATTTACAGATTTAAGAATCATGATCTCTCCCTAGTTGCAGGATAGCTGGAGGTTGAAGATGACCTACGTGGCTTCTTCAACCAATGAGAGCAGGACAATTGAAATGTTGTGATTGGTCTCACTATCCTGACTTTAGTGCGCGCTTGTTGACCGTGGATCACCATACATTATCACTTTTGAGCCATTAGATATGACATCGTGTTTTAATGAACCAGATCCAACGCCTCACATTATTTCAGATTTATTTTATTTTTACAAAATTTATTTAAAATTAGTTTTAATTTCAAAAATTCATAACTCTCTTATTTTTTATCCAAAAATTATGAAAAAAAATATACAAAAATTACTTTGAATAATTTATGACTTTGTGAATATTTTTTCATTTTTTTATTTTGATGTTTGATATTTTTCATGATTTTTGTATTGTTTGACTTATTTTAGTTATTTTAAAAATACTTTGTCGTCTTTTTAAATTCTGAAAAAATCATGGAAGGATCGAATGACCTCTTGACAAATATTGGTGACCTCATCTCATTTTTATTTTTTATTTTTCTATTTTTCAAAAATTTTGGTTTATTTTTATTATTTCTTTAAATTTAAAAATTAGTTTCTGATTTTAAAAAATTCCAAAAAAAATTGTCAACACTTATTGATTTTTGTTTGACTTCTGACTATTATTTTTTTGAGTTTTATTTTATGATTTAATATACTGTGTATTTTATCAATTATTTCCCTGTTATTAACCATTTAAATATTGTTTTATTAAATATTATTTCATTATTTTTGTTTGATCATGATTTGGATTTTATTTTGAAACAAGTTCCTCAACCTTATTGGATCTTGGGTGTTGATAGGTTGAAAAACAAAATCCACCAAAATGGATGAATGATGTTGATGATATTTAAAACCCTAATTTCATCTAATACTTCCCCTCCCTCTTTATCTTATCCCTTTTTTACTTGTGCTACATGTTGTTCGATAATAATCTACATATCATTTCTCTAAACATATGACACATAGGTTGCTATTGGCCGGCCTCAAAATAGGTGAGACTTCTATATAAGTCCACTTACGATTGCTTAATATAGCGCTAAATTTTGTCCCCATTCGAGAAATGATCATTCGTGGCCCAATCCTATGTTTGTAAGCCCAAGTATATTTAATTTGAAACCTTTGATCCAATAACCTTGAGGTTCATTGTTAGGAGGCTTTGGTCTTATCAATCCTCTAATGAACAATCATAAACTTTGGTTTAAGCGAATCATTTAAACATCGTTGATCATATGATGTTGCCTCGAAAACATGAAATGAATGATATATTTGACAAAAAGAAAATGAAACTTGTTGTTGGGAAGCTTTGATTCTATCAATAATCTAATGAGTTTTCAAATGAAAGTTTCAAGATGGTCATTTAGCTAACCTTTAACATCTAACTCACTAACAATTGACTTTTACTTTGAGTTTTTACTTTATGTCATTTATTTTATGCCTTTATTTTTATGTGCCATTTATTTTGGCATTTACATTTCATGTCAGTTTTATCTTTGCTCACTTGAGCATTTATCTTTATACCATTTTGATTTTTGCTCACTTGAGCTTTTCATTTTCTTTTTGAAGATACTTAAGAACCAACTTGAATAATAAAAAACTTTAAGGTTACTTGGACTATTTGGTTATTATCCCTGACATAATGGATTTTTGGACCTCTTGGACTTAGGATTAGAAGCCTTGATACCCTTGAGACCTTGTGACTTTGTTTGTTATTTTGTATGGTGTTCTTGGGGTTTACTATAAGACATTAGGTTGATTTCCTTTGTGTGCAAGTTATTCTGGTTATCTGTTTTGTCTGTGATTGAGAATTCCTCTGTATAGAGCTGTTACTCTACCCAATTTTTATGAAGTCCTAATGCATCTGAAGCTTGGTATTCTTAAGAGGTTTAGTATCATTGCTTGCATGGTTTCAATCCAAAGGATGAGAATTATACATTGACTTTTTATATCAAGTGTTGGCTTCTTGTTGGTTATTCCCTAACTTTTACCTTATGCTTTAGGATAGTTCTTTCATTTCCTCTCATCTTCTTTAATTTCAAAAATCTTCTTCCTCTTTTTCAAAACTCTTCTTGTTTTCTAACTTGAACCGCTTTCACAATAAACTTGGACTTAGATCCATGCATTTTCAAAAATATTTTCTTAATCAAATTTTAATTAACTTAATCATACTTTGAAATTTTTTGTGGGAATATTAAAAGTCAATTAATCTCATTTAAACCATTTTTTCACTTTGGCTTTTTACTTTAAAGTTTTCTCAAAAGATTAGATTCTTGTCAATCCTTGTAGTGATGCGAGCTACTATACTTCTACGATATGTAGTGAGGCAAGATATTTTTCACTTAAGTATTGAGCGATACTTTGTTCATTTTAAAATCCAAGCTATATCCTCCACTTTGAGATGATGCAACTTCTCATTTCTCATAATCGTGGGTAATAAGTATGTTCTTCCACTCGGATAAAACAATGATGTCTCTTCTCTTAAAACTAACCAACACACATGTAATTTAAAATTTTCAAAGGTGAATTACAAGTACCTAGATCTCCTATTGCACGAAAGGTGGTACGTAGACACTAAAGGTTCGTAACCGCGACGAGTGCAAAAATTGTAAACAATATTTCTCTTCTCACCTCCACCATCTATATTTATATTACAACATTTATAGCCCAAATACATAAATTTTCAAAGAGGTTTCTGCGGAGTACTGTAGATGTTTATGAGTGTTAATACTTTTCCTTTGCATAGCCAATCCCGTACTTAAATTCTCTCTACCCCTCTTTTTTGGATTATTCGCTCTTTTCCTATTTTTCTGAAAATAATAAAGTGCGATGATGATTTTTATTTGATTTGCGCGAGTTAAGTCAATACAATGACTTAGTCTCAATATTTATACCGCTACACTCGTTTGCCTGCAAATAATTTCTTATTCAGTTGTTGGGGCATGCTAATTCTTTCTCTAATTGACTAGCAGATCATATTCTCTATTTGTGCCAATAGTAGTTTAAGTGTTTCTTCTAAGTTTTTTTTTTTTTTGAGGGTATGGTCATATGAGGGTGGAGGTTTCTGCTTTGTCGATGATAGTTCGCTCATCCATAACTCTAGCCTAATTTTTCTATTTGTAGCTTTGGTTATTGTGGCTTTGCTATTCTTGTTTTTGTTATTCAACACGCTTTGGAAGACATCTTGTGTTGTTTTCTATCTTCACATTATATTTGTCATTCCAAAAGAAATGAAGTTAAATGTTAAAAATGAATCGAAGGTCTAGACTTCAAATTCTAATCAAGACTAAATATAAATACTAACTAATCATTAACAATTTATTATTAAAAAACACTTGGAGTTGAAACCGTGGAATATTTCTTTAAACCGTGGAATATTTGTTTAGAGTACAAATTGAAAATACAATTATGGTGACAACACATTGATGACTTGAGCTAGATGGAAATTTTATGATACAGATGGGAGCATACCATCAATTGCAGGTACTTTTTTCCTACAAAACAGCTGTAAGAAAATAAACAAAGTATCACATGAAAATATATGAAAATGAAACATACATAGATTGGTCCATGTGTTCTTGTTTGATAAGCATGTGATATGAGTGATATTTGTTCTTTCAAATCATCAGAAAATGACAGCATATATTGTGGAAAAGTATACCCCTGTTAGGCCCTCCCAAAGCTATCCCTATCGTCTATCCATCAAACTAGTCAGTCCCACATACGACCACATCATATGTATAAACACTAGACTTTAATGTTACCAAAATTATTGATTTCATTATCATATACATTACTATCTGTTCATGGGACTTTTCTTTATAATTTATTACTATATGTAGAAGTCAACGGAAAGATGCTTGCAGAGGCATGAATTTGATTATGTGGATGCTATAAGTACCCGCAGCATGCTAACAGCTTTCGAGTTAATTTATGGTACTATTCCATTAGTCTATTTGTTTTAGGGTGCTAAAACAGATTAAGTTTGTCGGGCATTCTGTCGGGCGTATGATAGAATGTCTAGAGACATTTTGTGAACAACCGTAAAGAAGAAAGGAGTTAGGATTGCATATATTTGATCTATCCAAAATATGTATGAAGGGATATTGACTAGTATTCGAACAGCGGGTGGAGAGACAAATAATTTTCGCATTACAATTGATTTGCATCGAAGTTCAACCATATACCCCTACCTTTTTAGCTTAATTTTAGACGCACTTACAAAACACATCCAAGAGCTAGCAATGAGATGCATGCTTTTTGAAGATGGTATTGTCCTTTTTAGAGAGTCGAATGTGGATATAAATGAGAGGTTAGAAACTTGGAAACGAGCTTTAGAAACAAATATTTTTCTCCTAAGCAGAAGTAAGATAAGGTATATAGAATGTAAATTCAAAATATGAACAAATGTTTCTAACCTAGAGGTGTTGTCCCTCAACTATCACAGTTTAAATATCTTGGATTTGTAATACAAAACGATGGAGAAATATAAAGAAATTCAAACCATCAAAGTCAAGTTGGATGATTAAAATGGAGAAAGGCATCATGTGTTTTAAATAATGCAATTGTATGTGACAAAATGTTAGACGGATAAGAATTAGCACGAGAATAAAGTAAGTGATGGAAATTAATGGATAATTAATGTCCATGGGTATGAACAAATGTGACAATGTTAAAGAGGATAAAAATGACCTATAGACAAAAGTGGAAGTTGCCCTCAAATCTGGAAGGAAATTTTGGTTAGTTTTTGTACTAAACATCCACTAGTGAAAATTACTTTTAAATTTGTCCAAAGAAAATTTTGGTCAGTTTTTGCACTAAACATCCACCAGTGGAAGTTGCCTATAAATTTGCCTTTAAGTTTGAAATTGATCTGCTGTCGCACACAGATCAAAAACGAGTATTTTTAAAAACGCAGTACAGCGACAATGTGACTCGAATCGTCTCACAAGGGTTCATGTTTGTATTAATAAAACGTAACTGAATGGGGGAAAGGGTTTAGTTTGGTGCTCGATTAAGAAAAAGGCAGAAAATAAGTGATTACGAAAAGTGATTATCAAAATAAGCTGAAACAATTAATCTACTGTTTTGGTTTCCAAACTTATCATCGACCCAAGTAATTCTCAATCCCTAACAGATTCTATTACCTTTTCGATTATAATAACAATCATACAAGCGACAATTGATATTATACGATGAATATTCCTAAATTCTGAATTAAGCAAACAAACGAGATAAAGTAATCGTGAATTAAGCAAACACGATGACAAACACGAATTAAGAAAATGCGATAAAAGTATCGGAACATGCAATCATCAAATTAAATCAATCTAACCTTGGATAATATTGAATTAAGCAAACAACATATCAAAGATCAAAATTGAAAGGAAATAGATTAATTGGAAAATATTAGAACCTCAAAGTATCTGCGGAAACCGTTACAACAGATTAATCCGTGGAGTTTAGTTCTCCATAGCAATTTGTATCAAGCTCTCCAAATTATTTTGTGAATAGTGATTGATTGGCAGTACACGGCTGCTGGGGTATTAGGGGAAAACCAGACAACCCGTTTACAACCAACTGGGTCAAAATTATAACTCAGGCCCATTACAAATAACCCAAAACAAGAAATATTTCTAATGCTGTAACTTCAACAAATTTTATGGCCCTGCTACAATCCGATTCATCTCTCGACTTCGGAATGTAAGTCGTAGCTCTTTCCCGCAGCTTTTCAACGACTGGTGGCACGCCCCATTCCGACTCCCACAACTCAAGTTATGAATTTATTCGTGAAAGCTGCAAATTCTGAAAATAAAGTACGAAAATCAAATTAAAACAAAAATAAACTAAATTAAAAAAATATTATAAAATATAAAAATAAATAAAGAAAAACATATAAATGCTTAAATTCAAATATGGAAGAATATGCATTAAAATGCACTGATCATCTCAGGCTACTGAAAGTTTGAATTTCTAATTCAAAATATACAACACCTAGTGCTTTATAATGTAACTATAGGGGAACCATTACAATCTCATGTTGAAAGGGTGTTGTTCCGTCAAGAGTTGCAAACTTGTGAAACAACACATGCATGGCATATAAATACATTATTTAGAATCTGAAAACCATACAATCAAATCATAAATCCTCTTCATTATTTCAGACACTCTTCCTTACATTCGAGTTCTTCATCAGTCTTGTGCATAATCGATCCAAAGGCTGAATTATCTTAGGTATTCTTGCTTTCCAAACTCTAATACAATAAATAAAGTGCTTGAAATAATTTTAAGAAAGGTGACTCCATTCATGATTCAGACCTGGATCCATTTAATGTTATTGATATTTCTAATAGTCTTAAAAGTATTTTCACAATGGCTTCTGTTGTACCCCCAAAATTTGCCCTCTCATGTCTCAATGACTCTTAGAATTACTTCAGTCAAGTTTCAAGCCTCAGACCATATTTTCTAAGAAAAATCATTCAAATTACCAAGAGGGGAAAAATGAGTAACATTGGAGTTCCAGCTGGAAAAAGTCAACCGGACGCTAAAAGTCAAACTTTGACTTTTGACCAAATTTGAGTCCCAAAAATCACATTATGTCAAGACCTCCAAAAATGAAGTTTGATCATCAAAAATCAAGAGAATCAAAAATCAAACTTTGCAAGACTTTGAAATTTTTCTAAGTATTTTTTATACTTGGTTAATTTCATTTACTTCATGACATTTTTTTGCTACAATTCCAAATAATTCAAAATGATGCAAGTAATTCAAGTTATTACAAAGTGGCATTTTTGCAAAATTACAAATTCTAAAACTATGTCTTGATTGAGTTCTCTAAAAAAAAAACCTTGCCACATTAATTTGCCCTTGACATAATGTACATGAAATATTCCACAAGACCAAATTTGTGTCATGCTACAAATCATACTGTCCAAGTTGAACAAAATGTGATATGCCACATTGCCACAACACCCCATGCTGCCCTGCAATAAAGTTTGTGCTATGCTACACCCCAAGTATGCATGCTGCCCAATACAGTCCAAAACTGCTCTATGCAGTCTGCCCAAGCCTGCATCATAACAGCCCCAAAATTGCACCAATATGGCAAAGGAAAATTATGTGAAGAAAGTGTCAAAACAGTAGGCAAAAAGAATTCAAAATAACTTATTTGGTTTCCCTCCTAAACCACAGTCAAAGGTCTACAAGAGGGATTGTCTCATAAGACAAAGGGGCTGAATTTTTTTGGTGAGATTTTGAGAGAGAGAATAGAGAGTTTTTGTTAAGAAGAAAAACAGCATCCTTTGAAAAAACTTGACTCATTCATTTTCAAAACAAAAGTTTTGTTCTTATTCAAAACAAGACCCCAACCCATTACTCCACCATACAAACTCTCCCTTAGGCCAAACACCTCATCACCTAAAAGATTGTCTAAACATAAAAACAGTCCCTGTAGAGCTATTCATCTTCAC
The DNA here is from genome assembly GCA_948472305.1 of Vicia faba. Classification (NCBI taxonomy): domain Eukaryota; kingdom Viridiplantae; phylum Streptophyta; class Magnoliopsida; order Fabales; family Fabaceae; genus Vicia; species Vicia faba. Next base: position 296,810,011 of record OX451736.1, on the reverse strand, counting down.
CTTCAAAAACACCAAGAAAAAACAAATACAGTACAGTCTAACTCAATTTCAACAGCCCGTAGCAACTTCCTGAAAGCATTCAGATCTAAAACAGCCGGTGTAGCCCGAAAGGTAAGTCTTCTTGACTTGATATCTTTTCATACATCATTGACAATTTGTTATTTTTTGAAGATATGATGTAGTATTTTATTATCCCTTTGAACTAGTCATTTTCTTATGGTTTAGGCTTATTCAATCATTTGTTATTTATGTTCATCCATCATATGTTGTAAGCTAACATGTACAGACAAGAAAAACAATGTTTAAAGTAGGAAAATACAACATGTATCGACACATATCCTCATGTGTCGACTCATCCTAGTGAAAAAACAGGGTATGAGTCGACACATAACCCCCATGCATCGACTCATACTGATTTCAAGTTACAAAACAGAAGTGGGAAAAGACTATGAGTCGAAGCATACGCGTTTCGCATCGATGCAAAAAGGTGCATGAGTCGACACATCCCATTATTTTACACTTTTTTTACATTGTTTTCATTATCATTCAATATGATTGTAATATTTCAGTCTCCACTTCATCCCCATTGTTAAATTGTACCCCCATCCCCCTAAAGCAATGTAATAACTTAGATTTTATTTTCTGCATTTTACTTGCTTTTCATATATTGTTAGTAAATAGGATGTATGGCAAAATAAAATCAATAAATATATGACTTTCAAATACAATACAAAATGCATGTAAACCAACACACTTGCACACTAACATCTCTAGGGTAATCTCATCTTTGTTGCCTTTCAGAAAAATAGTCATGTCCCTCAAATATGGGGCATTTTAGCAAAAACACTTCGATAAAAAAGGATCGTAGTCCCTCGATGACCCTCGATGTTGCCTTCGGTAAACGATCTAGTCCCTAAACGATATTGCTAAAGCGTCTCATAAGTTGCCTTCTATGACTATCCAAACGTCCCATGCCCGTCCCTTCACATCCAACGATGGGGCTTCTTACCAAAACAATGGTAAGGTAGCAACATATAAAGGACGAGGAAAAGAACATTTAAGACCTTTCGAGTAGGTAGGTTCGCTCCTAGTTACTCGCTTGCTCACAACAAAAACATTTGTACACACCAACACTTTCATTTCAAAAACATTTTCAAAAAGATAAAACATTTTGTATGCGTTCTTATAGAGATGAGAACCATTGCAGAATATCTTTTCAAAAATCACTTTCCAAAACACATTCCACAAACACGTCTTTGAACTATCTTTTGAAATAAAACTTTGTATACATTCTTATAGAAACGAGAACCATTACAAAGATATTTTCAAAACACTTTCAAAGCCCACACCATAAAGCACATTCAAACAAAAGCAAGTTGATCTAGTGAGTAACTAAGAGCCCATGGAAAACCATGGATGAAAAGGGTGCTAACACCTTCTATTTTCATAATCTACCCCCCGAACCCAAGAAAAAAATCTCTAAAGGTCTTTCCTGTGCTTTTTCACCTTTCCTTTTGGATAAAAGAAAAGTCGGTGGTGACTCTTGCTACACCGTAACATTTGCGAACACAAACGCAAAACACCTCAAGTCAGTTCTCCCACCGTATCACAAAACTGGCGACTCTGCTGAGGACTTCTCTAAAAGTGGGGTTACCTTAGGGTTAGATCATATTTACTTACTTACATTGTTTGATTTGTTTGCTTTACATTTTGGTTCCTTGTTTGGGTTTGTTTTAAAATCCTACACCGCGGATTTGGGGACACCTTTTAGGTAAGTAGCAATAAACTGTGAGGGAACTTTATGGGGTATACCGACACGGTTGAAGCAGTATCTACGTTGATGTGGCACTTTGGTTGGTACCGGTAACCCTTGAGTCAATCAAGGAGAGTACGGGGCCGCCGCGTGGTGTCGTGAAGCATCAACTGGCCTTAGAACCTTTAATTGCACAACTTGGCCAGTAGGACGTAGCGAGATGGCCGGCCGTGGTGTATTCCCAAGGTCGACAGATACTCGATGCTACACTCATTGAGGTTCGACTCTTGATCTTTGTTTGGTTGCGAGTCAATCTCCTATTGAACGAAGCTGGCGGAAGATCAGTGTTATTGAGATCCCTTTAGAACCCGTTTACATGTTTATAAGACAGGTTGAACCAATCCAGCTTCAAGAGGGTATGACCTTAAAACTCAAGGCGACCTTAAACCTAAGGACTTAGTATGATTTATCTGTGTTTGCTATACCTGTGATTTATCATGACATCATAAACATCATAAGCATGACATATCATTGACTAACCATTTCAAGGGTTTTTAGGGCTCACCTTTGCTCTATTTTGTAGATATGGTATCCGCCCGTAAGAACACTATACAGATCAACCTTGTGAAAGTGTCTCTCCAACTGAAGGATCTGGCATCAAGGGTTCTTGAAAGCTATCATTTCGCTAAAAGGCATGGTCAGTTGCTCAATTTGGTCACTGCAAAACCTGATGAAGAGTTATTAAAAGTGTTGTTTCAGTTCTTCGATACTGCACACCATTGTTTCACCTTCCCAGATTACCAGCTATTACCTACTATGGAGGAATTATCTCAGTTGTTAGGGATACCTATTCTCGGCCAGCTACCATTCAACGGTACTGAAGAACATCCAAAGGATGAGGAGATTTCTAGAGATCTATCCTTACAACGATCCGACATAGTGACAAATTGGGAGACTAGAGGGAGTGTCCAAGGAATTCCAGTTAAGTTTCTGTTCGAGAAGTCTTACCATTTTTGGGATACCTTAGATTTACAAGATTTCGAAGAGGTGTTGGCACTTCTCGTTTATGGGACGGTACTTTTCCCTAATGCAGATCAACTCGTAGATGTGAGGACTATTAAGGTTTTTCTGTCTCATAATCAAGTGCCTACATTACTCGGGGATATTCTACACTCTCTGCATGTTCGCACTCTAAAGAGAAGGGGGACCCTCCTGTGTTGCACTCCTCTTTTGGCTAGGTGGTTTATTTCGCACCTACCCAAGTCTGTTTTGAAAATGATCAGGGTTTGAGTTGGTCTCGTAGGTTGATGTCCCTTAAGCATTCGGACATTCGTTGGTGTTCGCGGTTCTCGGAAGATATCACCATTATCGACCGTTGTGGTGAATTCCCTAATGTACCTCTCTTAGGCATTAGGGGAGGAATCACGTATAATCCTTGTTTGGCCTGGCGCCAATTTGTTTATGTAAGGAGAGATGGTCCTCATGATACGCTTATCCAAGTAATCTCCTTCAACTACGAGAATGATGTTTAGGGTAACCGCAAAAGGTTCAGAAAAGCTTGGGGCATGATACATAAAATTGATAGCAAGACGCTGGGGCGCAAAAATTCCATCCCTCTTGAGCCCTACCTCCGATGGGTACGAGCCCGTGCTCAAAGCCTTATGATGCCTTACCCTGCTTTCCTGCCAATAATTGTGGAACCAGTTACTGAGGGAGATACGACTTCCCTTATTCATCATCCTGACATGCCAACCGAGCACGAGGAGTTGCAGAAGTCTTGGGTTCAACTTAAAGAGGAGCGGGACACGTTCGAAGCTCACTTTTATGCCAGTGAGAAGAAGGTCCTAGAGCTCACTAGGCTACTTCATTAAGAAAGGAACATAAACGCCTACATTGCACCAGAGAGGTTGCGCTCCTGGGAAACCTAGTTTCTTTTTGCTTTGAGTTTTTGTCTTGTTTAAACTGTAAGCCTAAAGGCATTTTTTGTAACAATTCAAACTCATTAATACAAGTAACGTGTGTTTCTTTTTGTTTAAGCAAACTTGAGATTTTAAGAATCCTTGAAATCATTGCATACGCATACCATCCATGATATTGCATAAACAATTACCATTACAAGTTTCTCATCTCCTTCACTGTTTATTTTAGCAAGAAATGTCTTCTGAACAAAGAATCAATGATCTTCAGACACAAAATGCCCAATTTCAACAGATGCTCATAACTTTGGCAAAAGGGTAGGAGGATCTGAAGGCCCTCATCCTGAAAGAGAAAGAGAAGAAGAAGAAGAAGCGCGTCGTTACCCTCAATATGGGCAGAAGATTCGGGGTGCCACAAATGCAATCAGTTGATGTGACTTCCACATCCAAAGAGGGGGAAAATCAAGAAGGGCAGACAAGGGGAGAAGACCCCAGTCCTGAAATTTCTGACAAAGATACCGACTATAATAATGAGCAGTATCCTCACACTGAGGATAGGTACAAGCAGTTAGAGGATTGTTTAAGTGCCATGGAGATCTAGAGAATACTAGGGTTGGATTTCGAAGAACTGGGATTGGTGTCAGGAGTGGTCATCCCGCAGAAATTTAATGCTCCAATTTTCGCAAAATATGATGGGGTGTCTTGCCCGAAGCTTCATCTCTGTTCCTATGTAAGAAAGATCCATCCCCACACCGCTGATAGAAACTTGTGAGTCCACTTCTTTCAATACAGTCTGTCAGGAACTCAGCTTGAATGGTTTTACCAATTGGAGGGAATCAATGTCCGAAACTAGGAGGATTTGGCTGCCGCTTTTTACAAGCAGTACCAATACAATGCCAACCTTGCCCCTACTCGTAATCAACTCCAGAGCATGTCCATGGGTGCAGGTGAAGGCTTTAAGGACTACGCACAGAAATTGAGATACTTGGCTAGGGGAGTTCAACCCCCATTATCTAACCGAGAGTTGGTTGACATGTTTCTTGGGATGCTGTCCAGTCCATTCTTCAACCATTTGATTGGTAGCTCATCGGCTGCTTCACTGAGCTGATATTAACTGGAGAAAGGGTGGAAGCTGGAATTCGGAGCGGAAAAATACAGAAAGATGTCTCTTCAAGCTCAGTAAAGAAGCCATTTACTGGTAAGAAGGAATCTAGTGCCATCTATAGCCCGAGGGGCCAAAACAGGGCTGAACATCGTCAGTCAGTAAGTGCCGTAATGATATCTAGACCTGCAAAGGCAATTCTCCCGGATCAACATGACATTGACAGAGGTTCTACCCCATCTGTTGAGATCCAACTTGGAAACTTTAAAAGAGGCTCCCAAGAATCCTAATACCTCTTCTCCTCGTTACAATCTGAATGCTAGGTGCGCCTATCATTCTGGGAGTCTTGGTTATGACACAAATGATTGTTGGACTCTAAGAAATAGGGTACAAGACTTGATTGAAGCTAAGGAGATTGAGTTCGACGCTCCGAAAAAGCCCAATGTCATAACTTCTCCCATTTCTAAGCACAACCATAGAGTTAACGCCATTGATACTAATCAATTTGTATCCTCGGTAGACGAAGTTTCCACTCCTCTTATGATTGTTAAGAAGAATTTGCTGTTGGCCGGTTTTTTTCCGGGTTGTGGTGAAGGTTGCCACGTGTGTTCATTCCTACCTTCTGGTTGCCATTTGCTGAGGTCAGGTGTTCAACGCCTGATGGACAGTAAAGAAATTTTGTTCGAGAAAACTATGGTTCCCATTATTCCATCTGAAGACATTGCTATTATAACCATTTCCGCCAGTCCTTCCAAGGCCTCCTCAAGAAGACCTGTTAGGATTAAACCGGCTACGAGATTTGCTCCGCTAATAATCACATGTCCTGGTCCTATCTCGTACGCCTCAGACAAAGCCGTCCCTTGGTGTGATGCGGTGGGAGAACTGACTTGAGGTTTTGCGTTTGTGTTCGCAAATGTTCCGGTTTAGCAAGAGTCGCCACCGACTTTTTATTTTATCCAAAGGAAAGGTCAAAAAGCATAGGAAAGACCTTTGAGATTGTTTTTGGGTTCGGGGGGTAGATTAGGAAAAGGGAAGGTGCTAGCACCCTTTTCATCCATGGTTTTTCATGGGCTCTTAGTTACTTGTTTAGATCACTTGCTTTGCTTTTTCAATTGTTTGAAATGGTGCTTTGTGTGGTTTTGAAAGTATTTTGAAAAGAGGCCTTTTGTTTAGGAAACCTTTGTAATGATTTATGTTTGAATGTATACAAAGGTGTTTGTCTTTTGAAAAAATGTTTCAATGTTTGAAAGTTTGTTTTGGGAAATGTTTTGAAATTGTGTGTGTGTTTTGAAAATAGCAAGGATGTTTGCAATTTTATCAAGTAACTAGGAGTTGTCTACACTAATCAAAAGTCTTTCCTACACATTTTTAACCCTTTGACATTGTTGTTTTACCATTGTATTTGGTAAACAACCCTATCTTTGGATGTTAAACAGGACAGGCGTGGGTCATCGTATGACCATGATAACAATATTTCCAAGTATCTTAGCAAGTTTTTGAGGGACTAGATCATTTTTGCGAGGATACCTAGCATGCATACCATAGCCATTTTTAAGGCAAAAAATGGGTGAAACCCTAGAGATGTTTGTGTGCATTATGTTGTCATTTTTCATGCATTTTTGTCTTGTATTTAGTCATGCTATTTGTTTTAATTTTGGTCTTTGCATACAAAACCCTAGTTTTACTATCATGCATATAATACGATAAATTGCGTAAAAGTAAATCTAAGACTATTACAACAATATTATGGGGAGGGGGATACAAGTTTGAATAGGGAGATATTACACAAAATAAAGCCCTAAAACTATTACAACCATATTGAATTTATTTGTACAAATAAATAAATAAGCAAATATTTAAATATACAATAAAATGTAAATATGCAAAATGTTTTTGTAATTATTTTTATGTATGTAAAAATGAATTTATTTATGTCCTAAAATAAGAAAATAAAAATGATTATTTTTGGAAAGGGTGGAAACCCTAATTTTGTTTTTTTTTAAAAGAAAATATATTGTAACATTATTTTATTTCATTTATGTACAAAGACATAATAAAAATAATATATACAAAATGTTGAAAAATAAAATATGTAAAAAAATATTATTTTATATGTATAATATAATAAAATAAAATATGTAAGTATTTTAATATTATTTACAAGTTTTAATTAAGAAAATAAAGTAATATTAACCTAATAATTATTTATTATGCAAAATAAAAATAAAATAAAAATATGATAAAATGCCAAAAATAAAGAAAATATTTTTTTGTGATTTTAAATGTTCAAGAAAAAATAATAAAGTCATAAAATAAAAAAGAAATGAAAAAATATGCAAAAATAAAGAAAAAGGGCCAGGGGGTGCAAATAACAAAATGGAGGGTGCAAACAGCAACAGGCCCAAACGCCAGGCCCAAGTCACACTTCATACCTGTCCTTTGGCCAAAACGCGCGCTTCTGCAACTTCAAATCTGTTCTCTCTATTCTTTGCATGAAATCAAAAACTCATAACATGAAACTTATAGAGCTTTAAACCACGATTCTAATGATATAAAAAACTTGATCTAACTCTCAAAGACCAGAGAGAATTTTATCACCCCCAATTTCTGACATAAAAATTTCAGCATGTTCATCATCCAAATTCTCCTAGCTCAGTTAATATAAATACAAGCTATGCATGTGTACATCTCAAGCAACTTAAAGACTACATTTTTGCTTCACAAGCCTAAGCCTAAGGATGTCTAATTAAGGAGATAGAAAGATGGAAATTACCTTGTTCAGTCAAGTTCGAATATGGCAATGTAGGAGTTGTGAGTGAGGCCTGCAGTTCTTTTGAGCTTGGTTGAAGTTCCCTTGACCTTTCCCAATGCTCAGCTTGCTTTGAAATGGCTTGAATCTCCCTATAGAACTCAACCTGCAAACTCAGAAATTGAAAATGGTGAAGCTTGAAAATGAAGTTACAGTTGCTTGAGAAGGGCTTGGATAGTTCAGATGGGATGTATGGAATGTGTTTGAAGTGGTTCATGGCAAAACGCACGAGTGAAATATGTTTTGGCTTGTGATTTCCAGAGGTGACCCTGTTTTGGGAAGAAGTTGGTGTTTTTGTGTATTTGGGTGTTTGAGAGGTTGTAAAATCCTGTTTCTGGCTTGGTATGTAATGCTGAACCTGTTTGAAATGATACAAAACTTTTTTCTTATCAGATGGAAGAGTTGTGGACATTTTGCAAGCTTTCTTGTTTTTGAAGCAAAAGGTGAGTTGACAATGCCAAAGCCTGTACAGGCTAGCTCAAGGCCTGCACATAGTTGGTGAACTTTGCATGATATTAATGGACTTTGTTTGCTGCAAGAGATTGGTTCCAAGGCTTAAGATAAACAAAATTGCTTAAAGCATGCTTTATCAAAGTGGCAATGTGAACTTTTTGCCATTTTTGGAATAACTCTTTGTGTAATGCTCCATAACTCAAAACAATGCCTTTGTCCAATGTATTTGCATTTAATTAAGGAGTGTGGAAAGGATTAAGACCTGTAAAACAAGTACAAGCATGATCCAAACTGATTTGCAACTTGTGCCAATGTGTAAAATGCCATGGACAAAAGTGAGAAATTGCCATTTTCTTTCCTTCGATTCTCCCTAACCACAAATGATCTTGGAGAGTTCTTGGACATTTTGGAAAGCTTGTAACAGGCTCTACAATCCATATTTGAAATGAATTTTTATATTCCACTTGGAACTATGTGAAAAGTTGCCATGAAGATAGGTCAAAATCTTGCCTAAACTAGGGCAAAATTTCACTAAGTTAAAAGTTTCATGGACCCTTATTCAAAAAATAATAACTTGAGATAAAAGCATATTTTGGGAAAACTTTGTGAATAAAAGTTGTATATTTTGTGGAGGACTACAACTTTCATGTTGTAAGTTTTCTTTGAATCCAAATGCATCATGGTGAAAAAGTTGGGAAAAGTTGGGAAAAAATAAGAAATTTTCATAACTTAGAAAATTTCTAAGTTATGAAAAATTTCAAACTTAAACCCTAATTTTCAAAATTAGGTTTCTTAGTGAACAAGTTTCATGTTTTGACATGTTTTGATGAAAAATGACCCTTGGCACTTGATTTTGACCAAAAAGTCAAAGTTTGACTTTTCAGTGTATAGTTGATTTTTGATTAGTTGACTGGAAAATTTATCTGTCAACCCAATGCATTTGAGATCTTTTGAACCTTGTGATTAGGTTAAGATGATTCTGTTGAGTCCTTGAAACCATGCTTGAACCCAATTTTCAATTGGCTAGGTGAAAAATCAGAAATTGCCCTTCTATAGTCAAAACCCTAAAAATGACCATTTGCCCTTTTGATGATCTGATCAAATTTCTTGAGGAGTTATGGTACAAACTTGATAAAATGGTTCATATGAATCTATAATGTTGATGTGGATAAAAAATTATGAGGTTTGACTGTAAATTGGCCACAGTTGACTTTTTCCCCAATATAGTTGATTTTAGGTCAACTGTCCAATTGACTGTGCAAAAATTTGATTCAAGGCTTGAAACTTGGTATGAGCAATATTAGAGGTCCAACATGATGTATGAAAGTCACATGAGGCATTGGAAGTCCAAAAATCCTTGTGCAATCTCAAACCCTAATTTCAAGTCATCAATGCAAGGAGATGTCTTAAGTTGAGCAATCCCTAATCTAGACTTGAGTCCAAGGAGTCTTGTGAGGAGAATCTTGATAAAATTAGAGGGCAAATTTTGGGGTACAACAGCTGCCCCTGTTCAATCTTCTTGAACCGAAGAGTGAGATTGGCGAGTTTTGTCGTTCGTGACTCGAAGGTAAAAGATGATTGGACACTAGAGTGCCCGTAAATTTGCACTCGTCAAAGTATAGTTGAGGGAATCGGCTTAAAGATGCCATTTGGAGATGTGACAGAATCTTGTTGGAGATGGGCTTAAAGATGCTATCCAAGACTGTTTATTGAATTGTATGTTGTAAGTCAGAAGAATAAGTATCCGAATGGTATTTGCGTTTGGAACGTATCTGAACTGTATCTGGAGACTGAATCTGTATGAGCAAGGGAATGGCGTCTGTGTCTTAAGCGTATCCAAGCTGTAACTGTATTTGAATCTGAATTCTGAATAGGTGACATAATAGCATCCGTGTCTGGAGCATCTCTGAGCTGGGGAAAAAGTCAGAATAAGTGAGAGCATGGCTATCTTGTCTGGAGCGTATCTGGACTGCATCTGAATCTTGTATTTGAATAAGCGATAGAATAGAATTCGTGTCTGGAGCATCTCTGAGCTTTGAATCTGAATAAGAAATAGAATAGCATCCGGGTCTGGAGCATGTCTAAGTTGTATCATGATTGTATATTGGTAGCTTGTTAATCTTATCCTGAAAAGGGTAAAATGTTAGCTGAAACACAAAGTTATGTTGCATGAAATGTATGATGCAATATATGTGTTTTATGATATATGAGTGTAATGTATGTGCATGTAAGCTGATTTGCTGTATTGTTGAGGAAAATAAACCCTTGGTGACTGTTGGGGATGATAAAATCTTCGACTGCTGTCGGAGAAAATAAATCCTCGACCGATGCTGGAGATTCAAAATCTTTGACAACTTCTGTGGGGATGTGATAATCCTTCATGTTCTGAAGTTGTAGTACTGACAAAATATGTTGTGAGAGTAATGTCAAAATGCTTGAGAAATCTGCTTGGGGAATCCAGAGAACTTTGAAGACTTCTACTGGGGGTTACACAAAGGAAATCCTTACTCGGTTGGGGAATAGGGAAAACTCTGATGATCTCTACCGGGGATCAAACAAAGAAAAACCTTGATCTGCTGGAGAATAAGGAAGGCTATGATGGCCTCTGCGGGGAACTAAGAATGAGAATCTTCAATCTATTGAGGAGTCTGAATCCTTGGGGACTTCACTGGAGAAGTGAGAATGAGAATCTTCGATTTGCAGGGGATTAAAAATTCTGACAAATTCATGCTGGGGAGTAATGAAAACTCTGGAAACTTCACTAGGGAATTAAGAATGAGAATCTTCAATCTATTGAGGATGTCAGGAGCTTGGGTTGTATACCAATCTACTGGGGTGTCAAGAATGAGAATCTTCATTCTGTTGGGGATATCAGGAGTTTGGGTGTATGCCAATCTACTGGGGAGTCAAGAATGAGAATCTTCATTTTGTCGGGGATGTCAGGAGCTTGGGTTGTATACCAATCTACTGGGGTGTCAAGAATGAGAATCTTCATTTTGTTGGGGGTATCAGGAGTTTGGGTGTATGCCAATCTACTGGGGAATTATCCTAGGTTGGGGATAAAACAAAAGTTAACTGTTATCTGGTTGATTTTCAGACTTTAAGACAACTTGCTGGGGAATCTGGGGAAAACTGAATGGTTTCCGCTGGGGATTGATAATTTGACTCATCTAGGGAAGAAGGTTTCATCTTCACTGAGGGTCTGTGGTATAAAGTTTTTACTCCGCTGGGGATATGGGAGTTTGAAGTTTAACTCTGATGGGAATTAAGGATTTGAAATTATAACTCCGCTAGGGATATGTATTTCCAGGTTTTAGCTTCGCTGGGGATCTGGATGATGTGCTGTAGAGATTGTGTATGGAAATGGGCTTAAAGATGCCATATGGAGAAACATAGGAGAATCGTTAGATATGGGCTTATAGATGCCATCCAAAGGTGATTGTTGACAAAAAATTAAACTGGATCTGAATAGAGAATGAATCAGAATAAACCGTTGAGAGATTTATCTGTTGAGAGATTTTATCTGAATTAGTAAAAATCTGGAGATGAATCAGAATAAACTATTGGGAGATTTATCTGAAATAGCAAAAATCTGGAAGTGAATCAGAATAAATCGTTGAGAGCGTTATCTAAACTAGTAGAAATCTTGGAATATCTTCAACTGGAATAAGAATCAGGGAGATCTTAGTGTCGATCTGACTGAACCAGAGAAGGTCTTGAGTTAACTTTGACTAGGTAAGAATCAGAAAAATCTTAAAACCGATTTATCTGAACCAGACGAAAGTCTTAGAATATCTTCAACTGGCATAAGAATTAGGGAGACCTTAGTGTCGATCTGACTGAACCAGAGAAGGTCTCGAAAAATCTTACAACAGATGCCAGGGAAAATAAATCCTGGTCTGCTGTTTGAAGAATATGTAAACCTTTGTGGGGATTGACATTCAATGCCCCAAGTGACGGGGACGGAGACTTGCCCCTGGTTACTCTGTACTTTGAGAGATTTCTTGAAATCTTGACTGGATTGCCCTAGGTTACTCTGCACTTTGAGAGATTTCTTGACTGCCCCAGGTTTATTGGACAATGACATGTCGTGTCCCCTTGTTGATAGGAGATTTTTGCAATGGAAGTGCCATCCCCTTGAAGTGACTTTGTTCACTGAGAGCCTTTCGTTCATTGGATATTCATTGTGTGAATTTCTCCGCTGCCAAACAAATAGCCACATGTAAACAACGATATTCAATAATGCAAATTTTATGCTTGTCTTGAAATTTTGAAAATGCATTTTTTAGCAGAAAGCTTTTGTAAGAAAAATTCAAATCAGGATTTAGGGCAATGCCTTACAGGAGTCAGGATACCTTTTGTAACAGTATGCTTTCGAACTAACCCATGTTTCAATTAGGACTTTTGAAGGGTTGTAACGTGGCTTGGTTCATGGTTTAAGAAAAAAAAGATAAAGGCTCAAAGTATATTTGTACCCACCCGCTCTTCGTGATGTTCTTCAGTCCTAAACTCAGTTAATTGTGCGTTTGAATTCCAATTGAGTTTGAAATGAAATTTTGGTGATGGTTCAGGCACTCATTTTTGCAACAATATTTTTGTTGAGGATTTATAGTGACCTCTTTTGATTGATTTGTTATCCCTAATTTTTTCCTGACTGTTCCTGTTTTTTTTTTAGATTACAGTCAGCGGGATGCCCCAGTTTTCTTAAGCCTCATTTGTAGGTTTCGACTTAGGGGGCTTTTCTTTTTTGAGAGATAATGACTGCCTATGTGATAGGGAACCGTCACCGTCTTTTGATTCCGAAGGAATGTTTTTGATGTCATTCATTGTATTTCAAGATGAGAGTTTGCGACTAATGCGTATTTGAATTAACTGAGAGACTACCCTGCCCCAGGTTTTAATTAGAGGTTTCAATTTGTGTTAAAATAGAAAACTTCTACTTCTTTGGCTCGAAGGGGTTGACTAGGGATTATCTTCCTTATAACTCAAGTGTTTAGGATTTGAAAGAAATGCATGTACATCGTCAACAAGGTCTGTCCAAAAGCATACTGTATGAGATTATGGCATTGTTTTCGTCATCCTCCCTCTAAAGGTTTATACCTTTTAGCAAGAGTTTAATGTTATAAAGCGAGTAAAGAGCATAGTTAAAATGTAATGAAAATGAAATAATTCAAGACAAACATACGCAATGAATTAATGAAACAAAGTTTGACAATAACAGATAATTGTTTGAATGACAAAAGAAATTACAAATGAAAATTCAAAACGAACAGAAGCCTCTTTGTTCGAACTTGTCATTTCAGGTGGAGAGCCTTCAGCGGAAGATTTTCATCTGGCCATCTTGTGTGAACTCCAGCGTTGTTTCTTTAATCAGATCTTTAATTTTGTTTCTCAATGTCCAACAGCTATCGGTGTCATGTCCAGGACTGTTGGAGTGATACGCACATCTTGCATTTGGATTGTACCTTGGAGCGGATGTGTTGGGACTCTGAGGGGGGGTCCTTTAATACAATCAGCCTGACTTCTAACAAGCATTGCAACACTTGAGATAATGACATGTTAATCTCAGTGAAGCGCTTTTCAGATGTATTTCACTTACGCTGATTACCCTGTTGACGTTGGTGAGGTTGTTGTTGGGCTTGTGACCCTGAAGCATACTGGGGAGGTTTTCTCTCGGATTCTTGTCTCAAGGGAGGCTGAATGATGACTTGATCCTCAACCTTAGTTGTTTGCCCCATTTGGTTACATTCATCTTGATGAAGCTTGGTGATGAGGACTCTCAGCTTCTCTTGTCCTCGAGCCAGGTTTTGAATAAGAGCCATGTGGCCCACCAGTTGTCCCATCATCTGAATTTTCATTGTTGCCGTCTCAATCTGTAGCCCTTCCAACTGATCATTCCTGATGCCCTCCGGATTCCCTATGACCATGCCCATTGTGAGGAGAGCCTTCTCCTCTTCTTGCCCCTTGGATAGGTTCAAGAACATTTCTTGAAGTTGAGTGTTTTGATCCTGGATGTCCTTGATAGTCTTCTCTAAAGCCATCTCTACTGAAATAAACAGTAGGAAGATAAGGGGACTTGGTGTGAAGACCTGCTTATGCATATGATGAATGATATGTATTCATGTAATGCATTCAAGGATTCCAAAATTCAAATTTGTTTTAAACAAAAAAGAAACACGCGTCATATTAATAAGATAGAATTTGTTAGTACATCAATGCCCCATGGGAAAAATAATATAAAATTCTAAGGTAAAAAGACGTTGCGCATCCTTTTTGGTGCGATGTAGGTGTTGAGAGTCTGCTCTTCGTGAAGTTGACGAGTAAGTTCTAAAACCTTCTTCTCACTGGCGTAGAATTGGGCTTCAAAAGTGTCACGTTCTCCCTTGAGTTGTATCAAACTCTTTTGTAAATCTTCCAGTGATGTTGGCATGTCAGAATGTTGGAGGGTGTATGGAACCTCTCCTTCCATAACAGGCTCTATAATAACAGGAAGCATGTAGGGGTAAGGCATCATAAGACTTTGGACGCGGGTTCGTAATCGTTTGAGATAAGGCTCAAGGGGGATGGAATTCTTATGTCCCAAGGTCTTACTGTCCACCTTGTTGGGCATCCTCCAAGCTCGGATGAACCTTTGTCGAAGTCCTTGATCGTCGTTGTCGAAGTAAAAAACCAAGTCTAGAATCAACATGTCATGTGGGCCATCCCTTCGGGCATACCCAAATTGTCTCAGAGCCAAGCAAGGGTTGTAGGTAATGCCTCCCCTAAGGCCAGGTAGAGGGACATTAGGGAATTTCCCACAACGGTCAGTGATAATGACATTCTCTTTTGATCGAGAACACCAATGGATATCTGAATGTATAAGGGTCATCAACCGTTGTGACCACCTCAAGCCTTGCTCATTCTTCAAAACTTATTGGGGAAGATGAGAAATAAACCATCTTGATAGTAGAGGAGTGCAAGACATGAGAACACCTTTTTTCCTTATTGTACGAGTGTGAAAAGAGTGGAGGATATCCCCAAGCAATGTAGGCACTGGGTTGCGAGTCATGAAAATTTTGACAGCATTGACATCTATAAGCTGGTCAGGGTCAGGGAACAAGACCAACCCATAGATGAGAAGAGATACAATCTCCTAAAAAGCTTGTAGGTCTAAGGAATTCCAACATTCTTGAGCTTTCTCAAACAGAAACTTTGCCAAGAAACCCTTGACACCACTTCTGGTTTCCCAATGACCTATGACATCAGATGGTTGCAAGTGTAGGGCTTAAGCATCATTTTCAGGCTTTGGATCTCTTTTCGTACCGTTGAAAGGTAGTTGATGGAGAATAGGAATCCTCAAGAGTTGAGAAAATTCCTCCAAAGTAGGCACTAGCTGGTAATCAGGAAATGTGAAGCAATGGTGTAGGGGGTCAAAGAACTGGAAGAGAACTTTCACCATGTCTTCCTATGTGTTGGAGTTGACCAAGTTGAGAAGACGACCATGCCTCTCGGTGAATGGAGAATACTCTATAATCCTGGAAGCAAGCTCCTTGAGTTGAGGAGGAATTCTTACAAGGTTGACTTGAATAGTTTTCCTGCGAAGTGAATCCATTACCTACAAAACAGGAACAAAGATGAAAATCCAAATCCTTGAAATGGTTAGTGGATGCATATGATGCTTCATGATGCTCATGATGTTATGCACAAGTATATGTACAAACAAGTCACACAAGTTCCTAGTTTCAGGCTTGCATGGGGTTTCATAGGTAAGTACCCTCTTGAAGTTTAGTTGGCTCAACCTGTCTTATAAATAGTAACCGGGTTCTAAGGAGCTCAATATCACTGGATTATTTTCTGTGTTCATTTCTTCAGTTTAACCACTTTACTGGCGACTGAAGAAAACAACCCTTAATGAGTGTAGTATCGAGTATCTACCAACTTCAGACTGCACCAAAGTCGGTCATCTCACTACCCCTAAAAAGGCCAAGATGGTCAAGTAAAGGTTCTAAAAGTCCATTAGTGCTTCATGACATCACTCAGCGGTCCAACATTCTCTTTGATTAACTCAAAGGCTACCGGTACCCACAAATATGTTGCACTAATATAGCTATTGCTTCAACCATGTCGGTATACCCTGCACAGTTTCCACAATGTATTGCTATTTACCTATGAATGTTTCCCAAATCTGGGTAAAGGATTCAAACCCAAACAATAGAACCAAAGTGTAAAGCAAACAAGTCAAACAAGATAAGCATGTAAAGGTGATCTAAACCCTAAGGTAACCCCACTTTTAGCTAATTTCCCCAGCAGAGTCGCCAATTCTGTAATGCGGTGGGAGAATTGACTTGAGGTTTTGCGTTTGTGTTCGCAAATGTTTCGGTTTAGCAAGAGTCGCCACCGACTTTTTATTTTATCCAAAGGAAAGGTCAAAAAGCATAGGAAAGACCTTTGAGATTGTTTTTGGGTTCGGGGGGTAGATTATGAAAATTGAAGGTGCTAGCACCCTTTTCATCCATGGTTTTCCATGGGCTCTTAGTTACTTGTTTAGATCACTTGCTTTGCTTTTTCAATTGTTTGAAATGGTGCTTTGTGTGGTTTTGAAAGTATTTTGAAAAGAGGCCTTTTGTTTAGGCAACCTTTGTAATGATTCATGTTTGAATGTATACAAAGGTGTTTGTCTTTTGAAAAAATGTTTCAATGTTTGAAAGTTTGTTTTGGGAAATGTTTTGAAATTGTGTGTGTGTTATGAAAATAGCAAGGATGTTTGCAATTTGATCAAGTAACTAGGAGTTGTCTACCCTAATCAAAAGTCTTTCCTACACATTTTTAACCCTTTGACATTGTTGTTTTACCATTGTATTTGGTAAACAACCCTATCTTTGGATGTTAAACGGGACAGGCGTGGGTCATCGTATGACCATGATAACAATATTGCCAAGTATCTTAGCAAGATTTTGAGGGACTAGATCATTTTTGTTTAGGCAACCAAGATACCATAGCCATTTGTAAGGCAACAAATGGGTGAAACCCTAGAGATGCTTGTGTGTATTGTGTTGTCATTTTTCATGCATTTTTGTCTTGTATTTAGTCATGCTATTTGTTTTAATTTTGGTCTTTGCATACAAAACCCTAGTTTTACTATCATGCATATAATACGATAAATTGCGTAAAAGTAAATCTAAGACTATTACAACAATATTATGGGGAGGGGGATACAAGTTTGAATAGGGAGATATTACACAAAATAAAGCCCTAAAACTATTACAACCATATTGAATTTATTTGTACAAATATTTAAATATACAATAAAATGTAAATATGCAAAATGTTTTTGTAATTATTTTTATGTATGTAAAAATGAATTTTTTTATGTCCTAAAATAAGAAAATAAAAATGATTATTTTTGGAAAGGGTGGAAACCCTAGTTTTGTTTTTTTTAAAAGAAAATATATTCTAACATTATTTTATTTCATTTATGTACAAAGAAATAATAAAAATAATATATACAAAATGTTGAAAAATAAAATATGTAAGAAAATATCATTTTATATGTATAATATAATAAAATAAAATATGTAAGTATTTTAATATTATTTACTAGTTTTAATTAAGAAAATAAAGTAATATTAACCTAATAATTATTTATTATGCAAAATAAAAATAAAATAAAAATATGATAAAATGCCAAAAATAAAGAAAATATTTTTTTGTGATTTTAAATGTTCAAGAAAAAATAATAAAGTCAGAAAATAAAAAAGAAATGAAAAACTATGCAAAAATAAAGAAAAAGGGCCAGGGGGTGCAAATAACAAAATGGAGGGTGCAAACAGCAACAGGCCTAAACGCCATGCCCAAGTCACACTTCATCCCTGTCCTTTGGCCAAAACGCGCGCTTCTGTAACTTCAAATATGTTCTCTTTATTCTTTGCATGAAATCAAAAACTCACAACATGAAACTTATAGAGCTTTAAACCACGATTCTAATGATATAAAAAACTTGATCTAACTCTCAAAGACCAGAGAGAATTTTATCACCCCCAATTTCTGACCTAAAAATTTAAGCATGTTCATCATCCAAATTCTCCTAGCTCAGTTAATATAAATATAAGCTATGCATATGTACATCTGTTAGTGGCTATTTCGAATAAAGAAGAAACCACTATCAAAATAATATTTTGAATAAGTACCTAGGGAGATTGATATCAATATTGGATATCAAAATAATATTTCGAATAAGTACCTAGGGAGATTGATATCAATATTGGATATTGGTGGGAAATATGGAGTTCTTGTGCTGAAGGATTATTCAATTTCCAGTGGATTTCGATTTGGATTTTTTAGTATTCGAAATATAAAGAGCTCCTTTTATGCAAGAGTGCCAGAATTGGAAACGGTCCAGGTAATTGGGTTATTTCGAAAGCGAAGAAGAAACAAGTTGCTTCGATTGGTACAGATTTAGAATTTCAAATAGGAGCGCCATTCTAGAAGACGCGTGGAAGTCAGTAAACATAGGAAGCCTGCATGCTTCGAACGTGGCGTGATTTTAGAATAGGACCGTTAGGGTCAAGACACTATAAATAGGTGTTCTTATGTTAGATTTAGCATGTTCACTTTTATGTACTAAAAAATCTCAAAACACTCAAACTACCGTGAATTAAGGGAAACGAGTCAGAAGATACAATGTACGTATTGAACATCATTACTTTTTTACAATTTCAATACAAGTCTTGTTATATTTAGTTCGCTATTACAGTATTTCTGCCCTTAAATCCTTTGATTTCCTTGCATTTCCTTGTTTTACTTGCCTTTAAACACAGTTACTTCATTAGAAACTTTACTTTCACTTTATCCTTTTATTCAAACACTTATCTTTACATTCAAGCCCAAGTCTAATTCGAAGCCCTTCCTTCCTACATTCAGTTAGTTTATTCCTATAGATCATTTTAGAAATCTTTCCTAAGAATCTAATATTCGAACTTAACATATAATATAAGTCTATCAAGATAATGGATATGAACATAGAAATGAGTTATGACACATGTGTTCTAGGATCAATCTAGTCGATCCTACAAGTAACTAATAATAATTAGCAAATTGGAAGACTAGCGGTTGTTTACTAGAAATCACTGTAAACAAATTGGCACACCCGGTGGGACAGTGTCATAACAAAATTTTTTATCAAACATATTAGAGAAGTTTTAGGATTTTCTGAGTGTGGAGCGCGTTTCGGTACATGAACCTTCGAAGCGGAAAAATAAAGAATAACAATCCACATATACCCAGAAAACAGCATACTAAAACAATGGTTAATACAACCAACCAAGATGGGGTACAAAATCCCCCACAGGGGGCTGCAACAATCGTTTCAAGTTCGATTGATTCCTCCAATGCCATTCCTGTTGACAGTTCGAATACAATCCCAGTAAGTACATTAGACATGCCATCAAACGTGTCTTCAGTGCAAACTGCACCACACATAGGGAATCAACAGTATTCGACCCCCCCTAGGCCTCCAGGTTTTGAACCTTTGAGACCGAGAAATCCTCAGTATGGGATGCCAACTTCGTTTATGGCAGGGTTACGTAATGCAACAACTTCGTCTCCACTCCAAGGATCTGGTTCAGGAATGAACCATTTGGGTACAAATTTCCAGAATATAGGAAACTTCGCCCAATTGCCTACTCTTACAACTAATAGTCAGGCAGCGCTTAGGCAACAGATGGATGATAGCAATCATGATATGGTAGGAATCCTAGCCCGTGAAATGAATGTTATTTTCAATCCCTTAATCCAGAATATAAATAGAACAAACCAAGAAAATGCAGCCCAGATGGCCAAAATAGCAGATTTTTTGGGTGGCCCTAATGCGCCTGCAAGGCGTAGGCAGAACCCGGTGGTGATTCGAAATGAAGAACCCATAATTGAACAAATTAGACCCCCTATACAAGTGGTCGAAGAAAGAAATATAGGGGTAAGATTAAGAGACCAGGGAATTCATGAAGTTCAGAATGAACAACCTAGACCCATAATGATGGTGAATAGGGACCAAAATGCAGACGAAATTGTTCATAGAATAAGAAATGACAATTTAGTGGCAGAAAATAACCTCACCACCATGATTGAAAGAATAATGGCCCATAATTGTTTAAATTCAGGATTTAGGAGGCCAAATTACACATCTCCTATTATAGATTATGATTTGCAAACAGAATTACCCAGGGGCTTTAAAGTTCCCAAATTCATGAAATTTACTGGAGATACAAGTGAATCAAGAGTGGAACATATAGCAAGATATTTAACCGAAGCAGGAGATATAGCAAATAATTAAAATCTTAGGATAAAATACTTCCCAAGTTCTTTAACAAAGAACGCTTTCACTTGGTTCACCACCTTGCCCCCTGGATCTGTAGACACATGGTCTTATTTAGAAAGACTTTTCCATGAACAATTTTACATGGGTCAGTCTAAAATCAGTCTCAAGGAACTAGCAAGCATTAAGAGAAAATTCACGGAACCAATAGATGAATATTTGAATAGATTCCGTTTATTAAAATCCAGATGCTTCACAGTGGTCCCTGAACATGAATTGGTCGAAATGGCTGCTGGGGGCCTAGATTATTCCATTCGAAAGAAATTAGATACACAGTATCTTAGAGATATGGCCCAACTAGCAGACAAAGTGCGTCAGGTCGAAAGGTTAAAAGCTGAAAAAGCCAGGGCTAGTAAAAATCATAAGAAAGAGAGAATAGCCTACATAGAGGCTGAAGAGGAAAACATAGATGATTCTCAAGACCCTTATGATTTCGATCAGTTCGAAATAGATCTTGCAGAACTAAAAGAAGCACCCCCTTATGCTTGCAAAGTTCTACTTCCTTCCAATGGAAAGGATTCTGTCGAAAGTGAAAGGAATGATAAATTCCCCAAGAAAATCTATACTTTCGATATAACTAAGTGTGATGAGATATTTTATCTTCTTGTTAAAGATGGCCAATTAATAGTTCCTCCTAACCTTAAGGTTTCTCCGTTGGAACAAAGGAAAAAGAGGGGCTTTTGTAAATATCACAACTTTTTAGGCCATAAAACCTCACAGTGTTTTCTTTTCAGGGATCTGATACAGAATGCAATCAAAGATGGCAGGATGAAGTTCTCAGACAAGGGGAAGAATCCAATGAAAGTTGATACAGATCCGTTGCTGATGGCGGAGACTAACTATGCTGAACCTCTAGACATCAATGTGGTAGAAATTGCTGAGGGGAAAGTCGAATCAAAAGTGGAATTCGAAGAGGATGGGGACTTCATCCTAATCAAAAAAGAAAGAGAGGCTAATGATGGTCTCCCATTGATCAAAAATTAAATAGAGGCTACTGATGGCCTTCCAAAGGTGCTCAAAGCAAAGATATTAAGTGACAGAAAATTAGCTGAGGCCACTGAAGGTCTTAGGATGAAATTTGAAGAAGTCAAAATTTCTGATGACCAAATGCTGGGAGTGAATATGGTGGATTTTGAACAACCTAATGCTGAAATGGAAGAAGTAGAGTGCTGTTTAGAGAGGGAAAGAGAACAGAGAAGAGAGAACTTACCTAGAAAGGGCGCGGGTTTGCGTGAATACCTCTTCCGCTGTCATAAGAAAAATTAGGAAAAGTTGCTATGCCCAAGGTGCAGTATCATCTGCAACCCCAAAATTGCTGCTGAATTCGAAAGGGCCCAGCATGAACGAACAGGGGTCAACTGGAGGCAAGACAACCAACTATACAAAGTCTATCCAAAAGCTGATGAAAGTCTGCTCGAATTCCTGGTTCGTTGCCACAAGATTGGAACAGAATGCTTAATATGTCCCAGATGTGCAACGGTGTATGATAAAGAGATGGCTGAAGCGTTCGAGAGAATTCCGTTTGCATCAGGATGGGGGCACCAAGGCGGAATGCCTTCAAATCTTATTAGTAGAGCCAGAAGTATGCAAAGGAGGCCAGATAGCCCTTACCCCAGGGGAGCAAAGAGAGTTTCCTTTAAACTACCTGCAGAAATCCCCACTAACAGATGGCTGCAAGTGAATGCTGATAAGGGAAAAGGGAAGTGGCACAGCTTCGATCGAGGAGGCAGGACTGCAATGGCTTACAAGAGGCAATTCAATTCAAACATAAGGGAAGAAATAAGATTGGAGAATTTTAAAGGCAGAAACCCAATGTCTCGCTCTCAGTGGCGCAGACACCAAAGAAACCAAAAAGCTGCAAGGTATTCGAAACCTATGGGAGTAGGAGAATCCAGTACCAATAACCCAACATCAGTGAACCAGACTGGGGGCAAACCCCCAGTGTCCAGGAAACTTTTTTCTCCACAGAAGGACACTAAAGAAAATAAGACTCAGAAGGAAGCTGCGAACGAAGAGGACTTGATGACTGATGACTTAGAATATGAGGGGGAATCCTTCTTCAATGCAAACTGCAATGTAGTTTCGGTGCTGCCTTATGAGTACAATCAGGAAACAGAGGTTTATGCTGATGAGGACGAAATGGCCAGACATAGGCCAATATGCTATTATGTGATGAACAATGGAGCGGTCGAAGAGCAGAACGCTTTCTTAGAACAGCCAGACGAAGGAATGAAAAACCATCTCAAACCCTTATTCATCAGGACAAAGGTGGAACAATATGGTGTGAACAAGGTTCTGGTGGATGGTGGAGATGCTGTCAATTTGATGCCTCAATTCATGCTAAAAAGGATAGGAATGCAGGATTCAGATGTTAGACCTCACAACATGGTGCTTTCGAATTATGAAGGAAAGGTTGGCCAGACTTTGGGAGTAATACAAGTTAACTTAACAGTTGGTTCCCTCACAAGACCAACAATGTTTATGGTCATTGCTGCGAAGGCAAACTACAATCTGTTACTGGGCAGGGAATGGATCCATGAAGTTGGCGCAGTGCCTTCTTCAATGCATCAAAGGTTGGTGTTATGGAGGGATGATGGAATTGTTGAAAACATAGAAGCAGACCAAAGTTACTATATGGCAGAAATCAACAATGCGGAAAAAAGAAATTTCGACAGAAATATGGCCAACATAGGGCCATGTCACCCACCTGAGGAATATTTCGAGCCCAATGAGAACGCTTACTATTCCTTAACCTTGCGTCCTAGTGGATTCCAATGGGATAGGGAAATTATGTGGGATGAGAAGATGACTGAGAAAGATGGAGAGACTTCGACGATACGACCAATTGGCTGGGCAAGCGAAGGTTATTATGGCTGAATCAAATTACTACCAAAAGATTTCGGCCTATTTGGATAAGAACAAACGAAGAACGACTCTCGAAGTCGAAATACAAAACATGGCTGTCAAATCCATAGACAAAAAAGAAATAGAAAATCCTGAAGGAAACCATTCACCCTCACCATGTGATGGACAAACTTCTGAACTGGTGGATCAACGACTAGATGGCATTTATGATCAAGAACCCTTGGGGTTAGAGAAGGATCCAGAGTCATCAAGTGCTAAGATGCTAGCCCAATATCCTTTGGAGGAAGTTGATATTGGGGATGGTGTCGAAAAAAGGATTACATACATCAGTGCGAAACTTAGTCCCAATTTAATAGGCAAAGTGGTTGAAATGCTCAAACAAAACAGAGATTGCTTCGCCTGGGACTACGATGAAATGCCTGGTTTAAAGAGAGAACTGGTAGAACATAGGCTTCCAATCAAGGATGACAAGAAGCCCATCAAGCAAATGCCTAGATGATTCGCTCCAGAAATCCTCTCAAAAATAAAGGCAGAGGTGGAACGGCTCCTTCGATGCAAATTTATCAGGACCACAAGGTACGTAGAATGGCTTGCTAATATTGTACCTGTTATTAAGAAAAATGGCTCTTTACGAATTTGCATAAATTTTAGGGATTTAAACACTGCCACCCCAAAAGATGAATATTTCATGCCTATAGCAGAAATGCTGATTGATTCTGCTGCGGGTTTCGAATACCTGAGTATGTTAGATAGATACTCTGGGTATAATCAGATTTTTATTGCTGAGGATGATGTTCCCAAAACTGCATTCAGATGTCCAGGCGCTTTAGGCACTTATGAATGGGTAGTTATGCCCTTTGGACTAAAAAATGCTGGGGCAACATATCAGAGGGCAATGAACACTATTTTTCATGATTTCATTGAGTCATTTATGCAGATTTATATAGATGACATAGTAGTCAAATCTGTTTCTGATGAGGATCATTTGACTCACCTTTGCCAGTCATTCGGAAGAATGAGAAAACATGGCTTAAAAATGAATCCTCTTAAATGTGCTTTCTTTGTTCAGGCTGGGGATTTCCTAGGCTTTATGGTCCACAAGAAGGGGATCGAAATTAACTTGAACAAGACGAAGGCTATTATGGAGACGAAACCTCCTTCAACAAAGAACGAGTTGCAATCTCTATTGGGTAAAATTAACTTTTTAAGGAGATTCATATCTAATTTGAGTGGGCGAACTCAGGCTTTCTCTCCACTCCTCCGTCTCAACCAAGGGAATTTTGAATGGACTGCGCAGCATCTAGAGGCATTCGAGAAAATCAAAGTTTATTTGATGCATCCTCCTATACTTGCACCCCATTCTAAAGATAAACCAATGAGGTTGTATATCTCTGCCTCTAATGTAACTATAGGTAGTATGTTGGCCCAAGAAAATGATGATGGCGTCGAAAGAGCCATCTATTATCTTAGTAGGGTCCTAAATAAAGCGGAGGCTAAGTATAGTAGCATTGAAAAACTATGCCTCTGTCTGTATTTCTCTTGTACAAAACTTAAATATTATATTAAACCAGTTGATGTTTATGTTTCATCTCACTTTGATGTTATTAAACATATGCTTTCAAAACCAATCATGCACAGCAGGATTGGCAAATGGGCCTTAGTGCTCACTGAGTACAATTTGACCTTCAAGCCTTTAAAAGCTATGAAAGGACAAGTAGTTTCAGATTTCATAGTGGATCACTTTGTGAGTGAGGACTTCGCGTTAGATTATGTTGAGATCCAGCCTTGGAAATTATCCTTCGATGGGTCAACACATAAATATGGAAGTGGTGTTGGAGTCCTTATAATTTTTCCTGAGAGAATTCCAACAAAATTCAAGTACAAGTTAGAAGGCCCTCCCTGTTCGAACAACAGAGCTGAGTATGAAGCATTAATTGCTGGACTTGAAGCTTTGTTGGAATTGGGGGCAACCAGAGTCAAAATTAGGGGAGACTCAGAGCTGGTCATCAAACAGATAACCAAAGAATACAAATGTATCAAGGAAAATTTGATCATGTACTTCGTTATTGCTAACAGATTACTCAAGAAATTTGAATATGTGGATATAAAACATATTCCCAGAATTGATAATCAGGAGGCAAATGACTTGGCTCAAATAGCTTCAGGATATAAGACATCTAGAGAAAAACTCCAATATCTCATAGAAACAAGAGGCAGAATAATGGCTACCAAATTATCACCATTAGACTTGGAAAATTTGAAACTAGGTTATGCAGATCAGAAAGAATTCAAAGTACTGAATATTGATACTTTGGCAGATACAGATTGGAGAAGTCCCATAGTAAATTACCTGAAAGAACCTTCAGTAAGTACAGAGAAAAATATCAAATATAGGGCATTATCTTATGTCCTAATAGGAAATGAACTTTTTAAGAAAACCCCAGAAGGTATATTACTCAAGTGTTTAGGAGAAAATGAAGCACATTTAACAGTATCCAGTGTGCACAGTGGGGCATGTGGGGCACATCAAGCAGGTCACAAAATGAAATGGTTGTTGTTTCGATATGGAATGTATTGGCCTACTATGCTCAAAGACTGCATAGAATTTGCTAAAGGTTGCGAGGAATGCCAAGTTCATGCAGGTATTCAACATGCTCCTGCAAGTGAGTTACATTCAATTGTTAAGCCTTTTAGAGGATGGGCATTAGATCTA
This sequence comes from Vicia faba, assembly GCA_948472305.1. Classification (NCBI taxonomy): domain Eukaryota; kingdom Viridiplantae; phylum Streptophyta; class Magnoliopsida; order Fabales; family Fabaceae; genus Vicia; species Vicia faba. Next base: position 296,784,051 of record OX451736.1, on the reverse strand, counting down.
ATTGGTGAAATTCGACCGGCATCATCCAAAGGACAGAAATATATCCTTGTGGGTATAGATTATTTTACAAAATGGGTCGAAGTAATTCCTCTAGTGAATGTTGATCAAGAGGCCATAATGGAATTTGTCCAGAGGCAAATAATTTAAAGGTTCAGAATACTAGAAAGTATCACAACATATCAAGGTTTAGTTTTCACAGGGCGAAAAATGCAAGAGTTTGCAAAAGAAATGGGATTTAAATTACTCACGTCAACTCCTTATTATGCTCAAGCTAATGGACAAGTATAAGCAGCCAATAAAGTCATAATAGGTTTGATAAAGAAACATGTAGGACGAAAGCCAAGAAATTGGCACAAAACTTTGGACCAAGCTTTGTGGGCATGTCGAACATCTCCTAAAGAAACAACGAATACTACTCCGTTTCGACTTACCTTTGGACATGACACAGTGTTGCCAGTCGAAATACACTTACAGTCGGTAAGAATCCAAAGACAAAATGAAATACCAACTGATCAATATTGGGAAATGATGATGAATGAATTAGTGGACGTGGATGAAGATAGGCTACATGCTTTAGAAGTTATGAGAAGACAGAAAGAAAGAGTAGCCAGAGCATACAACAAAAGAGTTAAAAGTAAGTTGTTCTCAACCAATGACCTGGTATGGAAAGTTATATTACCTATGGATAAAAAGAATAGATTATTAGGTAAGTGGTCACCCCATTGGGAGGGTCCCTTTCGTGTTTTGAAAACATTTTCGAATAATTCTTATGAGATAGAAGAATTAGCAGAAGATAGAAGAATCTTGAGGGTAAATGGGAAATACTTAAAAAGGTATAAGCCATGCTTGCAATAGGTTAGAATCACTGCAGGATAATGAAAAATATATATAAACATGAGGCCTAAATAGTATTCTATAAGTTCCAGAATGGTTGTGTTCAATCATTTACAATAAAAAGCATTAACAAAATACATTCAACAATCAGAAAGGGGCGTTTCGCTTCAACTTAGCAAACTTGCTCTTGCATAAGTTGATTTTACATTGGGTAGTATTTCTGATGTTTTCGAGCCCTTTGATTTCTTCACTTATTCCTTCAGCCACCTCCATCTGTTGAAGACTCTGTGTGACAAGATTTTCAAGCTCTTGGTCATCAACAGGCTTCAAGGCTTCCTGCTCATTTCGAGCACCCTCAATCTTCTTCTTAAGTTCTTCTATCTGAGATTCCCAAAACAGGATTGATCGAGCCAAAACATCATGTTTGTCTTGGGCCTGGATTTTAGCGCGTTCCAACTTCTCTGCTTCTTCAGAAAGTTTTGAAGTTTGATCATAAGCTTTAGACAAAGATTCTTGTTTGCTTCGAATCTTAGCCTCAACATCATTAACCCTAATATATTCACTGCTAACCTCATTGAGCAAGATTTGCAGATCATATATGGTTTCACTTACTTCAAGTGGACAAATGCTGAGATCTATCTGAGAAAGCAACTTCTTCATCGGAAAATAGGCTGCAGTATTTGCTTTTAGAATGGTAAAAATATCAGCCTCAAGAAGAGTTTTGTTGACTTGTTGAAGAAGCTGATCAAGAGAAGTAAGAGGGGCATCATCCTTTGTTTGGCTAGAATCTTCAGATTGATTTTTGCTAGACGAAGAATCCCGTTGAGCTAGCATTAGCTTGATATATTTCAGGGGATTACTCCGTTTTAGCTCTTCCTTCTGTTCCCCAGTCAAGATTGGAGGGTCTGGGTTTTTAGTGAAAATAGTCCCAGTAGGTACTGGAACTTCCACCTCTTCTTGCACCATCTCATCTTCGTCACCATCTGCGAAGTAACGACTCACAGTATGTGTGTTTCTTTCCTCTTCAGATTGTTCAGCAAAATGTACCCTTCTGGGAGAAGAGTCACTAGGATTGTCATTGATGAGAGTTTCGAGCACTGTGTATGGTTCGCCAGCTATATGGCCCTCTTCCAAGGGAGGCGAAGTTGCTTGTTGGTCTAAAGCTTTGACCTATGGAGACGAGGTTGCTTGTTGATCCAAGACTTTGACCGTCCCTGCAGGAGTAGCAGCAGTGGACAAACCTTTATTTAAAATAGCTTCATTGAAACCTTCTGGTTGAGAAGAGGCTGCAAGTTTGGAAGCTTGGCCTTGAATGGCCGGAGGATCAGAAAGAACAAAAGGAGCGCTCTGCATAGAAACAAAGGATTAGCATAAAGAAGATTACATAGTCAATTTAAAAAGGCATTGAATAAGATTTACCTTTTGTTCATCAGAAGTTGCATTGCTACCAATGCATTATGAAATTACATTCTTCGAAGACTGAGACTTCGAAGATCCTTTGGATTTGACCTGGGGAGCAGTCACACTCACTTTGCTTTTTGACGGATTGGCAAGTTGAGAACCTTCTCCATATTTGTTGACTTTCTTTTTCTTTTTTCGTTTTAGAGGAGAAATGTCTTCATCTTTTTGTGATTCATTTTCAGAATGGGCACTTTCATGTTTTCGTTTCTTAGGAGACTTGGGAGGTAACCCACTTGCCTGGAGAAATAGGTTTGAATAATTAGTCAATTTAAAAAGTAATTTGGACAATAAAAAGGAGTGAGTGAAGTATTACCTTTTTCTTTTTTGAGGAGTCATCTTCTTGGTCAGAAGGAGGATTCTCAGTAGTGGTTATTGGCACTTTCAAAGAAGAAGTTGAACCTGCCTTGGGTACAACTTTATCCTTTTTCAAGGATTTTAGATCAACAGCTGAAAGGAATATCAAATGGTCAATTTTAAAATAAAGTTTAGGAAGAATAAGGGAGCTTTGAATTTCTTCAGTTCCGCACCTTCGCCGTTTTGAGACGTGATAGACATGGCTGACAAGTCATAGCGAAGGTGCCCCCTGAAATTGTCTAAATCACATTTAGCCCACGTTACCCTTTGGGCAGGTTTTTTGGCATAATTTTCACACAAATAGAAAATGTTCCCAAAAACGAGCCACCAGGGATACGGAGGAAAAAAGGCTAAAGCCAGCTCTGAAGTAGGTAGGTTTGGAAATTTTGGTGTTTGATATTTAAAAGCCCACCAATACCTATCTTCAGGTTTTACGTAAGGAGGAAATCGAATTTTTGAAAGTTGTTTTTCAAATTTTTCTTTCAAAATTCTTGCTGCTTCGCAGACAGTTCGATGTATCTCCATAGGATTATAGACAATTTCGAAATATTTTTGAAAGGCTCGAATTTCCTTGACATGAGTAAATTTACCTTTTTTGACATGTTCCTGCACAAAGGAAAAAGCTGTCGTCAGTTGTTTTTGAATTTGGATGGTGCTGAACATATTCTTCGAATAGTAAGCCGTCCACCAAGTATAAAAATCTTTCGTCATGTAAAAGGAAGGAGTAAAAAAGACTAATGAAAAGTCAGCGAAGCCAAAATATTTCTGTTGTCTAGTTTTGATTTCCTTGAAAGAGTAAGGCACCCCTGCTAAGCATATCTCCCTTTTCTTGTTGAAGAGAGGCTCAGGTAGAATCTGGCATAATCCGAATTGGCGAGCCACAAAATTAGGTTGATAAGCAAGGATACACACTTGGCTCTTCACAGGCGTGATCCTAGAAATAATAAGCCTAGGGTTTAAAAAGGAACACCAAATGTCCCTAATTATCTCTTCTTCAATGGCTTGTTCAAGGGGCATGGTAAACCAAGTTGGACCACAGTTTCGATTGGCAAAAGGGGCCATTGAAGGGTCAAACCTATGTCTTTTGGAGAAAATCATTGTATAGTTAACGAAGCATTTTTTGAAATTTTCCCTTTCATCGTTTGGGGTTAGTTTTAACAGCCTAGTGCCTTCAATGCTTCGATTTACAACGTCAGGATGTTCTTCGTTGATAACCCCAAAGGTTGACAAAGATGGTTCGAATGTTGCATTTAACCAAAGCTGCAATAGCCAAAAGGGGCCAGCAAGAAGAAGGTTAGTGCCAGATTCATAAGTTTTTAGTTTCGAAACTGCAGCACCTATGCTTTCATATAGGCTTGTCAGCAGTAACTCACTGATGCATACCCTTCGACCGTGATGAAGTTGATTTGCAAGGATGATGAACCTGCTAGCAACTTGTAGAGACTTGCTGCAGAAGACATATTTTGATAACCATAGTGCCAGAAAAGCTATATGTTCAACATCAGAAACCTCTTTCTCAGTAGAGTGATAGAGATTGATGTATTTTGAAAAACTGGCATTCTTGACATCAAAGTCAATGAGGTTATCAGCATCTTCATTTGGATCGAAAGTCTCCCCAATAGGGGAAAGTCCAATGATGGCAGAAATATCAAATAATGTAGGTGTCAGCATTCCACAAGGGAGATGGAAAGTATTATAGGTGCTATCCCAGAAGTATAAAGAGTCTAGCAAAAAAGGTTGGCTATAACTGAAACCTAATTTTGACATTCGAATCAGGTTTAGGATACCTATACTTTCCCATTACTGGGATTTCTTATGTTCAACTTTCGAAAGCCAGTCTTGGTATAATTGATCTGATAAGGGACATGAGCGAAAGGGTTTGAAATTCCCAGTAACATAGTCCATGCAAAAAGCGTCCCTCGTAGGTTGTGACGTTTCTGTGTCATGTGTTTTCTCTTTTAAGGTTTTGGCTAGTTTCACAACCGATTCATCTTCCTTAGGTTTTGGAGAAAGGGATTTGTTAACAATGCGTTTTGTTTTTGAATACGCGGGAAAAAATCACTTCGTTTTTTCTAAACGATCCGTTGAGATTAGAGGACCCATAACTCCTAGGGTTTTATCAAGAACAGTAGTAGGAATAATTACCTGAGAAGCGTAGATAGCTTTTTGTTCTTGAGTAAGTTTAGGGGTTGAAATGAACTCTTGATTATCAAGGTTGATAATCTTGCTTGCTGGTGTAGGAATGGAGGAATAAGTTTGCTTGGGCTTTCCAGACTTCTTGGATGAGGAAGGTAGTGCTAAAGACATTATGAAAACAAATTTTTTTGATATCTGAAAACAAGAAATCTGATTGTTTGAAGAATGAGCAAGTTTGGAAAAGTTGAAATGAAGAAGATGAAGTATTTTTATAACCTTCCTCCACAGTTTAATAGTTTTTGACCTTTGGAAAAAGTTGGGATACGTGTAACTCCCTCATTGGAAAGAGAAAAGGTAGATTTTTTGAGCTTCCTAGGGAAGTGATGTTTTTGCTGCTAATTATTAGTTATAACTGCTGATTGCACGTTTTGGTATGGTGATTGGACGTTTTGCATAAAGTTGGACACTTACTTTGCCATCGTGTGCAGTATGGTCATCATGAGTTTTTGATACTCTCGAAATAGCCTGGGTGAGTAAAAAACAAGTATTTCTTTATATCTATCGAAATACATGTTCTTGAGGGGCATTTTGTTAGCTGGCTATTTCGAATAAAGAAGAAACCACTATCAAAATAATATTTCGAATAAGTACCTAGGGAGATTGATATCAATATTGGATATCAAAATAATATTTCGAATAAGTACCTAGGGAGATTGATATCAATATTGGATATTGGTGAGAAATATGGAGTCCTTGTGCTGAAGGATTATTCAATTTCCAGTGGATTTGGATTTGGATTTTTTAGTATTCGAAATATAAAGAGCTCCTTTTATGCAAGAGTGCTAGAATTGGAAACGGTCCAGGTAATTGGGTTATTTCAAAAGCGAAGAAGAAATAAGTTGCTTCAATTGGTACAGATTTCAAATTTCAAATAGGAGCGCCATTCTAGAAGACGCGTGGAAGTCAGTAAACATCGGAAGCCTGCATGCTTCGAACGTGGTGTGATTTTAGAATAGGACCGTTAGGGTCAAGACACTATAAATAGGTGTTCTTATGTTAGATTTAGCATGTTCACTTTTATGTACTAAAAAATCTCAAAACACTCAAACTACCGTGAATTAAGGGAAACGAGTCAGAAGATACAATGTACGTATTGAACATCATTACTTTTTTACAATTTCAATACAAGTCTTGTTATATTTAGTTTGCTATTACAGTATTTATGCCCTTAAATCCTTCGATTTCCTTGCATTTCCTTGTTTTACTTGCCTTTAAACACAGTTACTTTGTTAAAAACTTTACTTTCACTTTATCCTTTTATTCAAACACTTATCTTTACATTCAATCCCAAGTCTAATTCGAAGCCTTTCCTTCCTACATTCAGTTAGTTTATTCCTATAGACCATTTTAGAAATCTTTCCTAAGAATCTCATATTCGAACTTAACATATAATATAAGTCTATCAAGATAATGGATATGAACATAGAAATGAGTTATGACACATGTGTTCTAGGATCAATCTAGTCGATCCTGCAAGTAACCAATAATAATTAGTAAATTGGAAGACTAGCGGTTGTTTACTAGAAATCACTATAAACAACATCTCAAGCAACTTAAAGACTACAATTTTTCTTCACAAACCTTAGCCTAAGGATGTCTAAATAAGGAGATATAAAGTTGGAAATTACCTTGTTCAGTCAAGTTCGAATATGGAAATGTAGGAGTTGTGAGTGAGGCCTGAAGTTCTTTTGAGCTTGCTTGAAGTTCCCTTGACCTTTCCCAATGCTCAACTTGCTTTGAAATGGCTTGAATATCCCTATAGAACTCAACCTACAAACTCAGAAATTCAAAATGGTGAAGCTTGAAAATTAAGTTACAGTTGCTTGAGAAGGGCTTGGATAGTTCAGATGGGATGTATGGAATGTGTTTGAAGTGGTTCAAGGCAAAACGCACGAGTGAAATATGTTTTGGCTCGTGATTTGCAGAGGTGAACCTGTTTTGGGAAGAAGTTAGTGTTTTCTGTATTTGGGTGTTTGAGAGGTTATAAACTCGTGTTTCTGGCTTGGTATATTATGCTGAACCTGTTTGAAATGATACAAAACTTTTTTCTTATCAGATGGAATAGTTGTGGACCTTTTGCAAGCTTTCTTGTTTTTGAAGCCAAAGGTGAGTTAACAATGCTAAAGCCTGTACAGGCTAGCTCAAGGCCTGCACATAGTTGGTGAACTTTTCCTGATATTCATGGACTTTGTTTGCTGCAAGAGATTGGGTCCAATGCTCAAGATAAACAACATTGCTTAAAGCACGCTTTATCAAAGTGGCAATGTGAACTTTTTGCCATTTTTGGAATAACTCTTTGTGTAATGCTCCATAGCTCAAAACAATGCCTTTGTCCAATGTATTTGCATTTAATTAAGGAGTTTGGAAAGGATTAAGACCTGTAAAACAAGTACAAGCATGATCCAAACTGATTTGCAACTTGTGCCAATGTGTAAAATGCCATGGACAAAAGTGAGAAATTGCCATTTTCTTTCCTTCGATTCTCCCTAACCACAAATGATCTTGGAGAGTTCTTGGACATTTTGGAAATCTTGTTACATGATCTACAATCCATCTTTGAAATTAATTTTGATATTCAACTTGGAACCATGTGAAAAGTTGCCATGAAGATAGGTCAAAATCCTGCCTAAACTAGGGCAAAATTTCACTAAGTTAAAAGTTTCATGGACCCTTATTCACAAAATCATAACTTGATATCCAAGCATATTTTGGGAAAACTTTGTGAATAAAAGTTGTATATTTTGTGGAGGACTACAACTTTAATGTTGGAAGTTTTCTTTCAATCCAACTGCATCATGGTGAAAAAGTTGGGAAAAAATAAGAAATTTTCATAACTTAGAAAATTTCTAAGTTATGAAAAATTTCAAATTTAAATCCTAATTTTCAAAGTTAGGTTTCTTGGTGAACAAGTTTCATGTTTTGACATTTTTTGATGAAAAATGACCCTTGGCACTTGATTTTGACCAAAAAGTCAAAGTTTGACTTTTCAGTGTACAGTTGATTTTTGATCAGTTGACTGGAAAATTTATCTATCAATCCAATGCATTTGAGATCTTTTGAACCTTGTGATTAGGTCAAGATGATGCCATTGAGTCCTTGAAACCATGCTTGAACGCAATTTGCCATTGGCTAGGTGAAAAATCAGAAATTGCCCTTCTACAATCAAAACCATAAAAATGACCATTTTGCTCTTTTGATGATCTGATCAAATTTCTTAAAGAGTTGTGGTCCAAACTTGATCAAATGGTTCATATGAGTCTATAATGTTGATGTGGATAAATAATTATGAGGTTTCACTGTAAATTGGCCACAATTGACTTTTTCCCCAATACAGCTGATTTTAGGTCAACTGTCCAATTGACTGGGCAAAAATTTGATTCAAGGCTTGAAATTTGGTATGAGTAATCTTAGAGGTCCAACATGAAGTATGAAAGTCACATGAGGCATTGGAAGTCCAAAAATCCTTGTGCAATCTCAAACTCCAATTTCAGGTCATCAGTGCAAGGAGATGTCTTGAGCTGAGCAATCCCTAATCTGGTCTTGAGTCCAAGGAGTCTTGTGAGGAGAATCTTGATAAAATGAGAGGGAAAATTTTGGGGTACAACACTTGGAATTATGGCACCAATATTTACTATCATGGCGTTAAACAAAACTTGAAGGCCGAAGAAGTTGATCCTGATATCGGTGACATTGTCGGGACTAGCAAGATTACTAGAAGTGGGATGGTTTTCTCTCTTGAGATTTCCCCTAAAACTGTCAACAAGCCTATTATCATTCCATCTGTTGTTCCTGCTAGCACATAAACTACTATTCCTGTTCTCACTCCAGCTGTCACCCCTGCCGATAAGTCATCTGGGACTCGCGAAAAAGAAGTTGTAGGTGAGCCTGCCCGGACGGAGGCACTTAGAAAGATTGTTGTGGAAGCCTACAAGCAAGAGATAAAGGAAATTTTGAAAATAATCAAAAAAAGTGACTACAATGTGGTCGAATAGTTGGGGCAGACCCCCTCAAAGATATCCATGTTATCCCTGCTATTGTGCTCTGAGGCCCATGAGAAGGCTTTGATTGCATTCCTTAAAACTGCGCATGTGCCGCAAGAGACTTCAGCTGATCGATTAAAAGATTGCATGGCTAGCCTGACTGCCGATAATGGGCTGGGTTTCTCAGATGCCGACTTGACACTTAAGGAAAGAAATCATAATGATGCTCTGCATGTCTCGATTGAATGCAGAGGCACCACTATGGCTCATGTGCTGATAGATATTGGGTCTTCACTAAATGTTCTGCCAAAGAAAGTGTTGTACCGGTTGGATTGCGAGGGTTTGACTTTAAAGCCTAGTAACATTTTGGTAAGGGCTTTTGACGGATCGAAGAGAATGGTGCATGGGGAGGTGAACATCCCTGTCAAAGTATGCTCTCAGACATTCAAGTCCACCATTTATGTGATGGAAATCAGGCCATCATACTCCTATTTGTTGGGTCGTCCATGGATCCACGAAGTTGGGGCTCTTACTTCCACACTTCACCAAATGCTGAAGTATCCGGTGAAACGAAAGATTGTCACAGTACGGGGTGAATAAGAATACATGGTGAGCCACCTCAATTCCTTCCGCTACATAGAGATGGACAGAGAATTTATAGAGACTCCTTGTCAAAACTTTGAAGAGGTTCCCCAGATTTTGGCGTCAACTGAGACCATTACCAGTACCAAATATCCTCTTAAGATGGCTTCTCTCAGGGACGCAAGAGCAATAGTTGAAGAAGGCAGGAATACCAATTGGGGACAACTTCCTGAGTTATTCATAAAACTGACAAGTTTGGCTTGGGCTTTACTTCCGGAGCTCAAAGGGATGTTCGACGTGCTCGAGTTAGAGGACCTCCCCTACGCATCAGCAATCGAGAGGTCAATGTTATTGAAGACACTGAAGAAGACTTTGATTTCGACAGCTGGATTTACCCGACTACCAACAGTGGACCAAGTAATTGGACGACCAGAGATTTCATGCCAGTTTCTTTTATTCCGCAGTAATTTGTCTTATTTGTTTTTAAATTTTTAATGAACAATTTAAACTTTATAGCCTTGTGTCTTACCCGAGGCACGATGGCTCTATCTCTGAGGGTTATTATATGTCATCTCATATATCATCAATGAAAAATTGGACTTTCTTTGCATACAAATTTTGCACTCTCTGTTTTTCTTTTTTGCCTTTGCTTTATCAATGCAGCTATGCTCTTACACACACTCATATATCAAACTGCAGATCCATATCCACTCTGGATCCCACTGATAACAATCTTGCTTTTTCCAGTCATGACTTCGAAAATCCGATCAACCAAGCCGAGGACGAAGATGAGGACGATTGTGAGGTACCTGGAGAACTTGCTAGACTGCTACAGCAGGAAGAGAGGGTTATACAGCCTCATGAAGATCCAGTTGAGACAATAAACCTGGGTACAGAAATAGACATAAAAGAGGTTAAAATAGGTGCAAATGGAGCTTAGCGTCAAACAGAGGTTGATACAAATGTTGCACGACTATGTTGAGATATTCGCCCGGTCCTATGAAGACATGCCTGGTTTGGACACTAACATTGTTGTACATCACTTGCCGACTAAGGAAGACTGCCCGCCAGTTAAACAGAAGGTCCGTCGTATGCGCCCTGAAATGTCATAGAAAATTAAGGAAGAGGTTATGAAACAATTCGACGCGGGATTCTTAGCTTTCACCTCATATCCACAGTGGGTTGCTAACGTTGTTCCAGTGCCTAAGAAGGAAGACAAGGTACGGATGTGTATGGATTACAGAGATCTGAACAGGGCAATCCCCAAGGATGACTTCCCGCTTCCTCACATTGACGTTCTGAACAGGGCAAGCCCCAAGGATGACTTCCCGCTTCCTCACATTGACGTTCTGAACCGGGCAAGCCCCTAGAATGACTTCTCTGGCTACAACCAGATCAAAATGGCTCCCGAAGACATGGAAAAGACAACTTTCGTTACATAGTGGGGCACTTTCTGTTACAAGGTGATGCCTTTTGGGTTGAAAAATGCTGGGGCAACCTATCAGTGGGCCATGGTCGCTTTGTTCCACGATATGATTCACCATGAAATCGAAGTTTATGTTGATGACATAATAGCCAGGTCTCAGAGTGAGGAAGAGCACCTCTACCACCTACAAAAGCTGTTTGACAGGTTGGCGATATATAAGTTGAGGTTGAATCTGATCAAGTGCATTTTCGGGGTAAGGTCCGGTAAGCTTCTGGGTTTCATCGTCAGTGACAAAGGTATTCAAGTAGATCCTGCAAAGCTATACAAGAAATTCCAGCTCCCCATACAGAGAAGGAAGTTAGAGGTTTCTTGGGACGCCTGAATTATATCGCCAGGTTCATTTCACATCTGACTGCTACTTGTGAGCCAATCTTCAAGCTTCTGAAGAAAGATCAAGTGGTAAAGTGGAACGATGAATGCCAAACTGCTTTTGAAAGAATCAAGGAATACCTCAAAAAACCACCAGTTCTGATGCCTCCAGTTGAAGGAAGACCTTTGATATTATACTTGACAGTACTAGATAATTCAATGGGGTGAGTGTTGGGGCAGCATGACGAGTCTTTTCGAAAAGAGCACGCCATTTATTACCTTAGCAAAAAGTTTACCGAATGTGAGACACGATATTCATTGCTCGAGAAAACTTGCTACGCTTTGGCATGGACTGCTCGCCGACTGAGACATTATATGTTGACTCACACTACCTTGTTGATATCTAAGATGGATCCGATCAAGTACATTTTCGAGAAGCCCGCTCTCTCTGGAAGAATAGAAAGGTGGCAAATGATCTTAACTGAATACGGCATACAATATACAACCCAAAAAGAAATAAAGGGGAGTGTATTGGCTCATCAGGCCGTGGATGACTATCAGTCACTGAATTTTGAGTTCCTGGATGAGAATATCATGTTAGTAACCGACTGTGAAGAACCTGGACTGGATGAAGGATCTGAGGAAGGATCCCGATGGTCTATGTACTTTAATGGAGCCTCAAACGCATTGGGAAATGGCATCGGCGCTGTAATCATATCTCCCGAGGGATGTCATACTCCATTCACAGCCCGGTTATTTTTCAACTGCACCAACAATATGGCGGAGTATGAAGCCTGCATCATGGGTCTTCGAGCTACCATTGACCTAAGGATCAAGTTCTTGAGTGTATTCGGGGATTCTGCTTTGGTGATAAGTCAGATCAAAGGCGAGTGGGATACGAAACACTCGAACCTTATCCTTTACAGAGAACATGTACTGACACTACTGCCGCATTTTGAAGAGATAACCTTTAAACAATTCCCATGAGAAGAGAATCCGTTAGAGGATGCGCTAGCTACCATGTCTTCCATGTTCAAAGTCAAGTGGGACAACGAAACTCCCCGAATCACCATTAAAAGGTTGGATGAACCAGAACACTGTTGTGAAATTGATACCGAAGAGGTAACATTCAAACCCTGGTTTCACGAAGCCAAAAGGTATCTCGAGGCTCAAGAGTATCCCGAAAGGGAATCTGTCAACGATAAGAAGTTTCTGAGAAGATTCTCTGCAAAGTTCTTCCTCAGTAATGGAATCCTCTATAAACGCAAAAATGACTCTACCTTACTTAAGGAAAATTGCGATCAAAAGCGCAGCAGAATTTAAAATTTTCCTTTAGCGATCCTTACGAATGAGCATGGTCAGTGATAGAAATATTTACCTCTTGTGGCGATTCAGACCTTTGATGTTGTGATCACGAGCGTTGATGAAGAACAACGCCTCTACTCAGTCCACACGAACAGATCGCTTCCGGTCACAATGCTAGCTGATCACGAACGGAAACCTTGAGTGAGAGAGAGAATCAAAAACGAAATTGCATCAAGTGAAATTGCTTCATCACAAGGGATCTATTTATAGAATTACTCGTGTGGGCTACAAGCTAAAAACCCAATTAAGGCTATAAGCTAAAAGCCCAATTAAGCTTATGGACATCATACCTTATGATGTACCATATATCACTTATCCACGTGGTACCTTACCACTTTCCGTATTACACTTAAGTGCACCGTACCTTACGGTGTTCCTTATTTATTCTATCTCTCATCAACATGTCCTTATGTGTGTGACCCTGTAGGTTTTCGCGATGTTGGCAATTATATTAAATCACACATTTAATATAATAAACAGTGAGCGGTATCTAGCAACACATCACTGTTACCCAAGTCACGAAAATGTCATGTGATCTGACCAAACCTTTTCCGTGATAATATTTGTGTTGTACAATTACCCTTTTGCCCTCATGTCTATATTGAACACAAGGCATACACTGTGTCACCCTTGTCCAGTTCAATATTGGGCCCTTAGACATTTATCCTGTTATGCAGGATGAGCAAATTCCATCTAGGTCACTCATGTCCCTTTGCATGCTTTGTGAAGTACCCATCAACCGTCTTTATAGTCATCCAGTTACGGATGACGTTTGATCAGCAATAAAGTACTTGACTCTGCATCTAGGGTCCATAGTGGTTTCAGGTCGAAGGGTGGTATACACCATTATCATCATGAGAATAACTTATGACACTTTGCATAACATTCTATGTAGTATTCTCATAGCGGGTCAATCCAATACAAATATTACTCCTAATATTCATACCTATGTCAAGACTTGATAACTCCTTATCTATGATCCATGAGATGTGATCATCAATCTATCTTCATAATAATCTTAATGCTTTAATGTTATCCCACTTCACATTAAAGCTTGACTACGGATACTTTAAGAATAGTGTCTTATGTTTAATGGGATCTCATGATTAAGTCACACTTAACATTTCATTAAACCAATAAACCATTCTAGGGACTTTATTATTTTGGAAAGCAAACATAATAAAGAAATGCCTTTTATTATTAATAAATAATTCGATACAAGTACCAAAAGTATGGGCCTCTAGGGCTTACACCAACACTTACTGCGGTGTGTAGACAAGGATGAAGCATAGAGGATCATGACAAATATACATGAAGGTACCTTCGGAACCCATTCCATTGGACACACCATGGCTAAGAAGATCCTACGGGCAGGATACTACTGGTCCACCATGGAAGCCGATTGTTATCAGTACTCTCTAACTTGCCATAAGTGTCAAATCTACGTTGATAAGGTGCATGTGCCTCCGGTCCCCTTGAACGTCTTGACAACTCCGTGGCCTTTTGCAATATGGGGCATCGATATGATCGGAGAAATCAGGCCCACCGCCTCTAATGGGCATTACTTCATCCTAATAGCCATTGATTACTTCACGAAGTGGGTTGAAGCAGCCTCTTTTGCCACGATAACCAAGAACGTGGTGGCGCGATTTATCTGACATAATCTGATCTGTCGATATGGTGTGCCAGAGAGGATCATTACTGACAATGGTACTAATCTCAACAACACAATGATCACCGAGCTTTGTAAACAATTCAAGATACAACATCACAACTCTTCTCCCTACCGGCCGAAGATGAATGGCGCTGTTGAAGCAGCTAACAAGAACATCAAGAAGATTGTACAAAAGATGAAGGTAACATACAAAGACTGGCATGAGATGCTACCATTCGCTCTTCATGCGTACCGTACCTCAGCACGGACATCGACAGGGGCAACACCCTACTCTCTGGTATATGGCATGGAGGCAGTCCTATCCATTGAGGTTCAGATTCCTTCCCTAAGGATTATGAGAGATGCAGGCCTAAACAAAGACGACTAGATCCAAACCCGACTTGATCAGTTAAATCTAATCGATGAAAAGAGACTTACTGCTATCTGCCATGGCCAGATGTATCAAAAGCAGATGATCAAGGCTTTTAACAAGAAAGTAAGGCGTCAAGAATATCGAGTCGGAGATCTAGTGATTAAGCGCATCATACTGCCGCAAGGTGACCCCAGGGGCAAACAGACTCCCACATACGAAGGGCCATTTGTGGTTAAAAACATTTTCTCAGGTGGAACCATGATTCTGACCACCGTGGATGGTGACGACCTTCCTCACCCTGTCAATGCAGACATAGTGAAAAGATACTACGCATGATAAAAGACCCGCTAGGTTGATTGGCCTAGGAAAAAATAAGGGCTTCCCGGAGAACCAAAAGGGTTCAGGAAAAAATAAGGGATGAAAATAAAAAAAAATTGTACACCCGGCAAGTCAAAAACCTGAAAAGGAGACTTGGGCAAAAAGGGTATCCCGGTGGACCGAAAACAAGAAAGGGCGGTCCAGGCAAAAGTTAGGGATGAAAATCGTATCACTATGTCCCATTGGATCACCCTGCAATCTGACCTCAGTATTAACTATCAAGCTCAAACGACATTAATCAAATCTAATTAGCTTCGGACAAGCAACAAAGTGAGGAGACGCCTGAAGGCATAGTGGCAATAGCAGATTTGAAACCTAATGGGATTGTTGCACATAGCTGTTTTCTTTCCGTTGTACACAATATTGTATATCCTTCATTTTTATGGCAGCGTTCTCTTACTAGAGTGTCAGCTTCCTTGTACAAAAGCGCCTGTTATAAGCCAACTTCAAAATTAATACAAGTCACTTTTACAAAACTATTTGTTTTTGTTTTTCTGTTTTGTTTTTGCAAGAACGTCCAATGATTTATTCTTGACATATGCCTTTGAATATGATTGATGTTCACAAATATTTGCATAAAGAAACCAAAGACAATTACTCGTAACTCCAGAAAAAGGGGGGAAAATAGGAAATGTCAAACCCGACAGTTACTCTGTCCAAGTAGGTACCGAGAGGGACAACTTTGGAGCATAGTCATTAGTACATGGGACCTTGCAACATCTATATTCCCCACGGAGTAGAGGTAATCAAAGCATTGATATCAGTTCTCTCAAAATGGGAGGTATTCTCTCTAGCCAGGATCTCCCAGAAACCTAACGTCCATATCCCCCGACCAAATTCCATAATCACGAGTGGATCATCATAAATTTCTGACTCCCTAAGTAGAGTTTATTTCTCCGGATCCAGGAGCTCAATCCCCGACAGAAGTACAGTCACTTCCATTCATCATCCCCGGCAGAAGTAAAAGAGCCATATTTCTCTACAACAGTCAGGAATTCTATTTTCTCCAGCAGCGGTCAGGGATTTATTTTCCCGGACTCGATATGTCACGACCAACATCCCATGCTCATACATCATGACATGCACATACATATCACATACATCATAATCTCGAGAACGTCATCTCACAATGCATTTCATGCATCGCATATAACTAACCCTGTTATCTTTTCAGGAAAGACAATTATCACCAACAATTTCAGCAGTTATACATGTCATATCTGCAGGAAACCAAGAGAAAATCATTTTCACAAAACCAAATGGGTTAACTAATCTACATGATCAAACGAAGTAACCCTACTACCCAGGTTCTTCCTCAAGACCTACTATCCAAACTTTCATTTCGAAGTAACCCTAATATCCAGGTTCCTTCTCACAGCCCTACTACCCAGGCTTTCATTTCGAAGTAACACTACTATCCAGGTTCCTTCTCACAGCCCTACTACTCAGGCTTTCATTTCGAAGTAACCCTACTATCCAGGTTCCTTCTCACAGCCCTACCACCCAGACTTTCATTTCGAAGTAACCCTACTATCCAGGTTCCTTCTCACAGCCCTACTACCCAGACTTTCATTTCGAAGTAACCCTACTATCCAGGTTCCTTCTCACAGCCCTACTATCCAGGCTTTCATTTCTAAGTAACCCTACAATCTAGGTTCCTTCTCATAAGCCCTACTATCCAGGCTTTCATTCCGAACTAACCCTACTATCCAGGTTCCTTCTCACAACCCTACTATCCAGGCTTTCATTACGAAGTAACCCTACTACCCAGGTTCCTTCTCAAGCCCTACTACCCAGGTTTTTATTTTGAAGTAACCCTACTATCCAGGTTCCTTCTCACAGCCCTACTACCCAGACTTTCATTTCAAAGTAGCCCTACTATCCAGGTTCCTTCTCACAGCCCTACTAACCAGGCTTTCATTTCGAAGTAACCCTACTATCCAGGTTTCTTCTCACAACCCTACTACCCAGGCTTTCATTTCGAAGTAACCCTACTATCCAGATTCCTTCGCACAGCCCTACTACCCAGGCTTTCATTTCGAAGTAGCCCTACTATCCAGGTTCCTTCTCACAGCCCTACTACCCAGGCTTTCATTTCGAAGTAACCCTACTATCCAGGTTCCTTCTCACAACCCTACTACCCAGGCTTTCATTTCGAAGTAACCTTACTATCCAGGTTCCTTCTCACAACCCTACTACCCAGGCTTTCATTTTGAAGTAACCCTACCATCCAGGTTCCTTCTCCCTCATCTCCAGACAACAGGTTACAACACTGTGAAGCCTTAACCTGATCAGATACGGTCGATTTGATATTTCCCGAGCAAGTTGTTGTACAGCCTGGACCCTGACCGGGTGTACATTCTACTTTCACTCTCTCAATCAGGAGTTAATTCCCCAGTAGAGTAATGGACAACCAAAACTCCTAGACTTTACTTCCTAGGACATGAACCAACATTCCCCGGTGAAGTCCTCCTCGACAGCAGGAACAGGATTTCTCGCCAAAGAACCCCTGGTGAAACCAATCTTTTCTGGATGGCATCTACAAGCCCATCTCTGACAATTCTCCATCATTTCTCCAAATGGCATCTTTTAAGCCCATTCCCTGCACAATCAACTGCCACATCATCGAGTGCAAATTTTCGGGCACTCTAGTGTTCAATCATCTTCCACCTTCAAAGTCACGAATGGAAGGTTCACCAATCTAACTCTTCAGGTTTAAGAATATTGAACAGGGGCAACTGTTGTACCCCCAAAATTTTCCCTCTCATGTATCAAGGACTCTTAGAATTACTTCAGTCAAGTTTCAAGCCTCAGACCACATTTTCTAAGAAGAATCATTCAAATTACCAAGAGGGGGGCAAAATGAGTAACATTGGAGTTCCAGTTGGAAAAAGTCAACTGGACGCTAAAAGTCAAACTTTGACTTTTTGACCAAATTTGAGTTCCAAAAATCACATTATGTCAAGACCTCCAAAAATGAAGTTTCATCATAAAAAATAAAGAGAATAAAAAATCCAACTTTGCAAGACTTTGAAAATTTTCTAAGTATTTTCTATACTTGGTTAATTTCATTTACTTCATGACATTTTTTTGCTACAATTCCAAATAATTCAAAATGATGCAAGTAATTCAAGTTATTGCAAAGTGACATTTTTTCAAAATTACAAATTCTAAAACTATGTCTTGATTGAGTTCTCTCAAAAAAAATTGCCACATTATTTTGCCCTTGACATAATGTACATGAAATATTCCACAAGACCAAATTTGTGTCATGCTACAAATCATACTGTCCAAGTTGAACAAAATGTGATATGCCACATTTCCACAGCATCCCATGATGCCCTACAATAAAGCTTATGCTATGTTGCACCCCAAGCATGCATGCTGCCCAATACAGTCCAAAACTGCTCTATGCAGTCTGCCCAAGCCTGCATCATAACAGCCCCAAAATTGCACCAAAATGGCAAAGGAAAATTGTGTGAAGAAAGTGTCAAAATAGTAGGCAAAAAGAATTCAAAATAACTTATTTGGTTTCCCCCCTAAACCAAAGTCAAAGATATACAAGAGGGACTGTCTCATAAGACAAAGGGGTTGGATTTTTTTGGTGGGATTTTGAGAGAGAGAATAGAGAGTTTTTGTTGAGCAGAAAAACAACATCCTTTCAAAAAACTTGACTCATTCATTTTGAAAACAAAAGTTCTGTTCTTATTCAAAACAAGACCCCAACCCATTACTCCACCA
Source organism: Vicia faba (assembly GCA_948472305.1). NCBI lineage: Eukaryota > Viridiplantae > Streptophyta > Magnoliopsida > Fabales > Fabaceae > Vicia > Vicia faba. Next base: position 296,765,338 of record OX451736.1, on the reverse strand, counting down.
TACAAACTCTCCCTTATGCCAAACACCTCATCACCTAAAAGATTGTCCAAACATAAAAATAGTCCCTGTAGTGCTATTCATCTTCACCTTCAAAAACACCAAGAAAAAACAAATACAATACAGTCTAACTCAGTTTCAACAGCCCGAAGCAACTTTTGAAAACATTCAGATCTAAAACAGTCGTTGTAGCCCGAAAGGTAAGTCTTTTTGACTTGATATCTTTTCATACATCATTGACAATATGTTGTTTTTTGAAGATATGATGTAGTATTTTATTATCCCTTTGAATTAGTCATTTGCTTATGGTTTAGGCTTATTCAATCATTTGTTATTTATGTTCATCCAGCATATGTTGTAAGCTAACCTGTACAGACAAGAAAAACAATGTTTAAAGCAGGAAAATACAGACTGTATCGACACATATCCTCATGTGTCGACTCATCCTAGTGAAAAAACAGGGTATGAGTCGACACATAACCCCCATGCATCGAGTCATACTGATTTCAGGTTACAAAACAGAAGTGGGAAAATATTATGAGTCGACACATACGCGTTTCGCATCGATGCAAGAAGGTGCATGAGTCGACATATCCCATTATGTGTCGACTCATACTGAGCAGATTTTGTTTTACAGGAGAAAGGAAAAGCTATGTGTCGATGCATAGCAGCATGGGTCGACACATAGCAGTTCAAAATGCAGTTTTTCTTTTATTTTACACTGTTTTTACATTTTTTTCATTATCATTCGATATGGTTGTATTATTTCAATATCCACTTCATCCCCATTGTTAAATTGTACCCCCATCCCCCTAAAGCTATGTAATAGCTTAGATTTTATTTTCCGCATTTTACTTGCTTTTCATATATTGTTAGTAAATAGGATGTATGGCAAGAAAAAAATCAATAAACGGATGAATTTTAAATACAAGACAAAATGCATGTAAACCAACACACTTGCACACTAGCATCTCTAGGGTAATCTCATCTTTGTTGCCTTTCGAAAAAATAGTCATGTCCCTCGAATATCGGACGTTTTAGCAAAAACCCTTCGATAAAAAAGGATCGTAGTCCCTCGATGACCCTCGATGTTGCCTTCGATAAATGATCTAGTCCCTAAACGATATTGCTAAAGCGTCTCATAAGTTTCCTTCTATGACTATCCAAATGTCCCATGCCCGTCCCTTCACATCCAACGATGGGGCTTCTTACCAAAATAATGGTAAGGTAGCAACATCTAAAGGAGGATGAAAAGAACATTTAAGACCTTTCGAGTAGGTAGGTTCGCTCCTAGATACTCGCTTGCTCACAACAAAAACATTTGTACACACCAACACTTTCATTTCAATTTTTTTTTCAAAAAGATAAAACATTTTGTATGCGTTCTTATAGAGACGAGAACCATTGCAGAATATCTTTTCGAAAATCACTTTCCAAAACACATTCCACAAACATGTCTTTGAACTATCTTTTGAAACAAAACTTTGTATACGGTCTTATAGAAATGAGAACCATTACAAAGATATTTTCAAAACACTTTCAAAGCCCACACCATAAAGCACATTCAAACAAAAGCAAGTTGATCTAGCGAGTAACTAAGAGCCCATGGAAAACCATGGATAAAAAGGGTGCTGACACCTTCCCTTTTCATAATCTACCCCCCGAATCCAAGAAAACATCTCTAAAGGCCTTTCCTGTGCTTTTTCACCTTTCCTTTTGGATAAAAGAATAGTCGGTGGCGACTTTTGCTAAACCGCAACATTTGCAAACACAAACACAAAACACCTCAAGTCAGTTCTCCCACCGTATCACAACTTCCCATGTTGCAGTTTCAAGCATCAACATGATGAGCCAAGACTTGTGAAATTAGATAAGACGGTCTTCCTCCCGAATGTCTTAAAGAACTATTATTTCTTCGATGCTACATTGACATCGATCATGCATTGCTTTTTGTGTAACTTTGATACTCAAACATTAAAGAAGGATCTGATTATCGTCTATAGTAATCGGAACATATAAGAAGAATTTATATAATTTAGATTTAATATTTTTTAAATGACACATTTTCTCACATTTAAGTATCCATATTATAATATAGATGATGTGTTTGGAGGATTTAATCTTAATTGATGTTGTTAGTATCCAAGAAAAGAGATAAATAAGAAGAAAATTTCATTGTGATTCAATCAATTTAAGTATTGTTTTCTGATGCAATAGACACAATAGGCACCAAAACAATATATATAAGATCTGCTACACTTAACAACTAACTGAAAACCTATTATGATTAACTAACTACGATAATTATATAAAGTAATAATACTAATATTATTAATATTCCCCCTCAAGTTGGGCTATGGATGTTGCAAAGTCCCAACTTGGACATAAAAGCGTGAAAAGAAGTCCCGTGAAGCGATTTGGTGAAAACATCTGCAAGTTGTGCAATAGAAGAAACTGGTAAGAGATGAATGACCCCGTTTTGAAAATTTTCTCTAACTACGTGGTAGTCAATTTCTATATGTTTGGTACGCTCATGAAATGTGGGATTATGAGCCAAGTAAATGGCAGAGACATGATCACAATAAACTGAAGTAGGGGAAGTGGTAGGAATCTGGAAATCAGACAACAAATAATGAAGCCACTGCACCTCACAAAAGAGACTGGCTAACACCCTATATTTAGTTTCTGATAAATATTTGGATACGGTTGATTGCTTTTTGGATTTCTAGGAAATTAACATTGAATCGAGAAAGACAAAATAACCTGTAATATATTTGCGAGTATCCAAATAACAGACATAATCCGAATAAAAAAACCAGATAATTGCATAGAATTAGAAGCTAGAAAGAATAAACCTTGAGCCGGAGCAGATTTTAAGTAGCGTAAAAATCGTGTTGCAGCATAAAAATGGGATTCAAGAGGCTTGGACCAAACTGACAAGTTGTTAAACAGAAAACGCTATATCGGGTCTGGTATGGATAAGATATAATAGTCTTCCAATTAACCTTCTATATGATGATTGATTAGAATAGGAAGAACCACCTTCAGTTGTAAGTTTTATGGAAGGAATGGCAGGGGTGCTAGATGGTCTGGAAACAAGATGGAAACTATCAGAGATGAGATCCAAGGTATATTTTCTTTGATTTGAAGAAATACCTATTGTGGTACGAGCAACTTCGAGTCCAAGAAAGTATCGCAAAGGGCCTAAATCTTTGATTTTGAAACGATTATCTAGAACATGTTTAACTTGCTGAATCTTAGTCAAAGAATTACCGGTTAGTACTATGTCGTCAACATAAACTAACAAAGTTATAAATTTAGAAGAAATATTCTTGACAAACAACGAGTGATCAACTTGTGACTGAATATACCCAAGAGAGACAAGGGTGGAAGTAAGCTTGTGATTCCTTTGATGGCTTGACTCCTTTAAACCATATAAGGATTTATGTAATTTGCACACTTTAGCTGAACCAGTGGAATTAGACACTTCAAAGCTAGGAAGTAGAGACATATAGACTTCTTTCCTTAAATCTCCATGTAAGAAGGCGTTATTAACGTCTAGTTGTTCACGGAACCAACCTTTAGCGTTTGCTAAATCTATAAAAATTCTCACACTAGTCAATTTGGAAACTGGGCTGAAGGTTTCAAAATAATTAACACCCTCCACTTGAGTGAATCATTTAGAAACTAGCCAGGCTTTATATCGTTCGATGGTGCCATCAACATGATATTTAATCCTATAAATCCATCGACATCCAATAGGGATTTCTCATGTAGGAAGATCTACAAAAATCCAGGTTTTATTCAATTTCAAAGCATCAAGTTCATCTTTCATTGCATTCTACCAACAAACATGTTTAAAGGCTTCAAGGAATGATTTAGGTTCAGAATTAGTAATGATAGAATGACAAAATGATTTGTATGAGGGTGAACAATTATCGTAAGATAAAATAGAACATAAAGGGTAATGAATGTTGTTATTAATACCTAAATATGAATCAATACAACTAGTTTAGAAATGATATTAATATTGAAAGTAACATGGTTTGTTACTAATTCTAGTGGAATGCCTTACAGGTTGTGTTGTAGGAGAATTGATGATAGGAGATTGAGAATTTGGAGATACAGAGTCAGCAACATGATGAACAAAGTCAGTGACATGAATTGGATTACTGATGTGAACAGAATCCATGACAGAATCTGTGTTACAGATATTACCAGAATCAGTAACCGGATCTGTGTTAGGTCCTGAATCAAAAGCAGATTTAAGAGTGATAGGATTTGAAGAATTGGTATTGGTACTAACAATCTTTGTTTGAGTGTCTTGATTTAAATTTTTTGAAATATGATAAAAAAAAGAAAGCTGGAATTGTACACTAGTTTAGATGTGGAAGTGTTAGAATTAGGTGTAATATGCATATGAAAAGGAAAACATGTTTCATAAAATCTTACATTTCTAGAAATGAAATTTGATGAAATCTAACATTTCTAGAAATGAAATTTGATGAGAAACTAAATCATAAAGAATATAGACTTTGTTCATTCTTTAAATCCAATGAAAATGGACTCTCTTGCTCTATGATCAAAATTAAATCTATAGATATGTAAACTATATGCATAGCATAAGCAACCAAAATATTTAAGATTAATTAAAATAGGTGGCTCTTTATGAATAATTTGATAAGGTGATTTGTTTGAAAGAACGGGAGTAGGTATTGTACGCGATGTTGGACACCAAAATTCCAAAGGGATTTTGGAAGATTTGCTTTAATGAATAAAGCTCTAGCAACATTCAATATATGTTGATGCTTTATTTCGATTATCCCATTTTGTCTAGAAGTTTTCACACAAGCTCTAGCAAAATGATATTAGTGTAATATAAATTTTTATTTATCAAATTTTGAATAAAATGTTGCATCTATATTTTGAAATTCATTAAAGTCTATAATTTCACATTACGCAATTGAACTAATGCTATGTGAATTGTTTGTGTTTCATAAAATTTATATTATAAGGCATAAAGATCATTCGAAAATGGATCATGAATCATATAGACTTTAGAATTTGAAATTTAATATAACTATTGAATAATGAAAAGTGGAATTTTGAGAACCTTATCATAGAGGATATGAAATTTAAAATTCCACATATTAAGAACATCGTGAGGAAGGTTCTCATCGGATTGTTAAAGCACAAATTGAAATTTCATCAATGAATGTTGGAAAAACAACTCGAACTTAGAATAAACAGAGAGTCTGAAAGACTAAGAATCTAAGACCGAATAAAATCAATTCTATGCTTATTTCTTTTATCTAGTAGAAGGAAATAGTAAAAATTTTGTTCATAAAAATCCTATTATTCTTCAAGTGGAAGATGATCCTAAGATTTATAAGGAAGTAGCAACTTCAATGGACTCATCCTTTTTGCATGATTTTATCCAAGACGAAATGAATTCAATAATATCAAACCATACTTGGGAACTTGTCATCTACCTAAAGGATCAAGACCCATTGAATGCAAAAGTATGTTTAGAAGGATGTATTATAGTGATGGTACACTAAACACCTACAAGTCAAGATTAATAGCCAATGGTTTAGACAAAAGGAATGTGTTGATTATTTGGACACATATGCAGTAGAAAGAAGCACAACGAAAGTTAGAGTTTAGTTTGCTTTAGCTTCCTTGCGTGACATATTGTTCATCAAAAGGATGACAAAACGAAATTCCTAAATGGAGATCTCAATGAGGAGTTTTACATGGATAAATCAGAAGGTTATATGCTTCTTGGTAATAAACAAAAGGTGTGGAAGCTTGTCAAATCTCTGTATAGATTAAAACAAGGATTGAAAATAAGACATCAAAAGTTTGACTTTGTCATTGAAAAATTTGACAATTAAGGGAAGATAAACAACTTAGAGGGAGACCTTTCAACCTTATCAAAATTTTAATTCAAAGAGTGTGCCATCATCAAAAGGAAGAGATTGTGAAGAATACATCTTATATCTAGTTTTGATGAAGACAAAGATTATCAAAGAAGAAAAGATCAAAAGTGTCATGCACATCAATGATGAAGTTGATCAATAAGGTTTAGCATATAAATTGAAGTCAATATTTGAAAGAAGTGAACATAACCAAGGTACTCATTGTAATTCATACTATACTACTTTAAATTGCTCATAGTTTTATATCTCACTTCATCTAAAACCTTCTTGCATCATCATGCACGATCATATAAAAACCTTTTTCATCTAATTCTTGTGACAAGTTTTTGAACACAATGTTGTTTGAGAATATTATGATATCTCTTTGTCTCTATGTGTATTATATGTTAATCATTAGCAACGAGATGAATTAAATCTTATAAACAAATAGGTTTCTAGATTCCATATTCAAGATGCAAAGATCTTGAAATAATGGACACCAATTTTTTTATCAAAGTAAAGCGAAGGAGCAGGGGTTTAAAATATAGTCAAACACACTATATCAAGAAAACTTCCACATTCAAGATGAAATATCTTGGACTATTTGACACTCTTCTAGGGGTCAAAGTAATGCAAAATAGTGGGGGTTATGAACTTAGTCACACACACGTTGTTGAGATACTTCTTGATAAGTTGAGTTTGTTACATTTCAAGAAAGTGAATATTCAATTTGATCTTACTGTCAAAATGATGATGAAAGAGTTTTGTCTATATTAGAACACACAAGTGCTATTGGTTCTCTAATGTAATGTACTGAACTTGACATAACATTTGAAGTTAGTAAATGAATAGATTTACTATCAATTCAAATAATTAGCATTAGAAGGCCATTATGAGAATTTTTGTTATCTCTTGACAACAAAAAAACTTTGGTCTTCATTATGGTAGGTTTCCTGCCATAATAACATGCATAACTTTTCAACCATGGAATCAGAGTTTGTGGCTTTTTCTTCCACTAGTCAAGAAATTGAATGGTTAAGGAGCCTTTCTTTGGAAGTTTCATTGGCTAAAGACATTGTTTTAAAGGTGTTGATACATTGCGATAGTTAAGCCATTTTAGTTAGAGAATTCGACAAAGTGTATAATGGAAAGTCTAGACACATAGGACTTAAACATTATTTAATGAGAAAATTGATTAAACATGTGACCATTTCACTCTAATATATATGGTTGATCTATAAATTGGATGATTCATTTACTAAGCCACTGGTGTAACACCCCAACCTTTAGAAGTTATTTATTTAATGAATTATTAGGAGTAATTGTGAAAAGTTGATGTTTTATATGATTATATGTGTGATGTACTGGTATGTGGTTATGCATGATGTGAATTATGATGATTAGAAGTATTATAATGATTAAATAATTATTTATTAATTATTTGGATTATTATTGAGAATATAATAATATGAATAATTACTTAAATGGTTATTTTAATTAGAGTGATGTGTTGGTAATTAGAAGAAAGAGTGAGGAAATGATGGTAATTTGGGGTTGGCTAAGTAAGGGAAATTAAGGAAGATATTAGGTTTTTTTGTGATAACAGAGAAATACATAGAGTTATCTATTCATTTTGTGCGATCGAAATATTGGGAGAAGACCAAGAGAAGAGGCTAGGGCATAGAGATTGGAGGAGATCATTGTAAGAGGCACAAAGAACAGAATCAATTACTCAAAAAAATCATGTAAGAGGTTTTTATCTGATTATTATGTTTGATCAAAGTGGTAGATAGATGAAGGATTTTGCCTTAGGTATTGACAATGGTGATTTGGTGTTGTTGTGGTGAAGAATTAATGGAAGTATGATGAATCTTGACTCGTAATTATGGTATAATTGATGTAGTATACAAAGTTTTCATTAGATGATGATTACATAAGATTAGATAGTGTTTTAGGACCTGTCACATGATGAAATCGCAGGGAAATTTGGTCTGATGCAGTACAAAATCACAAACAGGAAAACCCTATTTGTAGCGAATCGTTGGGCGACGGGTCCTGAGTCATTGGGTGACGGTGTTTCTCCAGGCGAAGGTGGGGCAAGCCAAGGAAGGAAAATTTGGTTTTGGTCTATGTAATGTGTCGCCGGGATATGGATTGGTTTCGCCGAACGATGGTTGGCAGAAGTGGAAGGTTGGACTGAAATCTTGAAATAAGCATAACTTTAGCTCTAGAGCTCAAAATGAAGTTTCGTTCAAAGTTGTGCGTAGATAACGTAGTATACTATAATTATATGAAATAAACTGAATACTTGTGAGTATTTTTGTAATACATAGGTTAGATTAAGATTAGGTTCCCCATATTGAATCGCAATGACGATCTGTTTAACTATTATGATATGTTGCTATTATAATTATGTGATGACGTTATGACGATGTTTTGATTACATGAGTATATATGATGATTACATGAGTATACATGATGATGTTTTATGTATGATGTTTATTAATACATAAATTATGATGCGTATTAGTAGTTGTGGTCGTTTATATTTGTTGTTGTGCATCATGCATTCATGCAACAACTTTGGTCCATTTTGATGAATTATGACAATGGTAGGACAATGGTATAGTGATTTGGTCACAATCCCACTGTGTGGATTTGGAATGTCTATGATTTGCTCCGGTTCCTAGTGGGAATTGATCCTATGATTGGGGTGTTTGGAGGGTGATGGCCCAATGTACTTCAAGAAGAATTAGAACCACATACATGAGTCTTTGTCCTTGCACTACATCTTATGTGGAATTTCATGGTTCTTAATTTGATGATGTTGTATTGTGTTGATTGAGCTTAGAAGATGAATTTGTTGAATCGATTATGGTGATTCTTTTGGTTTATTATTCTATGTCTATTACTTATGTCTTATATAATGATTATAATAAACTCACCCTTTCTGCTTGAAGGTTGCCACTACGTGGGTAACATGCAGGTAATCAAGAGTAGTCCCCAAAGGCTTGGAAGAATATCTTTGGAGTGTGTTTTATTTCCTTGAGTTAGAAGATCTTGCTCTAATATGTAACATTGTGGACGAGAATGTTTTATTTGAAACCTGTGTTGTTCTTTTTTTGTTATGACATTTAAATTGTTTTCATGAATTTTAAATTATGTAGAATTGTGAACAATGAATCATGGGGCACTATGAAGTATTTTTAATGAAACTTTTTTGAACTATGATTCCGCTGCAATTATGTGAAATATTGATAATGTATATGTCATGAATAGTTTTGAAAAACCCGTGTTACGAAGTAAGACTAGCACGTATGATTATTTCACTAATAAAATTGGACGCCCTTTTGTTGTATTACTCTGATATTATGTTAAACAATCATGAATATTCTGTTGGGTTTAGAAGAGTGTTACATTAGTGGTATTAGATCAGGTCGGTCCATCCGACCAGGTTGCGTAATGATGTTTGTTCCTTAGTATGGGACAAGTGTGTGAAATACTATTGGTACTTGCTTGATTTTCTAACTGCTTTTCTGCAGAGGTTGGTTGGAAACATGTTGGGGAGAAGTTTTTCTCCTCTTAGATGTTTCAAGTATGGGAGTTGGTGTAGTATATTTCTAAGTTGCAAGAGCGCATGGGTTGTTTGAGCTATGTTCTTTCTCAAAACTGAAGAGAGTATGGGTTCATGATTTTTCTCTTCCAGTCAAGTTAGGATTGTCTTTGAGGGAGAACAATCAGGTATTTTTAATGTTTTCTTCTTTGATAATAGAGAGAGATATGACGGCTAGTGATATGCCAGTGTTGTGTGGTTCTTGATGTTTTTCCTAAAGATATTTGTGACTTGCCCCAAGAGTGTGGATCTGAGTTGGGTGACAGTAGAGGACTAGTGTTTTTATCTGCTAAATGAGTAGGACAACTCTTGGGATATGAGGCTCAGATGTTTGCATGTTTCTGAGAATAGTCGAATGAGGCCGTGTATAGATTAATGACTATTGATTAAGTTAATAATTGAGATTAAATGTCCATTTCAAGGTATTGATGATTCGTTCGACCAACTATTAAGCAAGTATGTTTATAGTATAATCAAATTGATGTCGGATTACCTTCATATTCGGACGGAGGGTGAGGATAGTTAGAGGAAAATTTTTGGAACTTGTGTAGGGATTAAGAGTATTTGGATTAGTTTGTTGTGGTGTCTATTGAGGACATTACGATTTAATATAAGTCAGAATAAAGGAATGTTAACTGTTGCGATTTGAATTACAGTGTCAAATGTAGAGAAACTCTATGCTAAGTTGTCAAGGTGTAGATCATTTTTTGAGTGAGAGATTTTTCTTGAGCATGTTGTTTCGAATGATGGTATATGAGGATCATATAGAGAAGATGCAATTATACATTGAGAGAATCTGAAGTAGGGTATAAAGACTAGAAGATTCTTGGGCTTAACTAGTTATTATCGCAACTTGTTTGAGACGAGGCCAAGTATGATATGTTGTTAATGAATGAATTAAGGGAATGCGATGTTTGGTATTCATAAGGATGTTAATATGTTGGAGAAGCACATGGAGATGAAACTTATGCGGAGTAAGAATGATTAGAGTGAAGAAGATTAATTGGACCATGGTGCTTTGGGTAGCTTTGAACATAAGTTCTAAAGAAACACTATTATAGTTTAGTAACGATGCCTTATACACCTTCATGATTGTCGGCTACCTATTGACAAATTGAGGAACTTATCACCCTTAATCTCTTGTTGATAGTAGACGAGATCATGTTGTATGTGATAGACTTGTCTTGCCAGCTTAATGGTGTGTGGAGTGTTTGACGTTCTATCGAGAGGATAATTGTTCATCATTTCGGGTGAAACTAATGGATAAGTGACTATGAAAGAGTTGGGACATATTGAATAGTTCAGAGACTTGAGGTTGTATGCGAAACTATCGAAGTGTGAATTTTGGTTAAAGGAAGTGATTTTCCTTAGCCATGTGATTTCTAGTGGTGGAATTATGGTAGATCCTTCTAAAGTTAATGCAGTGTTATAGTGGGAGACTCTGAAGTCTGCAATTGAGATTCAAATTTTTCTTGGTTTAGCAGGTTACTACCGAAGATTAACTGAGGGATTTTCTAAGTTGGCATTACCATTGACTCATTTGACTCGAAAGGGTCAAGCTTATGTGTGGGATGTTGCATGTGAAGAAAGTTTCATAGGGCTGAAAAAGAGATTGACGACCGCTCTAGTGTTGATTTTTCCAAATCCGAATGAATCCTTTGTAGTTTATTGTGATGCTTCTAAGATGGGTCTTGGTGGTGTGCTAATGAAAAACATACAAGTTGTTGCTTATGCTTCTAGACAATTAAAATTTCATGAGAGGAATTATCCTACACACGACTTAGAATTGGCGGTTGTGGTGTTTGTGTTGAAAATTTGGAGACATTATCTTTTTGGCTCTAAATTTGAAGTGTTTAGTGATCATAAGAGTTTAAAATACTTGTTTGATCAGAAGGAGTTAAACATGAGCAAGAGAAGGTGGCTCGAATTGTTAAAGGATTATGATTTTGATTAGAAGTTATTTATTTAATGAATTATTAGGAGTAATTGTGAAAAGTTGATGTTTTATTTGATTATATGTGTGATGTGCTGGTATGTGGTTGTGCATGATGTGAATTATGATGACTAGAAGTAATAGAATGATTAAATAATTATTTATTAATTATTTGGATTATTATTGAGAATATAATAATAGAAATAATCATTTAAATGGTTATTTTAATTAGAGTGATGTGTTGGTAATTACAGGAAAGTGTGAGGACATGATCATAATTTGAGGTTGGCTAAGTAAGGGATATTTGAGGAATATATTAGGGGTTCTTTATGATAACAGAGAAACAGAGAGAGTTATACGAATCATTTTGTGCGATTGAAATATTGGGAGAAGAGCAAGAGAAGAGGCTAGGGCATGTAGATTAGAGGAGCTCACTAAAAGAGGCACAAAGAACAAAATAAATTACTCGAAACAATAATGTAAGAGGTTTTTATATGACTATTATGTTTGATCTAAGTGGTTGATAGATGTAGGATTTTTCCTTAGGTATTGACAATGGTGATTTTGTGTTGTTTTGGTGAAGAATTGATGGAATTATGATGAATCTTGACACATAATTATGGTATAATTGATGTAGTATACCAAGTTTTTGTTAGATGATGATTCTCTATGATTAGATAGTTTTTTAGGACCTGTCACATGATGAAATCACATGGGAAATTGGTATGATATAATGCAGAATCACTAATAGGAAAACCTTGTTCGCAGAGGATCGTTGAGTGACGGGTCCTGTGTCACCGGGAAATGATGTTTCTCCAGGAGAAGGTGGAGAGAGACAAGGAAGGAAAATGGGGTGTTGGTCTCTGTAATGTTTTGTCGGGCGATGGATGGGTTTCTCCGGGCGATGGTTGGCAGAAGTGGAAGGTTGGACTGGAATCTTGAAATAAGCATAACTTTAGTTCTCGAGCTCAGAATGAAGTGTCGTTTGAAGTTGTGCGTAGCTAACATAGTATGCTATAATTATATGAAATAAATGAAGACTTAAGATTATTTTTATAATACCTAAGTTAGAGTAAGAATAGGTTCCCCGCATTGAATCGCAATGACAATTTATTTAACTATAATGATAGGTTATTATTATGATTATATGACAATGTTATGGTGATGTTTTGATTACATGAATATATATGATGATTACATGAGTATACATGACGATGTTTTATGTATGATTTTTGTTAATACATGAATGATGATGCATATGACTATTTGTGGTCGTTTATATTTGTTGTTGCGCATCATGCATTCATGGGACAACTTTGGTTCATTTTGATGAATTAGGACGATGGTATAGTGATTTGGTCTCAATCCAATTATGTTGATTTTGGATGTCTATGATTTACTCCGGTTCCAAATGGGAATTGATCCTATGATTGGGGTCTTTGGAGGGTGATGGCCCAGTGTCCATCAAGAAGAATTGGTACCACATGCATGAGTCTTTATCCTTACATTACATCTTATGTGGCATTGCATGATTATTAATTTGATGATGTTGTATTGTGTTGATTTATCTTGAAAGATTAATTTTTCGAATTGATTATGGTGATACTTTTGGTTTATTCTGCTATGTCTATTACTTATGTCTTATATACTGATTGTGATAAACTCACCCTTTCTGCTTGAATGTTGCCTCTACGTGGGTAACATGTAGGTAATCAAGAGTATTCCCCAAAGGCTTGGAAGAATATCTTTGGAGTGTGTTTTATTTCCTTGAGTTAGAAGGTCTTGCTCTGATATGTAACATCGGGGACATGAACATTTTATTTGAAGCCTATGTTGTTCTTGTTTTGTTATGACATTTAAATTGTTTTCATTGAGTTTACATTATGTAGAATTGTGAACCATGAATCATGGGGAACTATGAAGTGTTTCTAATGAAACTCATTTGAACTATGATTCCACTGCAATTATGTGAAATATTGATAATGCATATGTCATGAATAATTTTGAAAAACTCGTGTTACGAAGTAAGACTAGGACATATGATTATTTCACGAATAAAATGTGATGCCCTTTTATTGTATTACTCTAATATTATTTTAAATAATCATGAATATTTCGTTAGGTTTAGAAGGGTGTTACAACTGGCCATAGACTTAGTGTTATATCCTAATTTTCTCCCCTAAGATCTTCCATCATTCCATATCCTCACAATACATTAAGATCACACATTTGGGTTGGTTATCACTTCTACTTTCTCATCTCTTGAAGTTTGTCCTTGAGGGATCACCAAACACATTAAATTGTGTATCTTATATATGCGTGTTTCATGTTTAATATCCTTTAAATCCAAAAAGATATTTCTTGTTTCTCTTCATGTTTTTACATTGTAGGTATTGTTACAAGGATAACGATCACATATCCTAAGTTAAGGTTTGAAGATTGATTCTTGACCCATGTGTTTAATTCCATGCCTTCTTCAACAAGGTGTCACCATTCCACGGGCATCATCATCAATTGTGCTTCAAGACGACATCATTTCAAGATTTCGTGAGCTTCATCGTGTCTTAGTTTGCAAGTTAATTTCAAAAGACCCAAAGTTGATTCAAGATAGGTTAACCTAATTTAGAAAGTCCTTGATTCTATGGTCACAAGTGCATAACTCTCTCAATTTTCAATATTTTGAATTGATTCTTTTTGCTATGAACTCTTCTCATCATCTACAACAATTCCACTTTACATGACAAGAGCCAATTATGCTTGGAGAATCATCAAAAGATTGAAAAGATTATAAGACCTTTGAAAAACTAATGGAATTTTTTACTTGACTTCTCAAGATCATAATTTGCTCAATTTTAGAGATTTTTGGATTATCTCAACACCATGTTTCTCTTCAAAGAGTCCTTTACAATTTCTCTTCAAGGACCTAAGGCCAATTTTGAGTGGAAGGTCATTTAAGTGTTGAAAAGATTATAGGTCATCCATGGGGTGTTTTTCACCAACTTCCAAAGGCCACAACTTCTTCAATTTTTAACATTTTTGGATGATCTTAATGCTACAGTTATCTTTAAGGAGTGCAAATCTTTCCTTCTTCAAGGCCGTGTAATTTTGCAAAAGATTATAGGTCACTTTGAGGTTCTATGCTTAGAACATTTTCTAAGTCTAAATTTCAGCTAGTTTTTCCCAATTTTTAAGACACATAACTATAAGCTCAAGTTTCCAAATTGAGTCTTTCTTTGCACATTATAAAGTTTGTGTTATGGTCTTTCAAATGAAAAAGGAATCCAATTATAAAGCTTCCTACATTGCTTGCCCCATGGTTTTGAAGTTGGTGCCTTGCAACTGAAGTTTTCTATGCAATCAGAAGTGCATTTGTTTAATGTGCCCTCTAATCACCAAATTGATGCACGAGTTTTGTTTAAATATGATTAACAAAGTTGTTTAAACCGATTTAAGCATCAAAACACATGGTTTGAGTGAGTTTTGATAAGTTGCAGATCACACTTCTCACATGCTATCAGGTTGGCACGATTTCACTCAAAATATCATCATCTCACACGCTTGAGAATTCCATCACACTCCCTATAAATAGAGAAACCCATTCCACACATAACCAAGCTTTTAAGAGAAAATTTCACCCTGCTGAGATCCGGGTCCAACTCTTAGCTTGTAACTTTCATTTTCATATCAACACCCTCTTACTATCCAAATTAAGAATATCTGAAGCATCCTTGAACTTTGGTGAAGATTTTCACATCAAGAGCAAGAAGAATCATGCCCTAATTCACATCAGCCAAGTCAAGTTTCAGAGCTTCAAAACTAAACTTCAACAGGTATAATTCTTCACCATTTTTCTCTAAAATTTTCACTATCATGTAGTCCTTTCATCTCTGAAGCTCATGCTTCTTCTGGTTTTTATTTTCATTGAGAAATGAGAATTTTATTTTGATTCAAAGTTTTGTGAACCTCTTATTTTCCTCAAATATATCCTTCATCTTTGAGTTTTAATTTAAGTGATTTATATGGTTGTATTGACGATGAAGAGACGAGTAGAATCATACAAGTCCGAGACAGTTTGGTTGCCTTCGATTTGTCTCATTTTATAGTGGTTGGAGGTTGAAGATGATGATGTGTCATCTTCAACCAATGAAACAACACCATTTATTTTATTCTGGTTGATTGATTTAAAATTTATTCCATGCTTTTATTTCATTAAAACCTACAGTGTTTCACACATGTAAGCCTTTAGATGTGATTACTTCAATAGTCGGCATCAAATCCAATGTGCCGCATTATTTCTCTTTTTATTTTATTATTATTTTATTTTATTTTTAATTGATTCCAACATCAAAAAATCATATATAATACATTTTTAGTCCAAAATGAGTTTTCGTTATTCTTTGGTCCAAGATTATCATTCAATCATCGTTGATCATACTTTGTGACTATTACCAATTAACTTACTAATCTTTAACAATTAACTTTACTTTATGCATTGATTTTCTACTTTTACCTTTACGCACTTTTATCTTTAGCATTTACATCTCATTCTATTTTATTTTGCTAACTTGAGGATTTATTTCTTTATGTCATTTTACCTTTGCTCATTTAAGTGTTCTTTTTCTTTTGAAGATACTTAATAGTCAACTTAACATTAAAAGACTTAATTATATTTATGGACTATTGGTTACTATCCTTGGCATATTAGAGTTTTGAACCTCTTAGACTTAGGATTAGAAGCCTTGATACTTTGAGATCTTTGGACCTTATTTTATCTTGTTATCCTGTTTATGTATTGGGAAATATTCTATGTGCAGGTGCTGCCATCGGGACCTTAAGTGATCTATTTGATATATGGCTCAATATTGGACTCCTTGCTTTGGGTTTTAATACCTTGGGTTTTGTTTACACTTCCTTACTTGTGATTTACTTTCATATGGTGATTAGTATGATCTTGGTATATTCTATGTTTGTGGCTTTAACATAAAGGATGAGAATTCTATGTTGAATTCGTTATGTCAATGTTGGCTTCATGTTAGATTAGACCTTTCCTTACCTTAGATTTTACTTTAAGCTTTAGGATAGTCTCTTCATCTCCTCCCATCTTCTTTAATTTTCAAAATCTCCTCCCCTTTTCAAAAAATTCTTGTTTTCAAACTTGAATCACTTTCATAATGAACTTTGACTTAGGTCCATGCCTTTTTCAAAACTATTTTCTTAATCAAGTCATCAATCAATCTTGATCAAGATATTACTTCTTTCTTCAATACTTAAAAAGTACAAAATACATTCAAATCATTTTTCACTTTGGCTTTTCACTTTAAAACATTTTCTTTAAAAATTAACCAACACACAAATTGTGGTCTTTTTTACCCGAACTACATGGGTTTTTATTTCAATGTTGCACATTGTTGGTATGTAGGCCCATATCTCATTGGAAGCTTTTCCAAATAAAAAATTGTAAAAGTTGGGTGTGGTATTCATCAAGAAGATCCATAGGTTCATGTGTTTATTTTTATGCCTTCTTCAACAAGTTTCATTGAGACTTTAGCTCCATATTTGAGTGTGCTTCAAGACAACATCACTTTAATACCTATTGTGATTCATCATGCTTTATTTTACGAAAGGAGGTTAAAAAGGATTCAAGGTTGATCCAACATGTTGGACCTAATTGAGAAAGGACTTGATTCAACGATCATAAGTATATAACTTTCTCAATTTCTAATATTTTGAGTTAGTTATGTTTTCTATGGGTTATTATCATCATCTACCACAACTTCTCGTCACATGATAAGATCCAATTGTGCAAGAAAAATCATCAAAAGTTGAAAGAGGTTTCACGTCATTTTGACACTCTCTGAGCTAGGGTTTTTTGACTTCCAAGGACCTTATGTTGCTCATTTTTTGAGATTTCTGATTGACTCCAAAGCCATGATTATCTTAAAATGGTCCTTAACAAGTTCTCTTTAGGGATATGAGGCTAATTTGGAATGAAAGATCACTAATAGTTGAGAAAGATTACAAGTCTCTTTGAAAAGCCTTTGAATCTTAGGGTTTGACTTGAAATGATCATAACTTGGTAAATTTTTATCTCCTTGAGCCCATTCTTTTTCCACAATAACATTTGGGATGTCTACAACAAATTTATTCAGTGTGCAATACTTTAAAATTCTCGGAAAGTTCTTGAAGAATTGAAAATATTATAGGTCTTTTGTGAATTTTCCCAAATTTATTCATCATCTTCCAAAGACCATAAATATTTCAATTTTTATGATTTTTGAGTGATCTCAATTTCATAATTCAATTCAAGAGGTCTACTTCATTTCATCTTCAGATATCAACACCAAATTTTAAGGGGAAGGTCATGTAATTTTGAAGAACATTATAGGTCATTTTGAAGCTCAACACTTAGAAATATTTCTAAGTACAAATACCTATGTGTTTTTCGTGATTTAAAACTTGAATAACTTTTTCCTCAAGCATCCAAATGCTACCTTTCTTGGTGAATTGTCAAGTTTGTTGTAAGATCTTTCCATTGTAAAAAGAATAAGATCATAAAGCTCCCTACATTGTGTGCACCATGGTTGCAAAGTTGGTACTATGAAACTGATTTTGTCCAAACAGTCAGATTGCAAATTGATTAGTGTGGCCTCTAAACACAAATTTATCGTGTGTTTGATGTTTAAACATGATTAACTAAGTTTCCTGAAAGGTTTAGCACATCAAAATGCAAGGAATGGTTGAGTTTTGACAACTTGCAAGTCACACTTTGCTCATGATGCTAGTTCACATGAATTCCCCTCATACTTGATCATTTCTCTCACTTTTTGTTTCCATCATGCTCAACTATAAATAAGGATCATCCCTCACTCACTTCCCAAGATTTAGAGAGCCAGAAAACCTCTGCCAAACTTCCTCTATACCTCTCATTTTTTCAACATTGAATTTGGTTTTAAGGAACTTTTCAATCCAATTTCTTTGTTAATTCTTCATCCTTGAACTTCACTGAAGCTAACAAAAGAAGAACCAAGCCTTTAAGTGCTTTAAATCGTGCTATCTAAGTCAAGTTTCAGAGCTCTGAAGTTGAGCTTCAACAGGTAGATTCCTCCATCAATTCTCAAACTTGTTACTACAACGTATCTCTCATTACTCTGATACTCACATCATCGTTGGTTTTTAACTAGAAGTGAGTTTTACTCATGAATTTTCAAATCCCTTTTCAATTGTTTATTTTTGATTTTTTCGAAATCGACTAAGCTGTGGTTAATGAAAATTTTTCGCGAGGGTACTATTGGAATCGTCTTGATGAGACGAAGCGAATGACACCAGTCTGAGCTTCTAATTTTACAGATTGAAGGACCTGCTATTCGCGTGCGGCCGAAGGTTGAATATGATGACATGTTATCTCTCAACCAATGACAAGGTGCCACTTGTTTTTTTTCAAATATGTTTTTTAATTAATGATTCAGTTGTTTATTCACTAATGTCCATATCATGCATAACGCGCAAGATCCCTTAGATTTGATTATTAACGTGTTTTAACATTTATCAGATGGTCCACATTATTTTGGTTTTATTTTTATTTTCTGAATTTTTGTTTTAATTGTTTTAAGCATAAAAAATTCATAAAAAATTCATTTCAACTTGATGAAATTGTGAAAATTTATCAAAAATAATTTTGAATTTTCTCTTTCTGATTTTTATTTTTTCACAATTTTATTTTGGTATTTGGTATTTTTTTAAAGTTTTTCACTTTATTTAACTTGTTTTAATTGTATAAAAATACTTTTTGGTCATTTTAAATTCTGGAAAAATTATGGAAGGCTCCAATGACCTCTTGACAAATATTGGTGACCTCATTTTATTTTTATTTTTAATTTTACTATTTTTCAAAAATTTTGGTTTAGTTTTCTTATTTCTTTAAATTTTAAAAACAATTCCTGACTTTAAAGAATTCTGAAAAATTTGTCAACACTTTTACCAATTATATCTTTTTCAAATCATTTAAAGTTTTTTCATATTAAATATATTTTATTATTTATTTATTGGTCCTTATTTGGAGACACTTGAGTGTTATTTTAGGACAAGTTCATCAACCTAATTGGATCTTGGGTGTTGACAGTTTGAGAAACCAATTCCACCAAAATGGATGATTGATGTTGATGATAGTTTGAAACCCTAATTTCATCTGATGCATTGGTTTTACTATCACTCCCATCCCTCTTCATCTTATCCCTTTCTTGTTTTTACTTGTGCTACATGTTTTTTGGAGAATGATCTATATATTCTCTCTCTAACATGTTGGTACATAGATTGTTATTGACTGTCCTCAAAATAGGCGCAACTTCTATATAAGTCCACTTACGATTGCTTGACATAGCGCTAAATTTTCCCTGATTCTAAAAAAGATCATTTGTGGCCCAAACTTATGTTTGCAAATCCAAGTATGTTTAATTTGAAACTTTTGATCCAATAAATTTGAACTTCATTGTTAGGAGGCTTTGATTCCATCAATCCTCTAATGAAATTCATGAACTTTGGTCTAAGTTTGTCATTTGAACATCGTTGATCATATATGGTTGCTTTGAGCATTTGAAATGAATGTTATACTTGACAAAAAGCAAATGAGACTTGTTGTTGAGAAGCTTTGATTTTATCAATCTTCTAATGAGTTTTGAAATTCAAGTTTTAAGATGGTCATT
Organism: Vicia faba; assembly: GCA_948472305.1. NCBI lineage: Eukaryota > Viridiplantae > Streptophyta > Magnoliopsida > Fabales > Fabaceae > Vicia > Vicia faba. The sequence continues at coordinate 296,745,175 of OX451736.1, read as the reverse complement.
CAACTAACCTTTTGTACTTGACCTATAACTTCTAATTCACTAACAATTAACTTAACTTTATGCATTTACTTTGTGCCTTTAATTTTATGTACCAATTATTTTAGCATTTATATCTCATGCTATTTTCCTTTTTGCTCACATGAGAATTTATATTTATGTCATTTTATCTTTGCTCACTTGAGCATTTATCTTTGCGTCATTTTATTTTTGCTCACTTTAGCCGTCTCTTCTTTTGAAAACACTTAATAATCAACTTGGAAATTAAAAAAACTTTAAGGTTACTTGTACTATTTTTTTGCTATCCTTAGCATTGTAGAGTTGTGGATGTCTCAGACTTAGGATTAGAAGCCTTGATACTAAGGCATTGGGTTGATTTTCTATGTGTGCAGGTTATTCTGATTATATGCTTTGTTTGTGATTTATAATTCCTTTATATACATCTCTTACTCTGCCCAATTTTTGTGAAGACTTAATTCATCTGAAGCTTGGTATTTCTCAGAGGTTTATTACTTTTTTTTGCTTGGTTTCATTCCAAAGGATGGGAATTCTACATTGACTTCTTATGTCAAGTGTTGGCTTGTGGTTGATTAGATCGTTCTTTTCTTTAGCTTTTACCTTATGATTTATGATAGTCCCTTCATCTCCTCCTATCTTCTTTAATTTAAAAAATCTTCTCCCTCATTTTAAAAACTCTTCTTGTTTTCTAAATTGAACCCCCTTTCATAATAAACTTGGACTTAGGTCCATTATTTTTCAAAAATCTTTTCTTAATCAAACTTTAATCAATTTAACCATACTTTGACATCTTTTTGAAAGGATAAAAGTCATAAACCTCATTCAAACCATTTTTCCACTTTTTTCTTTTTACTTTAAATACTTTTTCTCAAAAGATTAGATTCTTGTCGATTCTTTTAGTAATGCAAACTACTATACTTCTACGATATGTAGTGAAGTGATATATTTTCCACTTGAGTTTTGAGTGAGGCTTTGTTGATTTTAAAATCCAAGTTATATCCTCTACTTTGAGATGATGCAAATTCTCCTTTCTCATAATCATGGGTAATAAGTATGTTTTCAACTCGGAAAAGAGGATGATGTATTTTCTCTTAAAATTAACCAACACACATGTGTTTTAAAAGTTTTGAGGTGAACTACAAGTACCCGGATCCCCTATTGCACGAAAGGTGGTACGTAGGCACTAAAGGTTCACAACCGCGACGGGTGAAAAAATTGTAAAAAATACTTCTTTTCTCATCTCCACCATCTTATTATGTATACACCTTTTACATCCAAAATACACAGATTTTTAAAGAGGTTTATGTGAAGTACCGTAGATGTTTAGGGTGATAATATCTTCCCTTTACATAAACAACCCCCGTACCTAGATTCTCTCCCCCTCTTTTTGGGTTTATTTGCTCTTTTCCCATTTCCTTTGGAAACAATAAATCGTGGTGGCGATTTTTATTTGATCTGTGTGATTTAAGTCAATCCAATGGCTTAGTCTCAACATTTCTAGCGCTACAGAAAAACTAGCGACTTCACTAGGGAGAAACTTCTCTAAGTGGGTTGAGCCTAAATTTGTTTATTTGTGTATGTTCTTTTATTTTTTGTATATATGTATGTCTGGTTTTTTCTGGTTTTCAGGATGCTTGGTGATCTCGTGTAAGTCCTCCACCTGGACTTGGGAAAACTTAAGATAGGACATGCGGTATAGTCATGTTAAGTTTGAGGGAGGAATCCCGAAAAAGGAGACATGTGATCCCCCACTCAGTGGAGACCCCTTTGACTGTAGTATTTGTTTACCGAGAAATCGGGAAGACGTGTTGCTTTCGACCTGGGAGCCTGAAAAGCTGAGGACCATAGAATCCTTAACCCATCTTAGCCTTTTAGGTGTAGTGCGAAAATATGACGTTGCAATCTGGAAGTAGTTTCCAAACGATGCTATACTCTAGGAACTTCTTCGAACCTTGGTTGGTAGGTGATAAACCATTAGTCCTTACCTTTTGATCTTGTGTGTGATTGTTGCATCATGTATTCATGCATCCATGAGCATTCTTTGAATTGTTGATTTAAGGAACTTAAGGTTGATTTTTGAAATTATCTCATGTACTTTTTTGTCCATTGATTTTGGAAGGAGAAAGACTCAGAAGTACAATTTCAAGGATCCTAAGATAGAGGAACTTATGAATTTGATTCCTAAGTTTCATGAAATTGCCACCATAACTCACCTGAAGAATTCTGAGATTGAGGCTAACATGACTACCAAAGGAGGAATCAGGGGTTTACCTGATTAGTTTGTATTGAAAAAAGCTCGTTACTTCGTTAAGATGAAGAGTACAACTTCTTTAAAGGCTATCTTTGCTTTGCTTGCCTATGGGTTGTTCTTGCTTTCTAACATCGACAAATTTGTGGATGTTAATGCCATTAGGATATTTCTTATTTGGAATCCAGTCCCTACGCTTCTAGGAGATACTTATTATTCCATCCATCTTTGGAATTTCTATCAAGGAAGGATGGTCATTCGTTGCACGTCATTGTTACCTTGGTTTGTTGCTTTTTATGATATTAAAAAGGAACCGCGTTGGGCCCCGAAGATTATGGCTCTCATTCATTTTGACATTGATTGGTATCATCATGCTTATTATGATGTGGATATTATTGATAGCTGTGGTAGTTTCCCAAATGTTCCTCTTCTTATGAGATAATACACAACTATGAGAAGAACTATGAGATAGATAACACCGAATCTGAGCCATTTAACCCTTTGTTTTCCTTTTTTTTTGAATATTCCACCTTGTCCCTTAGCCCCGTTACAACCTATAAAGTCCTTGTATAGTGCATGTTTTGTGGTATTGTGTTATGTTTACAGATGTTATGCAAGCTCAGTAGATGACGGTGCATACCTTGACAATGAGAGTATAAACACTTAAACCTGAGAGATCTGGAGAGAGTGTGAAAAACTGACCGAGGAAGAGGTGCTAAATTCTGAAAGTGTAGTTGATTACAGTAAGTTGGGTAAGAATGGAAGGCCTAGAAGAAAGTAAGGGAATTGCGAATAATCTCAGTGTTACGTGGTTTGTTGAAATTCACAGGTAACCTATAATGCAGACTTAAGCTTTTTGAGGACAAGCAATGAGATAAGTATGAGGTTGTAATCGGTCACATTTCTTTCTGGTTGTCTATCTATTATCCGGCATGAAACCACATCTTTGGTAACAACTTACTTAATTTTTCTACTGTTTTCGTCACGTATTTTAATTTTCACATTTTTTGTTTATTTGCATTAAGTTAGTTCAAATTTTGTTAAGGTACTTTTGAAATCTTGGTCTGGTGGTTTTTGTATTTTTAGGTCCGGGCGAAATTGCACAAGAATAGAGGTGAAGCTAACAAGTTCCGAAGCGTTTCCTCAGGAAATAAAATCGTTGACACGGGCGCCCGTGTCACCTGACACGGCACGTGTCAGAAAATGCTAGGACGAACGAGAATGAAGGAGGACTACAGTAGCTGACACGGGCGCCCGTGTCACCTGACACGGCCCGTGTCAGAAAATGCTAGCACGGACGAGAATGGAGGAGGACTACAGTAGCTGACACGGGCGCCCGTGTCACCTGACACGGCCCGTGTTAGAAAAAATGCTGACATGGACGAGGTAGAGGAATACTGCAGTAGCTGACACGGGTGCCCGTGTCACATGACACGGCCCGTGTTAGAATGCCTGGTAAAGCCTTGTGTGTATGAGAAGTTCAGTACCCAACACGGGTGCCCGTGTCACCTGACACGGCCCGTGTTGGCAGGTGCGGGACAGAAAAGGAATTTTTTGAATTCACTCTATTTAAATTCTTGGAGGATATTTCGGACTTTCTACGGAGCTGTGGGGTGATCTGACACTATTTAGACCTAGTTTTTGGGAGGACAAGAGATAATTTTTGAGGGACGAGGAAAAAGAGAACGAGAACGATCAAGGGTTTGGATGACGAAGATCAACAAGAGAGGAAGCAATTGAAGATCAGAGAAATTCCATCCTTTGTAATGTTTAACTTTGATTTAGTATTTTCTTTGAATATTATGAGAAGTTAAACCCCCCAATGCTAGGGGGTGTGCCTGAATTGCTTTTGTGATGAACCGAATTGCTATATTTTTATAATATCTATGTTTTTATGTATTCACTGTATTATACAATTTCCTACTGCTTATCCTTTTGGATAAAAGGGTATTGATCTATGGATAAAGTAGGTTTGACCGATCACTTTATTGCTACTTGTATAATACCGTCACTAATTTCTCTTAGGAATAATGATCTAATAGTTTTGACCGTAAATTCTTGATCTTTTACATGTGCTTGACATATGTTTGAATAACTAAGGAATTAGAATTTAAAATTTTATCTCAATGGTTTTCGACTAAGGAATTAGGGGAAGCAACTCTTGAGAATCGGTATCGGATTACATAAGCATAGATAGTGTAAATCGAGGTTCAGTTCATTATGGAGAAATTCATACATGTTATTCCTAGCATGTTTCCCCATTTTGTGTTATCACTCTTTACTTTTTGTTTTAAGATTCACATAGTAGATTTTATTACCTTTCTTCAAACCACACCAATGCCCTTTTTGTCTAATTGAATCATTTTTAACACTGTTAATTCTAACGCAGTCCTCGAGATCGATACACGTGATAACTTCCTTTTATTACTACATTGGTAAAAATAGTACACTTACTATTTTATCGATCAAGTAGCTAAACCCCCGAATGCTAGGGGGTGTCTTTGATTTGAATCTGTAATTTTTATACAGTGGCAGAACTGACTGTTTAATATACTGGTTTTGCATTTTGTATTCGCAAATGTTGCGGTAAGCAAGAGTTGCCACCGACTTTTCTTTTATCCAAATTAAGGAAAGGGTGAAAAGAAAATAAAAATACCTTTTTGAGATTATTCTGAGTAAGGGGGGTAGATTATGGAAAGGGAAGGTGTTAGCACCCTTTCCATCCATAGTTATCTACGGGCTCTTAGAGGTTCGCTCATTTTGAAATACCTTTGTGCTTTGTGTATTTGAAAATGTTTGGAAAATGCCTTAATTCAGCGATTTGCTTTGCGTTTAACTCTTGTATCAGTCCTCAAGAGTGTTAACAAAGCAAATGTTTTTGAAAAGTAGTATTTGTGTAAGTGCAAAAAGTGTTTTTGAGAAAACTTCTAACAACTATCTACTTTTATACTCGAAAAGGGTCGTTCTTTTCCTCCTATCCTTTAGACAGCGCTATCCTACTATTAGTGAGTAGGTATCCCTATAGTTGGATGTTTGAGGGACATCAAAGGGACGTTTACAGTCATGAAGACAACTTGTGGAGACACTTTAGCAATTTTCTTTAGGGACTAGATCATTTACCAAAAAGGCAACTGTAGGGTCATCGAGAGACTATGATCTTTTGATTTATGGGTCTTTGCTAAAGTGTTCCTGCTTCATGATTGTTTTATTTCTTAAAGGCAACCAAAGTGGGGTACCCTAGAGGTGTATATGTGCAAGTGTGTTATGTTCAGTTATTTATGTCTTTTTGTTAAGTTTGCTAATGTTTTAATTTCAGTCTTTTCATACACGCCTAGTTACTAGCAGTTAATATATACAGAAATGTAAAGTGCGAAGATAAAACCCTACGCTATTACATGGATTCAGGGAGGGGGTTTACAATGTATAAAAATTGGGGGAAGAAAAAAATAAAGAAAGCGGTAAAAATCCTAATTAGTTTATTACATCCAGTATATAAGTACAATAATGAATAAAAATTGCAAAAATAAATAATGCGCGCGGAAGTTGAAAATACGTCTAACAACCTAGTAAGAAAATATTTTTGCTTATTTTTTGATTTAAAAAGTAAATAACCTAAAAATATATTTAGAAAATAAAATTAATCAACAAAAATAGTCTAAATTCTTTTTTAGTTTTTTTTATTATTTAAAGAAAATAATTAAACATAAATTAAGTCCTAAGTTCTAATTTATTTTTAATTAAAGAAAAATAGTTAAAATAGTTATTAATTAATTCATAAAATTAATTTAATTAAAAAACTAAAACTATATTTTTTGTGATTTTATTATTACATTATACTAATTAAATAAATGAAGAAAACAAATTAAAATAAAAAAATATAAAGCAAAGTGACAAAAATAATGCGAAATGGGCCAGGATAATTAGAAATTGGGGGGTGCTGAAATTGAATTTTTCTAGGCCCAAGTGAATTTAAGCCCGGGCCACGCTGGATCACGTGAAATGAGGCCTTGAGGGCGCATGGTGTATCTCAAATTGAAGCCTTTAGATCTAGACCCCTTATGATTTGACGGCTAGATCTAGTGGTGTTTGGTACATTTCTGGCTATGTAATGCATCGAATCTGCATGAAATAAGTTAGAAAATATAAAAATGGAGTTTACTGAGGAGTTTTGTGATGTTTCAGGGCTGGGTAATGATTGCAAAAGCTTCAGGGAGCCTCTAGGAATGTATTTGGATCTTTTGTTTGGACTGAGGAAGGCTGGCACCTAAAATGCGAATTTTACAACTTTGATAATTCTTGCGACATTTGTAGAGCTTTCCAGGCTATATCTCATGTGTCTTGAAGCTTGCTAATATGTCCTCTATATAGAGAGGAGGGAGGAGACAAGAGAACAAATGTAATAACAACCATAAACATGTGTTTTTAAAGCCATGAATGATATTTCGTGACTTTGCCAAAGACATGGAATCTTTTCCTTTTTGAATTTGAATGAATGTGGACATTGCTTGCACGGAATTTTATGGGCCTAGGCTGTCCAACACATCAACCCAAAGCTCAAAGCTCATTTCCAATTATTTTTTACATTTTATTTTATATTTATTTGAAATAAATTAAAATAAATATGAATAAAATAGTTAGCAAATGCAAGGCATGGCAAAAATAATTTTAGAAGTCCTCTATAGGCTTAGGAAGATGTTTGAAGCCCAATAAATTAAGCCATTGACCTAAAACTTCATGTTTTCTCAATGCATAATTCTTGAAAATTCCCAAATTTTTTCCCATCTTGGGAAAGTCATAACTTGCTTAATTTTTATCTAATGATGATGATATTGGACTTTTTGGAAATACCAATATGTCTACATCAATCCCTCTTTTTAATAATTTTGCATTTGAATATTTTATCTTAAAGTAAACGGTCTTGACAAAAAGTTCCTTTTGTTGACTTTCTGAAAATAACCTGTAATGTATAAGCTTGTATCTTCCAAATGGTGCATTTCCTGGACTTGAGGGTTGAAGAGAAGTTATAGGTAATTGGATTCTATTCACAATGAGCTTTGTTTGGGAAAAAATGGATGAAGTATGAGAAAGTTATGCCTGGTCAAAGTTTGGTTGACTTTTCCTATAGAAACCCTAATTAGCAATTCTTGACTTTTGATGAATTAGGAGCATTTCTTGAGGGATCATGATCAACCCTTGATCAAATTATGGATATCACTTCAAAGTGGTGTTGTTGACCAAAAATCTTGAAGGTTGACTGTATATAGACCATAGTTGACTTTTGACCTAGTACAATTAATTTTCAAGCATTTGAGCAATTGACTGAGCAAACTTGTTTTGCAAGGTATGGAATTTGTCATGGATAATCTTGAATACATATTAGGACCATGGAAGACATTTGAGACCTTTGGAGCTCACACATCTTGGTGAAAAATGAAACCCTAGTTAGAAGTCCAATGCTTAGGAGGAGAATTTGTCTGATCAATTCTTGGTCAAACTTGAGCAATTGAGGACCTCTAGGAGCATGTCTTGTGTGAAAATGGGAGGACAAGTTTTGGGGTACAACAGCTGCCCCTGTTCAATCTTCCTAAACCTGAGGATTTAGATTGGCTTGTCTGCCTTTCGTGATCTGAAGGTGGAAGATGATTAAACACTAGAGTGCCCATAAATTTGCACTCGCATGAAGTAATACTGATGGTTGATGATGTCGGGAATGAGCTTACAGATTCCATTTGGAGAAGATGACTGAAATTCGTTGGAGATGGGCTTAAAGACGCCATCCATAGAATATGACAGAGAGTCGTCAGAGATGGGCTTAAAAATGTGATCTAGAGTAGATGCTGACTTCATAAGAGGTCTCTTTGTTGGGATTACCATTCCTATTGCCTGAGGAGGAGTCCACTGGGGGATGTTGATTTTTGTTGTTTTCCTATTTGAGGAAAACTCTGTGGGGAATAGAGTTTAGGAACTTCAGTTATCCATGGCTCTACTGAGGGGTTATCTCTTGATTGGAGAGATGAAAGTTTGCTGTTTTCTGGTTGAAATCCAGGCTTCACAGTAATTTGCTGGGGAGAATGAAATTAACTTCTATTTGGAAATGTATCAGAAGAAACCTGTGTAAGGCTGTTTCAAGATGAGTCCGGGTAAGACTTCATCTGGAAGTGTATGAGAAGGAAACTGGGTAGGGCTGTTTTAGGAGATATTTAAGAGGGAGCCTGGGTAAGGCAGCTTCAGGATGAGTCAGGGTAAAACTGCATCTAGAAATTGTAAGAAGGAACCTGGGTAGGGTTGCCTCAGGATGAGTCAGTGTAAAACTGTATCTGGAAATTGTGAGAAGGAACCTGGGTAGGGTTGCTTCAAGAAGAGTCCGTGTAAAACTGCATCTGGAAATTCAAGAGAAGGAACCTGGGTAGGGTTGCCTCAGGATGAGTCAGTGTAAAATTTCATCTGGAGATTGTGAGAAGGAACCTGGGTAGGGTTGCTTCAGGATGAGTCTGTGTAAAACTTCAAAAGGAGGGAGAAGGAACCCGTGTAAGATTGCTTCATGAAAATCCCTTATAAAGCTCTATTTAGAAGTCAGAAGAAACCCATGTAAGATTGCTTCATGAAGAGCCCGTATAAAGCTGTATTTGGAAGTCATAAGAAACCCGTGTAAGATTGCTTCATGATTATCCCGTGGAAAGCTGTATTTGGAAGTCAGAAGAAACCCGTGTAAGATTGCTTCATTTTGAGCCAGTGTAAAGTTGTATTTAGAAGTCAGAAGAAACTCGTGTAAGATTGCTTCATGATGAGCCCGTGTAAAGTTGTATTTGGAAGTCAGAAGAAACCCGTGTAAGATTGCTTCATGTTGAGCCCGTGTAAAGATGTATTTTGAAGTCAGAAGTAACCCGTGTAAGATTACTTCATGATGAGCCCGTGTAAAGTTGTATTTGGTCACCAGAAGAAACCCGTGTAAGATTTCTTAATGAAGAGCCCGTATAAAGATGTATTTGGAAGTCAGAAGAAACCCGTGTAAGATGGCTTCATGATGCGCCCGTGTAAAGCTGTATTTGGTGGCACAGATAATTACTCTGTTTTGTTTCAGGAGCTAATCCTAGAACTGTTGAAAATTGTTGATGATGAATATCTGTTGATTGATCTTTCCTGAAAAGGTAAAGCATTAGTTGTATGCAATGTCATGATATATGAAATGCATTGTGTAATGGTGTTCTCAAAATAAATGAGATTGGAATGTATGCATTTGTACTACATATACTATGACGTTTGTAGAATGATGTATGAATGCAATATATGAATGTATCAGTTGTTCTATTGCAGCACTGTTGAATTAGGGAAAATAAATCCATGATTGCAGCTGGCGTTGAAAAATGTAGGTCTTCAGATTTTTTTGAAGCTGAACTGCTGGGAGATGATCTTCCATTGTTAGAGAAATAAACTCTGTTGGGGAAGGAAAGCTTTGTGCATTGCTTGAGGATTTTGTGAAATCCTATTGGGGAATCCTGAGAAGTTTGACGACTTTACTGGAGAACACCTAATGTAGGAGCTGTAGTTGGAAATTCCTGTTCTGTTGGGGATACAAGAACATCTGACATCACTAGGTTATAAGGTGAGGATATAGCGGTGACTTTTTAGTAAGATGCCCCTGCCTCTGTACCTGTTGGAGAAAGTACCTGCAGAGACTTTGTGGATGGTTTGAGTGTCATCCCAACTTCTGGGGTGCTTGGTAAATGCTGATCAGGATGATAAGTCTTCTACTGATAAACAAATGACAAGATGACGACACATAGTCGTACGTTTTTAATCCCTAACTTTTTCCTGGACTTCCCTTTCGGGTTTTCAGTCCACCGGGATACCCTTTTTTGCTCAAGCCGCCTTTTCAGGTTTTCAACTTGCTGGGTGTACAATTTTTTTGTATATATCCCTAATTTTTCCCCGAACTCTTTTGGTTCGCTGGGATGCCCTTAATTTTTCCTAGGCTTATCAACCTAGCGGGTCTTTTTCATGCGTAGTATTTTCTGACTATGTTCGCGCTCATAGGATGTGGAGAGTTGTCACCGTCTATGACAAGAAGTGTTTGTAGAAATGCCATAAATTGTTTATGTGATCGCATGTGCCCTTTCATACGTGGGAGCCTGTGTGGGGCTGCTTCAGGATGAATCTGGTGCACCTGATGTTTAATCAAGTTTCTAATAGTCTTGAATTTCCTAGGTATCTTTTCTAGAAAATGTCATGGAAGGATTCAAAGACATGATACTGACACCATCTGATACTACTGGAACGAACAAGCAATTTGGTGGTACCAAAGATTCAAATTTCACAGCGATCTTCTGATGGAATCCCCGATCAATGTAAAAGCCCCCGAGTGATTCAGATGGAGATCTGCCATTGGCTATTCAGCATTTTTGGAGAGATTCTTTGCATATTGGCTTGAATGACCCAAATTAATTAGACACCATGTCATGACCCTTGATTATGAAAGGTTTGATATTGGGAATGTTTTTTCCGTCTGAGGTGATTCTGTCCATTGAGGGGGTCTTCGTTCACTGAATGTTCGTTGTGTGAATTTCTCTGCCATTTGAACAATAACCATATGCTAACAATGCCATTTATAGAATGCAAAGCTTATGTCTGTCTTGAAATTTTTTGAAAATGAGTTTTTTGTAGTAAAACAAAATTTTCAAGAATGTGATATCAACTCATGATTTATAGCAAACCTTACAGGAATCAGGATACCTTTGTAACAGTATGCTCTCAAACTAACCCATGTTTCAGCTAGGACTTTTAAGGGTTGTAACGTGGCCTGGTTCACAGTTTATGAAACAAAGGATAAAGGCTCAAAATTTATTTGTACCCACCCGTTCTTCGTGATGTTCTTCAGTCATATGCTCAGTTAATTGTGCATTTTGAATCCCAGTTGAGTTCTGGAATGTTGGCCCGGATATTCTAGTGATGGTTCAGAAATTGAACGCTTGTTTGAGAAGACGGTCATTTTTGTGACCTTTTCTTTTTGTTGAGGATTTGTAGGACCTCTTTCTTTCTTGATTTTTCTATCCCTGTCTTTTGCCTGAACTTTTTCTTTTGTGATTAGAGCCAGCGGGATGCCCCCGTTTTTTTTCTTAAGTCTCCTTCATAGTGTTTGACTTAATGGGATTTTATTTTGAGAGATAATGATTGCATGTTCTTAATGATTATGTGGAACCATCATCATCTTTTGGAGAGAATCTTATATCGTGTATGAAGGGAAAGCTTGCGACTGAATGCACATCTGAATTATCTGAGAAAACTACCCTGCCCCAGGTTATCATTAAGGGTTTTAATTTGTGTGAAAAGAAAACTCCTACTTCTTAGGCTCAAAGGGGTTGATAGGGATTAGCTTCCCTATAAATCCACTATTTAGGGTTTGAAACAACGCTTGTACATCGTCAGCAGGGTCTGTTCAAAAGCACACTGTAGAGATTCGGTATCGTTCTCGTCATCCTCCCTCTAAAGGCTTAGAGCTTTTAATCAAGAGTTGAATATCACAAAAAGGAAGTAAGAAAGCAGTTTAAGCATAATGAAAAAAAATTAATTCAAGACAAACATGTGCAATGCATTATGAAATAACAAAGTTTGACATGACAATAATTGTTTGAAAAAAAAAGAAAATACAACTTAAGAATTCAAATGAACAAAAATGCTCTCAATCCTGGCCATGATTTGGCATGGGAGCAGTGATCATGTTGGGGGTCTCGGGAGGATCGAACTCAATCTCCTTGGCATCAATCATATTTTGAATCTTGTATTTCAGTGCCCAACAATCATTAGTATCGTGTCCAGGACTGCCAGAATGATAGGCACACCTTGCATCAGGATTGTAGTTAGGAAAATAAGTCTTAGGGTTTAGATGAGGTCCTATCAACGTAATCAAATTCATCATCAACATATGTTGTAATGCTTGAGACAACGACATGTTGATCTTGGTAAACTGTCTCTTAGGATCGTCTTGCCTTTGCTGATTAACCCGTTGTTGTGGTTGTTACACGCGTGCCGAATTAGAGACCAACACTGCTCCTACAGATTGGTGGTATTCTGCCTTATTACGACCCTTCTAGCTATACACAACATTGGCTTCCCTCTTACCAGCAAATGGCTTCTTCTCAGCATTAGAAGATGCAGCCATCAGGATCTTCCCAATCTTGATACCACTTTTGATCCTTTCTCCAGTAAGAACCATCTCTGTGAACCCGAATGAAGAACTCCCAATCAGCAGATTAAAGAACGGGCATATCAGAGTGCCCATGAACATGTCTACCATTTCCCGATCATTTAGAGGAGGTTGTACCCAGCCAACTAGATCCCTCCATTTCTGCGCATATTCCTTGAACCCTTCTCTTGAGCTCATGGACATATTTTAAAGTTGTGTACGAGTTAGAGCGAGGTCAGCATTGTATTGGTACTGCTTGTAGAAATCAACAACCAAGTATTCCCAGGTATGAATGTCTGTTATTTCTAGCTGATAGAACCACTCTAGTTGCGTTCCAACTAAACTTTTGTTGGAAGAAATAGACCCATAACTTTTGGTCAGTAGTGTGAGGCTGAATGTTCCTGACATAGGACTTAAGTGCAACTTAGGGCAGGAGACACCGTCATACTTAGAAAATGTGGGAACCTTGAACTTTGGTGGGATGACCACTCCAGGAACCAGCCCTAACTCTTCAAAGTCCAAGCTAAGTATCTGCTGAATCTCCATATTATTGAGAGGATCCTCCAGCTGTTTGTATTTATCGTCAATAGGAGGATATTGTTCCTCAGACTAATCAGCTTCTTCTTCTTCAGACGCTGGATTGTTATCTCCTTCCTCTGATTCCTTGTCATATTCCTCTTGATTATCCCCTCCCTTTTATGTGGTTGCGAAATCTAGAGCCTGATTAGCTGGTCTTCTTCTTACCACACTCAAAACACAAACTGGTTTCTTTGCCTTTTTCTTATGGTCTTTGTTGTACCCCAATTTTTGCCCCTAAGATCCCTTCATCACACCACATTGTTTCAATCACCACAAAATCACATTAAGGATTTTGGTTCTTCTCCCTATCTTTAGCTTTGCTATTTGAGAAGTTACCAAGCACCTTGATTTGTTTGCTTTTGTGATCATAGATGTTGTACTTTGATTTTTCTCTCTAATTAATAAAATGCAATATTTGTTTGTCTTACTTGTTGATAATGTAGGTAAAATCAATGAGGTTTAGCAAGTTGCTTCATGGGTTCATGAGTTTATTTCCATGCCCTAGTTAAAAGCTTGAGAGATTCAAACCCCAGCATTGAAGTTTGTTTTGAAGTTGATATGAAATTGGTTTTGGTGGCCATAGGTCCTCATCATCATCCTAAACAATTTCTATTCACAAAGGAAGAATATTGGCACAAAAAGTTTGTTCAAACTTGGCAAAGTTCCACCAAGCATTCTCTTGATCTAGAGGCTAGGGTTTTGGACATCAAAGAGGCATATCTTGCTCATCTTTCGTTATTTTTGAGTGATTCCAAAAACATTCTTCTCTTCAAAGAGTTACCAACAAATTACTTCAAAATTTCTAAAGAGTTTTCATGTGGAAGGAACTTGGTGAAGAAGAAAGATCACAAGTCATCCAGTTGAATCCCTAATTTTCCATATGTGACTTCAAATTATCATAACTTGGTCAATTTATATCACCTTGAGCCCATTATTTTTCCATGATAATCTTAAGGATGTGTACTTAGCTTTCTTTTATGTGCAAAGTAAGAAAATAGATGGAAGTTGCCTTAAGAATGTAAAAGATTATAGGTCATTTCATGATTTTTGGCCAAATTTAACAAGCAATAACTTGCTCAATTTTTGGAGATTTTGAGTGGTTCAAATTGCAAAATTTCATTCAAGAGATCTACTTCATTCCATCTTTTTGGGTTAAGAGCAAATTCTAAGTGGAAAGCCATGTTTGGATGCAAGAGATTATAGGTCATTTTTAAAGAAGAATTTGAAATATTTCTAAGTATGGAAAGTCAACTCTTTTTCTCCAACTTTGACTCCATGTAATTTTCAGCTCAAGCCTCCAATTGATTCCATTCTTTTTCCATTGCAAAGTTTGTTGCCTTATCTTTCCAAAGAATCAAGAATCATGCCTTAAGACTCCCTGAGGTGGAAATGCCATTGTTTTAAAAGTGGTAGCTTGGAATTGAAGTTTCCCTACAAGTCAGAATTTAAATTTCATTTTACAACCTCTAAACCTCAAATTAGCACGCGTTTTGGGTCTAAACATGATTATCCAACTTTCCCAAGCGGATTAGTGCATCAAAATGCAAGAATTGGATGAGTTTTGGTGAAGTTTGGATCACACATCACTCGTGCATCAGGTTTGCACGAATTCCCTCCAAAACACATCATTCACTCTTCCTTTTGATCCCATTTGCTTCTCCTATAAATACATGTACTATCCCATTCATTTTCTCAAGCTTAGATAACCAGAATCACCCTGCCAAACTTGTTTCACAACTCCGAATTCAGATACTTCAAATCCTATTCTCAAGCCTTTTTCAAAACATTTTCATCAATAAACTTCAATCAATTTAATAATACTTTGACATTTTTTATATGAGAAGACTAAAAGTCAACCAATCTCATTTCAAACCATTTTGCCACTTTGGCTTTTACCCTTAAACATTTTCTTAAAAAATTAGACTCTTGTAAATCCTTGTAGTGATGCAAACAACTATACTTCTACAATATGTAGTGAAGAGAGACATTTTACACTTGGGTGTTGAGTGAGGCATTGTTGATTTTAAAATCCAAGCCATACCCTCCACTTTGAGATGATGCAAATTCTCCTTTCTCATGATTGTGGGTAGTAAGCATGTTTTCCACACGGACAATAACGATGATGTCTTATCTCTTAAAAATAACCAACACACTTGTGTTTCAATATTTTAAAAGAGGAACTACGTGTACCCTGATCCCCTATTGTACGAAAGGTGGTACGTAGGCACTAAAGGTTCGCAACCGCGGCCGGTGCAAAAATCATAAAATTATATTTCTTTTCTCACCTCCACCATCCATTTTATATACAACACATTTTTATAGCCAAAATATACAGATTTTACAAAGAGGTTCCTGCGGAGTACCATAGATGTTTAGGGTGCTAATACCATCCCTTTACATAACCAACCCCCTTACCTTGAATCCTCCCCCCTTTTTTTTGGGTTATTCACTCTTTTCCCATTCCTTTGGAAACAATAAAGCGCGGTGGCGATTTTTATTTTGATTTGTATAAAGTCTAGTCCATCCAATAGCTTAGTCTTGAACATTTCTACCGCTACAGAAAACTGGCGACATCACTGGGGAGAGATTGACCTCTTGCTGGTCCATCCCTAAGTGAGTTAAACTTATCTTTGTTTATATCTATATATGTGCTATTGTTGATTATGTGTTATGCTTTGCATATATGTTTGTTTGGATTTTTCCTGGTTTTCAGGGTGCTTGGTGATTACTCATAAGTCCTATACCCGAACTTGGGCAAACATTAAGATAGGACGGGCGGTATAGTCATGTTAACTTTGAGGGAGTAATCCCAAAAAAGGAGGCATGAGATCCCCCACTCAGTGGAGGCCTCTTTGATTGTAGTGTCATTTACCAAATAATCGGGAAGACGTACTGCTTTTGACCTGGAAGCCTGCTGAAACTGAGGACCGTAGAATACCAAACCCATCTTGGCCTTTTAGGTGTAGTGCGGAAGCTATGATGGAGTAATCCAGAAATAGTTGTCAGGCGATACTACGCTCGGACGAGTTTTTCTTGAGAATATTACTAATTACCGAGTTAATCGGGAAGTTGGTAATATCTGAAGGAAGGATGTAGACTCTGGGAACCTCTAGAACCTTGTTCGGCAGGTAATAACTCTTAGACCAACACCTTATGGGTAGTACCTTCGACCTCATGCTCGTGACGTTGAACCTATGAACCCTATATGTGTGATCTTGTGTGTGATTGTTGCATCATGCATCCATGCACTCATAAGCTTCTTTTGAAGAAAACAATATTTCAAGGGATTTACAGGTTGACTATTTGTGAATATCTCAGGTACTTTTAACCATGGATTCTGGAAAGAGAAAGATCGGGAAATACAGTTTCAAGGATCCCAAGATAGATGAGTTGATCAGTCTGATTCCAGAGATTGAGTGTCCTGCAGACTTTCGGAAGAAGTATGGATCCATTATTCCTCTCATGAAGCTGAGATGAAGGAGGGTATTCTCTCGACCTTGGCCCAGCTATATGATCCGGTGCATCACTGCTTTACTTTTCCTGATTATCAGCTGATGCCTACACTGGAGGAGTATTCTTATCTATTGGATTTACCCGTTACCGATCGTGTTCCTTTTACTGGTTTGGAGGGTGAGCCAAAATCACATGAGATTGCTGCTTTGATTCATCTGGGGATGTCTGAGGTGGAAGCCCATATGACTACTAAAGGAGGGATTAGAGGATTACCAGCTCAGTTCTTATTGGAGAAAGCTCATTACTTTGCCAAGATGAAGAGTATGGTTTCTTTTAAGGCCATTTTTGCTTTACTTGCTTATGACTTGTTCTTATTTCCTAATGTGGAGAACTTTGTCGACATTAACGCTATCAGGATTTTCATGATTGGAAACCCGGTTCCCACACGGTTGGGTGATGCTTATTACTCTGTTCATCTTCGGAGTTCTTATCATGGAGGAATGATTATCTATTGCACGCCTTTGTTGTACCGATGGTTCATCTCTCATATGCCCCAGTCTGATGCCTTTTAGGATGTCAAAAAGGAACCCCGTTGGGCTCCTAAGATCATGGCACTTACTCACTCGGATATTGATTGGTATCATAAAGCTTATCATAATATAGAGATTGTTGACAGTTGTGGTAGTTTCCCCAATGTACCTCTTCTTGGTACAAAGGGAGGAATTAACTATAACTCTGTTCTTGCACGGCGACAACTTGGATATCTGATGAGAGATAAACTGAACAGTATTCATTTGAGTAGTTTCTTTCTGAAGGAAGGAGAGGACCACATGGAAGCTAGGGATAAGATTGCGAAGTCCTGGCGTCATATTCATAAGAAGAGTAGGAAGGATTTGGGACCTAGAGGTGTTGTCTCTTTGGAGCCATATCTTCAATGGGTCCGATCGAGAGCCATTCAGTTAAAGATGCCGTATACTCGGGAGACACCCATGCCTGAGCTGTTTGTGAAGACCACTCCTCCTTTATTAGATGATCTAGAAGAACTGCAGCTCACTTTGGTAAGGATGCAACAGGAAAGGGATGCTTGGAAGAACAAGTTCCAGACATTAGAGAGTTCCTATAGAGCAGACTTGAAGGAGAAAGATGATTTGATCGAGATCCTTGAGAGTCGAGCGGTGGAGTCTATGGAGAGGCAAGTGGATTTATTTTTCCCTAAGTCTCAAACAGGTGCTGATTTCTCACTTCTTGCTTCAGATGATTGGAAGAAGGTTGCCATCAGACAGGTGGAAGAAAACCAGAGGTTGAGGGCTCAGACTTCCAGACTCACAGGGAAGCGCCAGCGTACAGATTGATCTCTATCACTTTCTTTCTCTCAGGATTTTAAGATTGTATTTTCATCTTGTACTTGAGATCATTGAAACTTGTAATCCATTTTGAAATTATTATAATAAAGAATTTTCGGTATTTCAAATGCGTTATTGTTTTGAAGTTTGAAATATGTCTATAAATCTTAAATCCCTTGAAATATTAAAATGATGGAATAAAAATAATCATGTGCATGACATGCATCATATTGCACATATTTCTTGCATTCACTATGCATACCCAGGTGCCTTACCCAGCTTCTTTGCTTCGTTCAGCAAGCTGACTCATCACTACAACACTCGGGCTAACTTCAAAAAGAAGATGGACAATTTGGAACAGGAGAATCGCGAGCTACACGAAGAAGTTTCTACTCTGAAGGCTGGCTTGGCCAATTTGACTACTTTGATGGAAGCTCTGGTGGCTACTTAGAATCATCCACTAAGTGTTCAACCCCAACCAACAAGGGAAAATGCTGAAATTCCTGCTTTTCCCGTATATGCTACTTCGATTGTTGTTCAAAACTGTATGCCTCAGGGTTATCCATGGGGAATGCCGAAGAATTTCGCACTTGAAGGATTCAATTTGGGCCCCCAAGATGCTCCAGTGCTTCCAAATGTTGTTACTCCAGCACCTCCTGTGGTACATACTATTCCTGCTGCACCTCCTTCGGTGAATTTGGTTCCGTTTGAAGATGTGTGTCGTCCTTTCCCTCCGCCGAGTGAATATTTGGG
Source organism: Vicia faba (assembly GCA_948472305.1). NCBI lineage: Eukaryota > Viridiplantae > Streptophyta > Magnoliopsida > Fabales > Fabaceae > Vicia > Vicia faba. The sequence goes on along the minus strand of OX451736.1, from coordinate 296,726,604 downwards.
TCTTTATGACATAATGGATGATTTCCAAGAGCAGTTTAATAGAATGCAAAGAGAGATGAAGGCTCTTAGGGGAAAAGAGTTATTTGGGAAGAACGTGAATAAGCTTTGTTTGGTCCCAAATGTTAAAGTGCCTGCTAAGTTCAAGGTCCCTGAGTTTGAGAAGTACAAGGGCAACACTTTCCCTCGTGCTCATTTGGTGATATATGTAAGGAGAATGTCAACCCACACTGATGATTAGCGTCTGCTAATTCACTTTTTCCAGGATAGTCTGACCGGCGCAACATTGAAATGGTACATGAGTTTAGATAGCGCCAACATCCATCCCTTTAATGATTTGGGAGAAGAATTCATAAAACAATACAAGAACAATGTGGACATGGCACCCGATCGTGACCAGCTTAGGGCCATGGTTCAGAAAGACAGAGAATCGTTTAAATAGTATGCGTAGAGATGGCGCGAAGTGGCTGCACAAGTGATTCCCTCCATGGAGGAAAAAGAAATGACTAAAATTTTTCTGAAGATGCTGAGTGCCTTCTACTACGAAAGAATGGTAGCAAGTGCCCCGAGTGATTTTACAAAGATGGTAGGAATGGGTGTCCGCCTAGAAGAGGCAGTAAGAGAAGGCCGTTTGAAAAAGGATGAAGGGTCTGGAGGTATGAAGAAGCCAACTTATGGGTTTAAAAAGAAGAAAGAGGGGGATACCAATGCTGTCATACAAGAGAGGAGAGTGAATGCTCCTAGAAGGAATTTTTAGCGTCACCAGCAAGTTGCTTCAGTGACTCCTGTTATGAATGCTGCTCCAACTACCGTTGCTTATCAAAGACAATCCCAGCAGGGGAACCAGGGGAATAATCAGAGAAGGGAGAACTATGACCTTATTCCAATGAGTTATGCAAAGCTACTACCAGCATTAATTTAGAAGAAGTTAGTCCAGACACGACCACCTCCAGTGATACCATCTCCATTGCCTTGGTATTACAAAGCAGACCAGACATGTGCTTTTCATCAGTGAGCACCACGTCATAGTGTTAAGAACTGTTACCCTTTGAAGGCGGCAGTGCAAAGGTTGGTGAAGTCTGTAATTTTATCTTTTAAAGACATGGGACCTAATGTGAAAGAAAATCCTCTGCCCATGCATGGGGGAGTGAATGTTGTGAATATGGTGGCCGATTGTCCAGGTGACTTCCGGATTTTTGACATTAATCTGGTTAAAGGGGATTTGGTGAAAATGCACGCAGATCTATGTGAATTCAGTTATTATGCGCATGACCATGCTGGTTGTGCTGTTTGCAGTATAAATATACAGGGTTACGAGAAGATAAAGGCTGATTTACAGGAGATGATGGATGAAGGTTTAATCCATATAATCAGGCCTAGGGCAGAATATGAGGAGGAAGTGAATATGGTTTCTGGATGTCCGGGTGAATTCAGAATTTTTGAAGTAGAGCATTTGAATGAAGATCTTGTACAGTTGCATTCTACATTTTGATGTACTGCTGGTCAAGTGGAACACCAATATGGGTCTGGCATAGTTTGCTGTCGAGACCCCCGAGGATGTTCTATTGTGAGAGAGGGTGTTCAGCTGCTGTTAGACAATGGGACTATCAAAATCACGGGACAAAGAGATGTTTATCAAGAGATTGATATGGTTGAAGTTTGTTTGATGGAAGAAGAGTCAGAAGAAGAATATGCCTCCGCGGATGAGTATTTTTCTTCAGATGAAGATTTGTTTGCCAGAAATGACCTTTTGAGGGATGATTGAGTTGAGGAAGGTGTAAACATCATAGTACCTTTTTTTGGCGCACCCGCTCACCTTGAGGTGAAGTACCATAGCAAACCAGCTGTTACCCCATTGGTAATTAGTCTGCCAGGTCCTGTTCCCTATAAATCGGATAAGGTGGTGCCTTACAAATACAACGCTACAATCTTGGAAGATGGGGTGGAAGTTCCCATCCAGCCAATGCCAGATGTTGGAAATATAGCTGATAATAGCAGGGTGACCCGTAGTGGTCGTGTGTTTGCGCCGATTATTCAAAAAGATGTTGTTGCTGGAAAGAAAATTACTGAGAACGATGAGCCTAAGAAGGCTGTAGGAGAAACTAGTGGAGCCACTCTAGAGAAAGAAGTGGATGATATCCTGAAGGTAAATAAGATGAGCGACTACAAAATTGTAGATCAGCTATTGCACACTCCTTCAAAGATATTCATCTTAGCTTTATTGATGAATTCCTCTGCTCATAGAGAATTATTGATGAGAGTACTAGACCAAGCTTTTGTAGAGAATGACATGCCGTTAGATCAATTCAGCAGCGTAATTGGAAACATTACATCATGTAACAACTTGAGTTTCTGCGATGATGAGTTACCGGATGAAGGGAGGAATCACAACCTGGCCCTCTACATAACCATGAACTGCAAGAATGACTCGCTATCTAATGTTCTAATTGATAACGGATCTGCTTTGAATGTTATACCGAGAAGTACCCTCATGAAGTTAAAGTATCAGGGAACACCTATGCGCCCGAGGGGCATCATTGTGAAGGCTTTTGATGGGTCGAGGAAATCTGTCATTGGTGGGTGGACTTACCCATCCATATAGGACGACATTTGTTCTTGATAACTTTCCAGGTAATGGATATTATTCCCGTGTATAGTTGTTTGCTTGGACGACCATGGATACACGAAGCAGGGGCTGTCACTTCAACTCTGCATCAGAAGCTAAAGTTTGTGCGTGAAGGGAAGGTAGTGATCATAAATGGGGAGCAGGCGTTGTTGATATCTCATCTATCCTCTTTCAGTATTGTAGAAGCAGATGAGGCTACTGTTGGAACCCAGTTCCAAGCCTTATCCATTGACAACGTAAGGAAGAATGAGAATTCTATGGTTTCTTTGAAGGATGCGCAGCAGGTTGTGCGCAATGGTCATAATGCAGTTTGTCTTCTTGTTGGTTAGATAGTCCTTATCCTTAGCTTATACCTTATGCTTTAGGATAGTCTCTTCTTCTCCTCCCATCTTCTTTAATTTCAAAAAAATCTTCTCTCTCCTTTTGAAAACTCTTCTTGTTTTGAAACTTAAACACTTTCATAATAAACTTGGACTTAGGTCCATGCATTTTCAAAACATTTTCATCAACAAACTTCAATCAATTTAATAATACTTTGACATTTTTTTTTATGATAAGATTAAAAGTCAACCAATCTCATTTCAAACCATTTTGCCACTTTGGCTTTTACCCTTAAACTTTTTCTTAAAAAATTAGACTCTTGTCAATCCTTGTAGTGATGCAAACAACTATACTTCTACAATATGTAGTGAAGAGAGACATTTTCCACTTGGGTATTGAGTGAGGCATTCTTGATTTTAAAATCCAAGCCATATCCACCACTTTGAGATGATGCAAATTCTCCTTTCTCATGATTGTGGCTAGTAAGTATGTTTTCCACACGGCCAATGACGATGATGTCTTATCTCTTAAAAATAACCAACACACTTGTGTTTTAATCTTTTAAAAGAGGAACTACGTGTACCTTGACCCCCTATTGCACGAAAGGTGGTACGTAGGCACTAAAGGTTCGCAATCGCGGCGGGTGCGAAAATCATAAAAATATATTTCTTTTCTCACCTCCACCATCCATTTTATATACAACACATTTTTATAGACAAAATATACAGATTTTACAAAGAGGTTCATGCGGAGTACCGTAGATGTTTAGGGTGCTAATACCTTCCCTTTGCATAACCAACCCCCTTACCTTGAATTTCCCCCCCCCCCCTTTTTTTTGGGTTATTCTCTCTTTTCCCATTCCTTTGGAAACAATAAAGCGCGGCGGCGATTTTTATTTTGATTTGTATAAAGTCTAGTCAATCCAATGGCTTAGTCTTGAACATTTCTACCGCTACAGTCTTTGAGAACAAGAGCCTTCAAATATTCTTGTCCCTTAGCCAGATTTAGGAACATTTATTGGAATTGAGCATTCTGTGCCTCAAGTTCCATAACTGTTTGTTCAAGAGCCATTTCCTTTTGCTGAAATAAACAGCAAAAAGATAAGAAACCTTCCTGGGGAATACCTGTTATGCAATGACATGTATGATATGCAAATATTTTCAAGGATCTCGTGGGTTAAACAAGAAAATTTCATAAGTTGAATTTTGTGGCTTTGATTGAAGAACTTGGCATCATTGAAAGTCCTTCTACGAGAGTCAAGGTCGCCATATCGAGTGGGTCAAAGCCCCTGACCCAAGTTGTCGTGTTCTGGTCTTTTGAAGTCATTTGGTTAGAGGAAAATAAATCCCCTTGCTCCTTGTTTAGACGTATGGTTCATCATAACCTGCATCACAGACCCTTGAGATCCTTACTATGGTATGATGTTTATGATGTGTATGCTATGCGTTAAGCAAAAAATGTAAGGTGATGAATACACGTGAATCGAAGAAGTCCAGGTTACTAGATAATGACTGCGAACAAATTCTGCAAGGAAATCGTGTTGTTAGATAATAAAACCCTGCAAGTAGTTCAACTTGAAAGCAAACAAGTCACACAAGTAGCCTTAGATTTAGGCTTGCATGGGGTTTGTAGGTAAGTACCTCTTGAAGTTTCAGTTGGCTCAACTTGTCCTACAAATAGTAATAGGGTTCTAAGGGATCTCAATATCACCAATTTTTCCCACAAGTTTAGTTCCGATCGACAACTGACTTTCCACCAAACAAAACTCGGGAGTCAAATATCAATAAGTGTAGTATCAAGTATCAACCGATCTTCGGTCGGAACCAAAGTTGGTTATCTCACTACTTTCTAATGGCTTAGGATGAGTCAATTAAAGGTTTTAAAGGTCATTTAGCGCTTAATGACACTAAGGAAGCCTAATGTTATCCTTTACTGACTTAAGGAACATTAGTACAAACCAAATTATCACTCTAATGTAGCTATCACTTCATCCATATCAGTCTACGCCATACAACTTCCATGATTTATTTTTACTTACCTAATAAGGTACCCTAGATCCGGGTGTAGGATCTTTTAGTAACCCAAACAAGCCCTCAAAAGTAAAGCATGAAAACACACAATGAAAGCAATTTTAAAATGAACTAAGCTCTAAGGTAACCCCACTTTTTATTTTTCCCCAGCAGAGTCTCCAGTTCCGTGATACGGTGGTAGAACCGACTGTTTAATATACTGGTTTTGCATTTTTTATTTGCAAATGTTGCGGTAAGCAAGAGTCTCCAGCGACTTTTCTTTTATCCAAATTAAGGAAAGGGTGAAAAGAACAGAAAAATACCTTTTCAAGATTATTCTGAGTAAGGGGGGTAGATTATGGAAAGGGAAGGTGTTAGCACCCTTTCCATCTGTAGTTATCTACGTGCTCTAAGAGGTTCGCTCATTTTGAAATACCTTTGTGCTTTGTGCATTTGATAATGTTTGGGAAATGCCTTAGTGCTGCGATTTGCTTTGCATTTAACTCTTGTATCAGTCCTCAAGATTGTTAATAAAGCAAATGTTTTTGAAAATTGTTTTTGAAAAGTAGTATTTGTGTAAGTGCAAAAAGTGTTTTTGAGCAAACTTCTAACAGCTATCTACTTTTATACTCGAAAAGGGTCGTTATTTTCCTCTTATCCTTTAGACAGTGCTATCCTACTATTAGTGAGTAGGTCACCCTATCGTTGGATTTTGAGGTACATCAAAGGGATGTTTACAGTCACGAGGCAACTTGTAGAGACACTTTAGCAATTTTCTTTAGGGACTAGATCATTTACCGAAAAGGCAACTGTAGGGTCATCGAGGGACTATGATCTTTTAATTTATGGGTCTTTTCTAAAGCGTTCCTTCCTCATGACTCTTTTATTTCTTAAAGGAAACCAAAGTGGGGTACCTTAGAGGTGTATATGTGCAAGTGTGTTATGTTAAGTTATTTTTGTCTTTTTGTTAAGTTTGCTAATGTTTTAATTTCAGTCTTTTCATACACGCCTAGTTACTAGAAGTTAATATATACAGAAATGTAAAGTGCGAAGATAAAACCATACGCTATTGCATTGCTTCAGAGAGGGGGTTTACAATGTACAAAAATTGGGGCAAGAAAAAAAAATAAAGAAAGCGATAAAAATCCTAATTAGTTTATTACATCCAGTATACAGGTGCAATAATGAATATAAATTGCAAAAATAAATAATGCGCGCGAAATTTGAAAATACGTCTAACAACGTAAGAAAATCTTTTTGCTTATTTTTTGATTTAAGAAAGTAAATAACCTAAAAATCTATTTAGAAAATAAAATTAATCAAGAAAAATAGTCTAAATTCTTTTTTAGTTTTTTATATTATTTAAAGAAAATAATTAAACATAAATTAAGTCCTAAGTTCTAATTTTTTTTAATTAAAGAAAAATAGTTAAAATAGTTATTAATTAATTCACAAAATTAATTTAATTAAAAATGGAGCTTACTGAGGCGTTTTGTGATGTTTCAGGGCTTGGTAATGATTGCAAAAGCTTCAGGGAGCCTCCACAAATGTATTTGGAACTTTTGTTTGGACCGAGGAAGGCTGGAACCTAAAATGCGAATTTTACAACTTTGATAACTCTTGCAAAATTTGTAGAGCTTTTCTAGGTTGTATCTCATGTGTCTTGAAGCTTTCTAATGTGTCCTTTATATAGAGAGGAGGGAGGAGACAAGAGAACAAAGGTAATAACAACCATAAACATGTGTTTTTAAAGCCATGAATGATATTTTGTAACTTTGTCAAAGACATGGAATCTTGTCCTTTTTGAATTTGAATGAATGTGGAAATTGCTTGCACGAAATTTTATGGGCCTAGGCTATCCAAAATATCAACCCAAAGCTCAAAGCCCATTTCCAATTATTTTATAAATTTTATTTTATATTTATTTGAAATAAATTAAAATAAATAGGAATAAAATAGTTAGCAAATGTAAGGAACGACAAGAATAATTTTATAGGTCCTCTATAGGCTTAGGAAGATGTTTGAAGTCCAAGAAATTAAGCCATTGACATAAAACTTAATGTTTGTTCAATGCATAATTCTTTAAAATTCCCAAATTTTCCCAACTTGGGAAAGCCATAAGTTACTCAATTTGTATCTCATGATGATGATCTTGGACTTTTTGGAAAGCCCAAGATATATACTTTAATCCCTCTTTTTATCAATTTTACATTTGAAGACGTTAACTTGAAGTAAATGGTCTTGACAAAAATTGTCTTTTGTTGACTTTCTGAAAATAACCTGTAATGTATAAGCTTGTATCTTTCAAATGGTGCATTTCTTGGACTTGAGGGCTGAAGAGAAGTTGTAGGGAATTGGATTATATTCAAAATGAGTCTTGGTTGGGAAAAAATGGATGAAGTATGAGAAAGTCATGCCTGGTAAAAGTTTGGTTGAGTTTTCCTATAGAAACCCAAATTAACAATTCTTGACTTTTGATGAATTAGGAGAATTTATTGAGGGTTCATGATCAACCCTTGATCAAATGATGGATATCACTTAAAAATGTTGGTGTTGACCAAAAATCTTGAAGTTTTACTGTATATAGACCATAGTTGACTTTTGACCTAGTATAGTTGATTTTTAAGCATTTTAGCAATTGACTGAGCAAACTTGTAGTTCAAGGTATGAAATTTGTCATGGATAATCTTGAAGAAATATTAGGACCATGAAAGACATTTGAGACCTTTAGAGCTCACACATCTTGGTGAAAAATGAAACCCTAGTTGGAAGGCCAATGCTTAGGAGGAGAATTTGTTTGATCAATTCTTGGTCAACCTTGAGAAATTAAGGACCTCTAGGAGTATGTCTTGTGTGAAAATGGGAGGGAAAATTTTGGGGCACAACAGTGATGATTATGAACTCCTGAGTTATTTAATAAATTCTTCTCTATTCAATTTAATCATACAATGTTTTTATGCCTTCCTGATCGGACAAATTAAGATTGATTTACGGTTAACAACCAGTTGGACGAAGGTTGTTAAGGTTTTGTGTAACTAGACTATTGTAGATATCACCTAGGACTAAGGAGACCCTATAATTATTATATTTAACCCTTGATAAAATAAATACTTGACTCCATCAGATATCTCTAAGGACTTAGGATTTAGGATGAATAGTTAAAGGTTTTCCCACTAAGGGCTTAGGGGAAGATAATCTAAAGGGCTGGTAATTGAAAGATATGAACTTGTTGAAGAGATCGGGATTAAAGATAGTTACATGGAAAATTATACACCTTACCCTAGCATGCTCCTTATATCTTTGAAAAAGCCATTTTTTATGCTTTTTGTTAAGTGACATTATCTAAACAAAAACCCCAAATTAAGTTTTTGTTTAATTGAACTACGAATTTAACTCAATAATTGCAAGAAGTCCTTGAGATTGATATCTTGGGAATTTCCCATTATTACTGCATGGAAAAACAGTGCACTTGTTATTTTTCCTATCATGTTTTGGCACCATTGTCGGGGACTGCCTTGTTATTGAGTGTGATTTGAGTTCAATTAGAATTTTGTTTCTCTGCAATTAAAATTCCTTTTCCGTAATTTTTTATATTTTTGTTATTTATGAATTTCCTAACCTTTGCATGCAAGGAAAACCCTCAACTGAATATCCTTTTGATATACAGACTCAAGTTTGGAATCAGAACCAGAAACTATGGGTGAAAACCCACCACCACCAGATAGACTTCTCGGGGATTACATAGGAGAGAATGCTCCTACAGGTCGATTGACTATTGTGAATCAACTGGTCAATGTTGCAAATTTTTAACTGCATTTTCAACCATCCGACAGCTTGAGAACAAATCATTCACTGGAAAGATCAATGAAGATGCAAATAAGCATTTGCAAAGATTCCTCACCATGAGTACTACTTTAAAGATTGAGGGGAACCCTATAGAAGAGAAGAAATTAAGGATATTCTCATTCATGTTGTCTGAAGATGCTGAAGAGTGGTTTTACTTGTTGCTTGCTGGAAGTATCACCACTTTGGAACAAATGGAGAAAACTTTTATTGATGAGTACTTTCCTGCTTCTGTTTATATACGCAAAAGATATGATGTTGTGAATTTTAAGCATAAGAAAGGAGAGTCATTAGGTGATGCCTATAAGAGGTTCAAGAGGTTATTAGTAGCCTACCTCACTCACAACATGGATCAAACTGAGCAAATGCGGATTTTTTTGAATGGCATCAGAATGAAGACATAGTAACTTATTGATATAGCTGCCGATGGCTCATCCAACTTTACAATAACCACAGGTATTAAGAAGATCATTGAAGCCATTATTGCAAATGAACACCTGGAATTATATGACCGATGTGTGAGTAAACCAGAGGTAGTGATTGACTTGAAACTTGCAAATCAAGGGGTGAAGATAGAAGATCAAATTTCGGGTGATGTTGAGAAAAACTAAAGGCTATAATTTTAGATACCCAAACTATAGCCCAAGTTCAACTAGCTCAGACTATCAGTTGTGAGATTTGTAGGGGACCATACAATATTGTGTAATGTCTTGCAACTCCACACCAAATTCAGGGGATAAAATTATTGAGACAAAATAACCCATATTCTAACACCTATAATCCTGGGTGGTAGGACATTCTAACTTTCCTTGGAAAGATCAGCATCAACAAGCTCCTTAAAAGGCAAAGTGGGAGGTGGCTATTGAAAAGATGGCTACCCACACCTCTCAATTTCAAGAAGAGACAATGAGTAATCATATGAATACCACAGCTGCAATCAAAAATTTGGAAGCTCAAATGGGACCTATTGCACAATAGGTAGCTTTGCGAGCACAAGAAAATCGAAAAATCATGAGAATGTTAATGTTGTCACAACAAGGAATGAGAAAACTGCTGAAGAAAAGAAAGATAAGGTAAAATTTAATGATAATATCATAGAAGTAGAGTTTGAAATGAGATTGAAAAAGAAGAAATAGGAAGAAGTGGTATCACCAGTGAAGCCAATTTTAGAAAAGACTAAATAGATGATTAATTTATCGTTTCCCTCTCGAGTGGTAAAGAAGGACACAAAAGAGAAAGAGTTTGATAAATTTGTCCAGTTGTTCAAAAATCTAGAGAACAATATTCCATTATTTGAAGAACTAGAGAAAATGCCTTTGTATCAGAAATTCATGAAGGAAGTATTATCAAAGAAGAGATTATTAGGAGAGGGATCGGTACCCTGTGATGAGAAATTGTGTGTAATTGCACCCGAGAGGAAAATACTTGTCAAGCAGAAGGATCCGGGGTCAGTTGCAATACCATGCACCATAAAATACAGAACTTTCAAGAGGGTTCTGGTTGATTCTGTATCTAGTGTGATTCTGGTTGATACTGAAAAGAAAGTTAGAGGCTTCCTTGGACGTTTGAATTACATTTCCAGATTTATTTCCCATATGACTGCAACATATGAACCAATCTTCAAGCTGTTGAAAAAATATCAAGGTTGTGTGTGGACGGATGATTGCCAAAGGGAATTTGAGAGCATTAAAGAGTATCTTCTTGAGCTTCCTATCTTGCTCCCTCCTATTGAAGGAAGACCACTGATTATGTATCTGTCTGTGTTGGATAACTCCATGGGCTGTATTTTGGGACAACAAGATGAAACAACAAGAAAAGAATATGCCATTTATTATCTCAGTAAGAAGTTCAGTGACCGTGAGTCACGATATTCTATGCTAGAAAAAACATGTTGTGCTTTGGCCTGGGTGGCAAAGGGACAGCGGCAATATATGTTAAATTAAACTACTTGGTTGATTTCCAAAATGGATCCAATTAAGTATATTTTTGAAAAGCTTGCTCTTACTGGAAGAATTTCCCATTGGCAGATGTTGTTATCTGAATATGATATTGAATACCATACTTAGAAGGCTATTAAAGGCAGTGTGTTGGTAGAGTACCTTGCTTACCAACCAGTTGATCATTACCAGTCAGTTAAGTATGATTTCCTTGATGAGGATGTGATGTTTTTAAAAGTAAAATATTGTGATGAACCTTTGTCCGAGGAAGGTCCTGATCCTGAATCCCGATGGGGTATGGTGTTTAATGGAGTTGTAAATGCTTATGGAAAAGGAATTGGTTCTGTGATTATCACTCCCCATGGGTCACATATCCCTTTCACTGCAAGGTTAACATTTGATTATACCAATAACATGGAGGAGTATGAAGCTTGTATCATGGGACTTGAAGAGGCGTTAGATCTTAGAATAAAAATTCTTGATGTATACGGTGATTTAACTTTGGTAATAAATCAGATCAAAGTAGAATGGGAGACTCGTCACATTGGATTGATTCCCTAAAAATATTATGCAAGAAGATTATTACCTTTCTTAAGTAGAGTTGAATTCCATCATATTCCCAGAGATGATAATCAGATGGCAGATGCTCTAGCCATCCTGGCTTCCATGTATCAAGTGAGTGCTTGGAACGATGTACCTCAGATTACAGTTCAATGTCTTGATATACTAGTTCATGTGTTTGCTACAAAGGGGACGTCAGATGAAAAACTTTAGTATTATGATATCAAGCACTTTCTCCAGACTCAGAGATATCTGGTTGGAGCGTCAAATAAAGATCGGAAGACATTGAGAAGGTTAGAAGGTAGCTTCTTCCTCAATGAAGGTTTATTATACAAGAGAAATTATGACATGGTCTTGCTCAGATGCGTGGATAGACACGAAGCAGACATGTTGATGGATGAGATCCAAGAAGGTTCCATTAGTACCCATGCCAGTGGAAATTCGATGGCAAAGAAGATGCTTATGGCAGGTTACTATTTGATGACAACAAAATATGACTGTTAAAAAAATTGAGAAGAAGTGACATAAATGTAAGATTTATGCTAACAAGATTCATGTGCCTCAAACGCTTCTTAATGTTATTTCTTCCCCATGGCCTTTTTCTATGTGGGGGTATTGATATGATTGGAATGATTGAACCCAAGGCGTCAAATGGACATCGTTTCATCTTAGTGACAATTGACTACTTCACCAAGTGGGTGGAAACAACTTTTTATGTTAATGTCACCAAACATGTGGTAGTACACTTTATCAAGAATAATCTTATATGTTGGTATGGTGTGCCAAGTAGGATTATAACTGATAAAGGCTTGAATTTTAATAATAATATGATGATAGAACTTTGTGAAGAATTCAAAATTTTCCACCACAACTCGTCTTCTAACAGGCCTAAGATGAATGGGGCTGTTGAAGATGCTAATAAAAACATTAAGAAGATTATCCAGAAGATGGTTGTTACCTATAAAAATTTAAATGAGATGCTCTCTTTTGCTTTGCATGTGCATCATACATCTGTTCGCACTTCAACAAGGGGAGCCTCATTCTCTCTTGTGTATGGTATGGAAGCAGTGCTCCCCGTTGAGGTTTAGATTCCCTCTTTGTGTGTAATAATGGAAACCAAGTTGTCAGAGGCTGAATGAGTCTATAACAGGTTTGACCAGTTAAATTTGATTGAAGAAAAGAGAATGACGTCCTTGTGTCATGGTAAGTTATATCATAAAAGAATGAAAAAAGCTTTTGATAATAAGGTCAAGCATCGTGAATTCAGAGAAGGAGACCTCCTGCTCAGAAAGATCATGTATTTTAATTATGTAAGTCCATATGTTGCCAAGAAAGACTTCTCTGGCAGTGCATTTATTCTTGAACTATGTATGGTGAGGAGTTCCCATGGCCCATCAATGCCGATGCAGTCAAGAAATACTTTTCCTAAAGAAATAAAATAAAAACTCATTAAGTTGAAAACCCGAAAGGGTGGCTTTAGAAAAAAAGAGCGTTCCGGTTATATGAAAACCCGAAAGGGTGGTCTAGGAAAAATTTAGAGACATAAACAAAATAAATTTCCCCTGTAGGTTAAAAACTCGCAAGGGAAACCTAGGAAAGAGTTATGGATTTCCTAGCAAGTAACTGCATCAGACAAGACTTGATCATTGAAGAAACAATCTTCTCAGATTCTCATCACACTTCAACTGAAGCCTCTGCTCAGGAGTTCAAAGTTCTTAGGGAGAATAGTGGTCATTGTATTTAAATATACCTTTTTCATGTATTTACCATTTTTCAAAACTTTGTAATCATCCATGGAGTTTCGCCATTTGCGGACTACCTATCTATTAATAATGTTTGACCCTTATCCATTTTTTGTACTTCTTATTTTATTTATGTTTACAAAAATTTCATTTATTATTGATAGTAATTTTCAAAACAAAAAGACTTAATAATAAGAACATGTTTTTGAAAAGAATTTGCAAATTACTTTTTACCTCAATTATGTGGTTCAAGTGGGACAAAAGTAGTGGTTCCAAGGATGGACGAGCTTCGAATTTTTGAAAAGAGTCCCCAAGAGGTATCCCAGATTACTCTTGATGATTTGCGCATAGTGTTGTACCCCAATTTTCCCCCCTAAGATTCCTCTATCATATCATATCAACTCAATCATAACAAGATCACACTAGGGTTTGGTTCTTCTCATTATCTTTAGCTTTGCTCACGGGGAATAACAAAGCACCTTGACTTGTATTTTGTGATCATCTATGTTTTTTATTGATTAACTTTTAACTAATAAATACAATGAATGTTTGCCCTACATGTTGATCTACTTGTTCATGAGTTTATTTCCATGTCTTCTTCAATAAAGCTTCATTAAGATTCATGCTTCAGCATTGAAGATGCTTTGAAGTAATATCATTATAAAGTCTATTATGATCCATCATGCCTCAAGTTGTCAAAGCTAATTCAAGGATATAAGGGTTGATGTAAGAAGTTTGATCTAATTGGATAAGTTTTTGATTTCTTGATCACAAGTGCATATCTCCCTCAATTCTAAATATTTGGAAGTGGTTATGGTTGCTATGGTTCCTCATTATCATCCTCAACAACTTCTATTTACATGATAAAAGTATTTGTGAAAGAAGGTTTGTCAAAATTGAAGAGGTTTTCCAAGGCATTTTGTTGCTCTAGGAGCTACGGTTTTGAACTTCTAAAGGCTATATCTTGCTCATATTTTGGTATTTTTGAGTGATTCCAAAAACATGGTTCACTTCAAAGGGTTATCAACAAACCACTTCAAAAGTTTCAAGAAATTTTTGTGTGGAAGATACCTAATGATGAAGAAAGATTACAAGTCCTCTAGATAAGCCATCAAATTCCCACATGTGACTTTAAAAGATCATAACTTCGTAAATTTTTATATCCTTGAGCCCATTAATTTTCCACATTAATCCCAAGGATGTGAACTTTAACTCTTATTTTATGTGCAAAGCTTGAAAATGGATGGAATATGTCCTAAGGATGCAAAAGATTATAGGTCATCTCATGAATTTTCACCAATTTTGCAAGACCATAACTTTTTCAATACTCGGTGTTTTTAAAGTGATTCAAGTTTCACAATTCTCTTTAGGAAGTCTATTTCAATCTAGCATCAATGATCAAAGCTCAATTTTGGAGGAAAGTATTGTTTGATCTCAAAACATTACAAGTCATTTTTGAAGAGAAAACTTGAAATTTTTCTAAGTATAAAAGTCAAAGTCATTTTCTCAACTTTGACTCATCACAACTCTTATCTCAAACATCCATTAATTTCCATTCTTTTCATATTGTAAAGCTTGTGATCTCATCTTTCTAAAGCTTCAAGAATCATGCCCTAAGACTCCTTGAGCTGTGAATGCCATTGATTCAAAAATGGTACCTTGAAATTGAAGTTTCATTTCAAGTCAGAATTTTAAATTCATGTTGTGGCTTCTAAACATCAAATTAGCACGCGTATTTGGTCTAAACATGTTTAACCAACTGGCCAAAGTGGATTAGAGCCTTGAAACGCAAGGATTGAATGAGTTTTGATGCTAAACAGGTCACACACTCCTCATGTATCAGGTTCACACGATTTCTCTCCAAACTTCATCATTTCACACGCTTAAGAATTCCACTAGTTTCCCTATAAATAAAGGGTCATACCTCATTCATTTTCTCAAGCTTGAAGAGCCAAAATCACTCTGTCAAACTCCCTCTATAACACTCTTTTCTTAGATTTCGAATTTCTATTTTCTACACTTCTCAATTCAATTTCTTCATTGATATTTAATTCTTAAACATCCTTGAAGCTAACAAAAGAAGAATCAAGCCTTGAGGTGCCAAGAATCGTGCTAGCCAAGTCCATTTACACAACAACTTCATCTTACTTTATTCAGGTAGTTTAAGACATCAAATCTTCTAACTCAAATTACTGGAATGATCTATGATGTTCAATGATGCTTGATATTAACTCAATTTTTGTGAATTAATAAGATTGATACTTCTGTTTTTGATTTCAAAATTTTCAAAACATCTCTGATCTTTTTTCAAATCGAGTAAGCTGTGTTTTATATAAATTTGGCGTGAGGATATGGTTGTGATCGTCTTGAAGAGACGCGTCTAATGATACCACTATGAGCGTCTAAATTTACGGATTTAAGGATTATAATTTTGCCCTACTTGCAGGATAATTAAAGGTTGAAGATGAGCTATGTGGCCTCTTTAACCAATGAAAGTGTGACAATTGAAATGTTGTGATTGGCCTGACTTTCGTAACTTCGGTGCGTGTTTATTGAGCAGGGATCACCATACATCTTCATTTCTGAGCCACTTGATGTGCCAACGTGTTTTAGTGAATTGGATTCAACGCCTCACATTATTTCTGATTTATTTATTTTTATAAAATTGTTTTAAATTTCAAAAAATTCATAACTATTTTATTTTTATCCAAAAATTATAAAAATTATATACAAAAATACTTTGAATTATTTCTAACTTTGTGAATATTTTTTCATATTTTTATTTTCATGTTTGATATTTTTCATAATTTTTGCTTTGTTTGCTTTATTTAATTGTTTAAAAATTACTTTCTGACATTTTTAAATTCTGAAACTTTTTATAAAAATCATTTTCATTGTTTTTGACTTTCTTAAAAAGTTTTAGAACTTTATTGTGACTTTTACTATTTTTGATCTTTTTTTTCACTTATTTGAACAATTTAAATTAGTTTAAAAATATTTTCTGGCTTTAAAAAAATTACCAAAAAATTCCTAAAAATATTTGAGTTCATTTATGATTTTTCTATGGTCTCACTTAATTTTTCTTAAGTGTTTTGAATATAGTTGCTATATTTTCCCTTATTTCCATAATAGAAAACCATTTGAAAAAATCTTTTTTCTTTTATTTTAAATACTATTTTATTTTTCTACATATTCTGACTATTTTGACTTTTGATCATTGACTTCATTAACATCATCTGATCTTGGGTGTTGAGTTTAACTCTACCAAAATGTATGAATAATTTTAATGATGGTTTGATTAAATTTTTATTTCAAATATTATTCCTCCCCTCTTCAACTCATCCTCTTCTTATTGTGTCACATGTTGTTAGAGGATCATATACATATCATTTCTCCAAACACATGACACATAAATTGCTATTGACCAGCCTCAAAATAGGTGCGAATTCTATATAAGTCCACTAACGATTGCTTAACATAGCGCTAAATTTTGTCCTGATTTGAGAAATAATCATTTGTGGCCCAAACACATGTTTGTAAGTTACTATACTTCTAATATATGTAGTGAAGTGAGATATTTTATACTTGGGTGTTGAGTGAGACTTTGTTGATTTTAAAATCTAAGTCATATCCTCCACTTTGAGATGACACAAATTCTCCTTTCTCATAATCATGGGTAGTAAGTATGTTTTCCACTCGGATAATACGATGATGTTTCGTCTATTAAAATTAACCAACACACTTGGGTTTTGAAATTTTTAAAGGTGAACTACGAGTATATTAATCCCCTATTGCACGTAAGGTGGTACATAGGCACTAAAGGGTTTTCAACCGCGACAGGTGCAAAAATTATAAAAAATATTTCTTTTCTCATCCCCACCATATATTTTTTATACAACGTTTATATCCAAAATACACAAATTTTCAAAGAGGTTCCTTCAGAGTACTGTATATGTTTAGGGTGATAATACCTTCCCTTTGCATAACCAACCCCTGAACTTAGATTCTCTCCCCCTCTTTTTGGGTTATTCGCTTTTTTCCCATTTCTTTGGAAACAATAAAGCGCGAGGGAAATTTTTATTTTGATCGGTGTGAGTCAAGTAAATTCAATGGCTTAGTCTCAATATTTCTACCACTACACATGGGTCACTTGTGTTTGATGGATTTAATGCCAATTCATATATGGTGTGGTGTTGGGTTTGTCATCCCATTTTCCCCAGTTAAGTATTGGTTCATATTTTATCCAAGTTGTTATAAGATTTTGGGTTTAGGTGGTTTGATACCTTTATCCCATATTCCCCAGTCAGTTCCTGATATAGATTTCTCTAGCTGAGTGTGATTCTTTCCCCAACTAGGTTGTAATCAAGGGGAGATTGTAAAGTTATAAGGCCTTTTCTCATTTGATGGAAGTTCTTTCTCTCTTTGTATGTTAATAATTGATGAAGAACCTCTTGCAGATCATTATTCACTCCTGTTATAACACTGTGGTTGTTGTCTGCTCCCAATTAGCCAGACAAAAGCAGTATCTTTTTCTAAGAAGTGTTGAGACAACTATCGACCTTTTGGGTTATCTCTTGCGAAGTGTTGAGTATGATTTAAAATCCCCATAATTTGACTTCTTGTTGTGATGTTTACTTCTTAATTCCCCGAATGAAGTAACGACGTGCTTCCTTCTAAAGTTGTTATCCCGTGAGGTTTCCTAAATTCTCACTAGATAAGTTTATGCAATCATTACTCTTGATATTAAATAATGCATTTGGGCTCTCCTCGACGATGTGACATTGTTTTGCCAAGTGAAGTTATATTCATGCAACTATATTGGTTTATTGCTATTAGATTTTGCTTTGATTATTTTTCAAACCATGTTTCTTCCCAGTGAAGTTAACCCCTGAAGTAGGATTTTGTTTCCTCAGTTGGTACTTACTCTCTTATGGAATCTTCATCATGGATGTGATTTAGCCGAGTGTTGTCCTTACCCAAGTTGGTTTTGTCTAGGTTATCCCTAGTGCAATATAGTTGTTTTTTCAGTATATAGATGATAACATTCATACACATTAAGCATACCTGAATTAAAATTCATTTCTCACTTGAATTCATGGATGTTTTTGTTATCATATTATCTTCTTTGCCGAGTTTAGTTTTTCTCTCTCCAATACAACGTCAACTTTAAGAAGAAAGCGCATATGCTTTCAATTTCCCCACTGAGTTATCCCTCGTGGAAGAATTTTGCTTTAGCCTTCTGTAGCGGTAGGAATGTTGAGACTAAGCCATTGAATTGACTAAATTTGCACAGATAAAAATAAAAATCGCCACAACGCTTTATTGTTTCCAGAGGAATGGGAAAAGGTCCAATATACCGAAAAAGAGAGGGGAGAGAATCTAGGTACAGGGGTTGGTTATGCAAAGGGAAGGTATTAGCACCCTAAACATCTACGATACTCCGCATGAACCTCTTTGAAAATTTGTGTATTTTTGTTATAAAAGGTGTATACAAAAATAATTGGTGGAGATGAGAAAAGAAGTATTTTTTTACAATTTTGCATCTATCACGGTTGTGAACCTTTAGTGCCCACGTACCACCTTTTGTGCAATAGGGGATCAGGGTACTCGTAGTTCCCCTTTAAAATTTAAAAAACAAGTGTGTTGGTTAATTTTAAGTGAAGAGACATCATCGTCATATCCGAGTGGAAAACTTACTTACAACCCACAATTATGAGAAAAGAGAATTTTCATCATCTCAAAGTGGAGGATATAGCTTGGATTTTAAAATTAACAATGCCTCGCTCAAGACCTAAGTGGAAAATATCTCTTTTCACTATATATCGTGGAACTATAGTAGCTCGCATGACTACAAGGATCGACAAGAGTCTAATCTTTTGAGAAAAAGTTTTAAAGTAAAAATCCAAAGTTGAAAAATGGTTTGAATGAGGTTAATTGACTTTTAGTCTTCTAAAAAAATGTCAAAATATGATTAAATTGGTTAAATTTTGATTAAGAAAAGGGCATGAACCTAAGTCCAAGTTTATTATGAAAGTGATTCAAGTTAGAAAACAATAAGAGTTTTGAAAAGGAGGGAGAATATTTTTGAAATTAAATAATATGGGAGGAGATGAAGGGACTATCCTAAAGCATAATGTAAAAGCTAAGGAAAAGAACAATCTAACCACAAGTAACCAACACTTAACATAAAGAGTCAATGTAGATTTCCCATCCTTTGGATTGAAACCAAGAAAGCAACAATAATAAACCTCTTAATAATACCAAACTTCAGATAAATTAAGTCCTCACAAAAAATTGGGCAGAGTAACAACTATATACAGAAGAATTCTCAATCACAAACAGAGCACATAATCAGAATAACCTGCACACAAAGAAAATCAACCCAATGTCCTGGGTTAAACCCTATGAACTTCAGACAAAATAACAACAGAGTCACAAGGTCCCAAGGGTAATCAAGGCTTCTAATCCTAAGTCCAAGAGGTCCATAACTCCATTGTGCCAAGGATAATAATCAAATAGTCTAAGTAACCTTAAAGTTTTTTAATGTTCAAGTTGGTTATTAAGTGTCTTAAAAATGAAAAGAAAGCTCTAGTGAGAAAAATTAAAAAGTCATAAAGATAAATGCTCAAATGAGCAAAGATAAAATGACATAAAGATAAATGTTCAAGTGAGAAAAGATGAAAATAACATGAAATTAAAAGGCACAAAGTAAAAGCACAAAAATAATGTCAATTATTAATGAATTAGAAGTTACAGGTTAGTTGAATGACCATCTTGAAACTTGCATTTGAAAACTTATTAGAAGATTGATAAAATCAAATCTTCTCAACAACTAGTTTCATTTCCATTTTGTCAAGTATATCATTTATTTCAAGTACTCAAGGCATGCATATATGACCAATGATGTTTAAGTGATTCACTTAGATCAAAATTCATGAAAGTTCATTAGAGGATTGATAAGATCAAAGCCTCCTATCAATGAATCTCAAGGTTATTGGATCAATGGTTTGGGCCACTAACCACCATTTCTTGAACCGAGAAAAATTTAGCGCTATGTTAAGCAATCTTAAGTTGACTTATTTAGAAGACACCTATTTTGAGGCCAGTAAATTGCAATCTATGTACCATATGTTAGAGAAATGATATGTAGATTATTCTCCAACAACATGTAGCAAAAGTAAGAAAGAATACAATGAAGAGGGAGGGGATGTATCAGACGAAATTAAGGTTTCAATAATCATCAACATCATTCATCCATTTTGGTGGATTTGGTTTTTCAACTTATCAACACCTAAGTGTAGCGGTAGAAATGTTGAGACTAAGCCATTGGATTGACTTAACTCGCACAGATCAAATAAAAATCACCACTGTGCTTTATTGTTTCCAAAGGAATGGGAAAAGAGCGAATAACCCAAAAAGGGGGAGAGAATCTAAGTTCGGGGGTTGGTTATGCAAATGGAAGGTATTAACACCATAAACATCTACAGTACTCCGCAGGAACCTCTTTGAAAATTTATATATTTTGGCTATAAAAGTTGTATACAAAAATAGATTGTGAGGATGAGAAAAAGAAATTTTTTTTAAAATTTTTGCACTTGCAGCGGTTGTGAACCTTTAGTGCCTACGTACCACATTTCGTGAAATAGGTGATTAGGGTACTCGAATTTCACCTTTAAAAATTTTAAAACACATGTGTGTTGGTTAATTTTAAGAGATGAGACATCATCGTCTTATCCGAGTGGAAGAACGTACTTACTATCCACGATTATGAGAATGGAGAATTTGCGTCATCTCAAAGTGGAGGATATGGCTTGGATGTTAAAATCAACATAGCCTCGCTCGACACCCAAGTGGAAAATATCTCACTTCACTAAAAAAGGTAGAAGCATAGTATCTCTCATCACTACAAAGATGGAAAAGAGTATAATCTTTTGAGAAAATTTTAAAGTAAAAAACCAAAGTGGCAAAGATGGTTTGAATGAGATTGATTGACTTTTAGTCTTCTCATAAAAATGTCAAAGTATTATTAAGTTGTTTAAAGTTTGATTAAGAAAATATTTTTGAAAATGCATGGACCTAAGTCCAAGTTTATTGTGAAAGCGGTACAAGTTTAAAAACAAGAAGAGTTTTCAAAGGAGGGAGAAGATTTTTGAAATTAAAGAAGCTGGGAGGAGATGAAGGGACTATCTGGAGAATGGAAAAACACAAGAAGGGGGAGGGGTGAATTGAGATTAAAACTTAAAATTAAAGACACGTTAGTTATCCTGGTTCGTTTGAACTCAAACTACTCCAGTCCACCCACCAAGGTGATTTTTCCTCTCTCAAGCGAGGTCTTAATCCACTAATCAAACTTGATTACACAAATACAATGGAAACTGTCAATGTCTTCTTGAGTCTAAACCACAACCCGATTTCCTCAATGAATTAAAAAAATACAATATTGAAAGGCATGTACAAATATTATTTCTAACATAAACAATATCACTAAAGTGATGTGTTACACAGTTGAAGAGCACAAGGTAGAACTGTAGAACTGGGTAAATATTTCTCTTTTTCGTGCACAATCATCATTTGATATCTTCTTCACGTCTTCTTTAAATAGGAAATGCATGGGAGACATAAGGAGATACTTTTGGAAGGTTGATGAAGTGTAGTTAATGTTATTTCCAAAAGTGAAGATCCTGTCTTTATTCAACTGTTACTTTTGATTTACCATTAATAAAATGTAACGCTTCTGAACATTCTCACATCAGTAGATGAATGTTACCGCTGGGACTTTTTCAGCTTTCCAGAACTTTACATATCAGAATATCAAAGAATTTGTAACATAGAACTTCTTCATTTAGCGTATTACACATATTTACTTCTAAGTATGTTGTGTCTGAACAGATCTTCAAAATGAAACTCTCTCATCTTCTTACTTCAGAACTTCCAGATGTTCTAGTAGATCTTCTAGGCTTCTTACATCAGAACTTCTATTTTGTTCTATTAGATCTTTTCTCATCCTTTTTGCTTCTTACATCAGAACTTCTCTGCATGTTAAAATACTTTATTAGAGAGAATATATGTTCTTTATATATATCATGTGTTTATTATCATCAAAACTTTTACAGGGATGTAGAACCAAACTATGTTCTAACACTATCCTAAAGCATAAGGTAAAAGCTAGGGAAAAGAACCATCTAACTAACAAGAAGCCAACACTTGACATGATGATTCAATGTAGAATTCCCACCCTTTGGATTTGAAACCAAACAAGCAAATATAATAAAACCTCTTAAGAAAACCAAGCTTCAAATGCATTAGGTCTTCACAAAAATTAGGCAGAGTAACAGCTGTATACATATAAATTCCCAATCACAGATAAAGCACATAATAAGAATAAACTACACACAAAGAAAACAAACTACCCAATGTCTTGGGGTAAACCCCGAGAACTCCAGAAAAAATTGCAATAGAAGTCACAAGGTCTCAAGGTAGGTCAAGGTCTCTAATCATAAGTCCAAGAAGTCCACAACTCCAAAATGCCAAGGATAGTAACCAAATAGTCTAGGTAACATTAAAGCTTTTTATTGTTCAAGTTGATTATTTGGTATCTTCAAAAAGAAATGAAAAGCTCAATTGAGCAAAAATAAAAATGACATAAAGATAAATTCTCAAATGAGAAAAGATGAAAATAACATGAAATGAAAATGCTAAAATAAATGTGTTTAATGTAAAAATTATAAAGTAAAAGCATAAAATAAAGTCAATTGTTAGAAATTAGAGGTTAGTTAAATGACCATCTTGAAACTTGTATTTGAAAACTCATTAGAAGATTGATAAAATCAAAGCCTCTCAACAACAAGTTTTATTTGATTTTTGTTAAGTATATCATTCATTTCAAAATCTCAAGGAAATAATAAATGATCAACGATGTTTAAATGATTCACTTAGTTCCAAAATTTATGAAGATTCATTAGAGGATTGATAAGACCAAAGCCTCCTAAAAATGAACTTCAAGATTATTGGATCAAAGGTTTCAAATTAAACATGTTTGGGCTTGCAAACATAGGTTTGGGCTACAAATGATCATTTCTTGAATCGGGACAAAATTTAGCGCTATGTTAAACAATTGTAAGTGAAATTATATAGAAGTTGCACCTATTTTGAAGTCGGTTAATAGCAATCTATATGCCATATGTTTGGAGTGATGATATGTAGATCATCCTCTAATAACATGTAACACAAGAGAAGAGGATGAGATGAAGAGGGAGGGGATACATTTGAATTAAAGATTTAACCAAACTATCATTAAAATCATATATCCATGTTGGTGGAGTACAACTCAACACCCAATATCCAATGATGTTAATGAAGTTAATGATCAACAATCACATAGCGGAATATATAAAATAAATAAATTGCATTTAATGAATAAAAAAAAGATTTTTAAATTGTTTTTAAAATGAAAATAAAAGGTAAAATAGAAAACTATATTTAAAATATCAAAGAAAAATTTAAAGAGACCGTAGAAAAATTAGAAATGACATAAAATATTTTTATAAATTTTTTGGTAATTTTTTAAAACAGAAAAATATTTTTAAACTAATTATAATCACTCAAATAAGTAAAAAAATAGTAGTAATCAAAATAAAATTCTAGAAAAATTTTAGAAAGTCAAAAATGAGGAAAATGATTTTCATAAAAAATTTTAGAATTTAAAAATATCAAAGAGTGTTTTTAAATAATTAGAAATAATTCAAAATAAAGGAAGAAATTATACAAAATATCCATTTTAAAAAAATCATGAAAAAATAAAATTCAGAAAGAGAATATTTGAAGACATTTTTCATAATTTTTAAGTCAAAAATGAATTTTCTATGATTTTTTGATGTTTGGTGTAGAAAACAGAAAATAAAAATAAGTTTAAAAAAATATAGACCATTGGCTGAGAGTCAAAACACGCTAGTAATCAGATCCAAAGGATCAGACACACTGTGCATATCATGGTCAATTTTGGAAATTGCACTAGATCACCTTTTAATATTTAAAAACAACTAAAATCCTGGCGCATTGGATGGAGTCTGACTAATAGAAGTAATCAGATCCAAGGGCTCTCAAAGTGTGCGTATGATAAAGCAAACATATCAGATTGAATTCAAAAAATCACATGTCACACTTTCATTGGTTGAAGCACTACATGTAGGTCGTCTTCAACCTTCAGACGCCCTAGATTGGGATACCTCAAACTGTAAAATTAGAGGACCAGACTGGTACCGTTAGATTCGTCTCATCAAGACGATTCTAATGGTACCATCGCGCCAAATTTATGTAAACTCAGGAAGGCTTAAATTGAGAAAATGCAGAAATAATAGCAAGTACGAAATTCTGGAATATCTCACTCAAATCTCCATGAAATTGCAAATTGGAAAAAGCATGAGAATCAGAAGGATGAGTAGAGTAGATTAGTCTTTTATTTGGATCGATTTGACCAGGGAATCTACCTGAAAAAATAGCACATGGTGGCTCTGAAACTGGACTTCTGTAGATCAGTATAAGTCAAAATTCTAGAAGGTAAGAGTGTGGTTAGCTTCAGAGAAGTTCAATGAAGCTAACTGAATGGAGCTTTTGTTGTTTTGGAGTGAGAAAGAAAGAAATCAGAAATTCAAATTCATAGTTCGTGTGGGTTCTGAATAGGGGTCAATTGGCTATCAAAAGCTTGAGAAAATGTGTGATATATAATCCTCTATTTATAGGGAAGCAAACGGGATGCTCAAGTGTGCAGAATGATAATGTTTGGAGGGAATTTGTGTCAATTTGCTAGAATGAAAAGTGTGACCCATATTTCGCTCAAAACTCAACCAAAACTTACATTTCAAGGTGGTAATCACTTATGGAAGATTGTTAAACATGATTAGGAGTAAAAACGCGCAAAATATTAGTGATTAGAAGCTGAATTGTACATTTAAAATTATGACTTGAAGGAAAAAGTCAGTTTCAAGGTACCAACTTTGAATCAATGGCATTCACAACTCAAGGAGCCTTAGAACATGATTCATGAAGCAATTGAAAGATAAGGTCACAAATTTTACAATGTGAAAAGAATGGGATCAAATGGATACTTGAGCTAGGAGTTGTGATGAGTCAAAGTTGAGAAAAAGATGTTGACTTTTTGTACTTAGAAAAATACAAAGTTTTTCTAAAAAAAAAGGCCTATAATATTTTGACTCCAAACATGGCCTTTATTAAAAATTGAGCTTTGTTCATTTATTATAGCTTGACGTGGACTCCTTAAAGAGTATGTGGAACTTGAATCACTAAAAAATAACAAGCATTGAAAAAGTTATGGCCTTGTGATGTTGGTGAAAATTCATGAGATCACCTATAATCATTTGCATTCTTAGGGCATCTTCCATCCATTTTCAAGATTTGAAAATAAAAGAAGATTTAAAGTACACATCCTTAAGACCATTGTGGAAAATTAATGGGCTCAAGGAGATATAAATTGACCAAGTTATGATCTTTTGAAGTCACATAAGGGAATTTGATGGTCTATCTAGGGGACTTGTAATCTTTCTTCATCATTAGGCATCTTACACATAAAAGTTTCTTGAAACTTTTGAAGTGATTGGTTTATAACTCTTAAAAGAGAAACATGTATTTGAAATCCCTCAAAAATACCAAAGGAAGAGCAAGATATAGCCCTTAGAAAATAATAAACCCTAGCTCCTGGAGCACCAAAGTTACTTAGAAACCCCTTTCAATTTTGACAATCTTTATTGCATAATAACTTTTGCCATGTGAATAGGAGTTGTTGTGGATGATAATAAGAACCCATAAAAACAAAAACCACTTTCAAATATTAATAATTGAGAGATTTATGAACTTGTGATCAAGAAATCAAGAACTTGTCCAATTAGGTAAAACTTCTTCCACCAACTCTTGCATCTTTTGATTTTCTTTGATAAATTGAGGCATGATGAATCATAGTAGACCTTGTCATGATATTAATTCAAAGTATCTTTAATGATGGAGCTCGAATCTCAATGAAATTTTGTTGGAGAAGGCATGGAAATAAACTCATGGACCTATGAATCAACTTGATGAAATGTGTTGTGCTCTCACCTATAATATCATCAATTAGAGCAAACGTTCATTGTATTTATTAGTTAAAAGTTAATCAATACAAAACATAGATTATCACAATATATAAATCAAGGTGCTTGGTGATCCCTCACGTGAAAACCTAAAGATAGGGAGAAAAACCAAAACCAAATTGTGATCTTGATATGATTAAATTGATATGAGATTTTAGAGGAATCTTAGGAGAAAAATTGGGGTACAACAGTTTCCCTTATTTAAGTGTCTTCTATCCGGAGATATGAAGGTTAAAATCTTCGCGTCGACGTGATTGGAGATACTTAAATATTAAACAACCCCTATTTTTGGCCCTAACATCCCAAGCAATGCATATGATTGTGCATGCAAACAAACAAATACAAAGGTGACACAGGACACCACTGGGGAAACAGAAAATAAAAGATTAAAAGAAAATTAGACCCGGAAAACAAATCATTTCTGAACAAAAAACTCGACTCCATTGGGGTAAATCCCAAGGAGGAGACAAAGTAACATCAACTCAAACATTGAGGAGGGAAAATAAAGGATAAAAGTGATCGACAGATAACCACAAACTATCCATTCACTAAGAAGATAGCAAAAAAGGTAATTTCGACCCAAAGGGGGAAACAAGTGGTAGGATAATACCAGCAAACATCAATATTAGGGTAAGCCACAAGTGACCAGCATCAGTACTTACAACTGGAAACTAATGAGTTCTTTAGAGAAAAATGAGTCTCAACAATGAACTATCTCCCATAATGACGAGACAACAATTCATTGGAGTAATAAAATATCCATAACAAACTATCTCCCATAATGACGAGACTACAATCCATTGGAGTAACAAAATATCAATAACAAGCTATCTCCCATAATGACGAGACTACCATCCATTGGAATAAAAAATATAAACAATGAACTATCTCCCATACTTACAAGACTACCATCCATTGGAGTAACAAAATCTCAACAACAAACTATCTCCCATAATGACGAGACTACCATACATTGTAGTAACAAAATCTCCACAACAAACTATATCCCATAATGACGAGACTACCATGCATTGGAGTAACAAACTCTCAACAACAAACTATCTCCCATAATAACGAGACTACCATCCATTGGAGTAACAAAATCTCAACAACAAACTATCTCCCATAATGATGAGACTACTATCTATTGGAGTAACAAATCTCAACAATGAACTATCTCCCATAATGATGAGACTACCATCCATTAGAGTAACCAAATCTCAACAACGAACTATCTCCTATAATGACGAGATTACCATCCATTGGAGTAACAAAATCTCAACAACGAACTATCTCCCATAATGACGAGACTACCATCCATTGGAGTTACAAATATCAACAACAAACTGTCTCCCATAATGACAAGAGTACCATCCATTGGAGTAACCAAATCTTAAAAATGAATTATCTCCCATAATGACGAGACTACCATCCATTTGAGTAACAAATCTCAACAACGAAATATCTCCCATAATGATGAGACTACCATCCATTGGAGTAACCAAATCTCAACAAAGAACTATCTCCCATAATGACGAGACTACCATCCATTAGAGTAACAAAATCTCAACAAAGAACTATCTCCCATAATGACGAGACTACCACCCATTGGAGTAAAAATCATGAATCTTCTCTTGGGGCTAACAAACTTTCTAGGGAAGTACAAGTTGCTCAAATAAAGAGACCTGCCACCTGCTGTTATGAGAAGAACTTGCAATAATGCTGTTAGGAAAAGGATTATGACTTCCTGGGGAAATGCCAATATATTCCCGCCGAGGAGGTAAAGTCTTCTCGTGCAAAATAAATGCACAATCTCAAACTAGGGCTCAAAGCCTGCAGAAATCAGAATAATTTTTTTTCCAGGAACCACTGATTTAAACCAGAAATAAACTGGAGTGAAACAGTCAACCAAGATAGAACCTGATGAGAAATAAACTCAAAAGGGAAAACACGGATCTAATCAGACAATGAACATAATAGGAATGCTGAAGCAAAAATTTTCCACGAGGGATAACTCAGTGGGGAGTTGAAAGAATATACACTTTTTGCTTAAGGTTGACACTCTATTGGAGAGAGGGTAACATAACTCTGCAAAATAGGGTAATATGCCAACAAAATATTAATAACTGCAAATGAGCAATGAACGGTTAAATTCAACTACGCATGATGTATGTATGAATGTATGAATGTTATCATGTATATGCTCACAAAACAGACATACAACACTGGGAAAAACCAGAAAAAACCAACTTGGGTAAAGTCAACACTCTGCTAAACCACGTCCAGGATGAAATTTTTTATAAGAATGTGAGCACCAACTGAGGAAACAAATACCTATTTCACGGCTTAACTTCATTGGGAAGAGACATAATCCAAAAATAATCAAGTCAAAATAGTAAATTAGTATAAATATAGGGTTATAATATCCTCCTCCAGGCTTCACCGGGGAACATCATGCAGACTTCAATGGGGAAAATAATGTCTCAACATTAGACTTCCGCTGGATATTATAATGCTAACTTCATTAGGGAAGCTAAAAACCGCATCATCGAGATATCAACTGGGGATCTTGTGCTAACTTCATTGGGCAGGGCCACACCACCTCATTGAGGGGAGCCCAAAATACATTCTTCAATACCAAGAGTGATGATTACATAAACTTCCCTTGGGAGAAATTATGAAACCACATGAGAATAAAAACTTTTCAAAAAGAAACGTTATCTCAACATTACTTGGGGATTTAAGAAGTCAAACAATACCGAAGAAATCAAAATTATGGGGATTTTAAATCAAATCCATCACTTGGCGAGAGAAAACCCAAAAAGTTGACAACTATTTCAACACTTCTTAGAAAAGATGCCGCCCTTGTCTAGTTACCTGGGAAATAAACAACAACAATAATGCCAACACTGCAAAAGGGCGACGTTTTGCATATGACTCCACCTCAGCATGCAAAGGGAGAAAGGAATTTTGTCATTTGAGCAAAGACCCTAATGGGGAATCTAGGGTAGAGGCTTCAGACCATGCAAACCCGAAATCAAAATGAACCAAGACTTGACTAGGGAAAATGGGATTACAAACCCAACACCGCACTATACATCAATCGGTACCATCCCGAACCATCTGAGAATTACAAGAATATCATACGCATACCAGCAAAAGTGACCTGGGAGAACCTTCATGGGGAATACATACTTCCAAAATTTTAGAGTTCGTCCATCCTTGGAATCACCATTTTTGTTTTTCTTGAGTCACAAAATCTAAAGTAACAAGTAATTTGTAAACTCTTTTCAAAAAACATTTTTTTTTATTTTATCGTTTTGTTTTGAAAATTAATATCAATAATAAATGGAGTCTTTGTATTCAGAATAAAATAAGAATTGCAAAAAATTGGATAAAAGCTAAAACTTTATTAATTGAACGGTAGTCTGTGAATGGCGAGACTCCATAGATGATTACAAAGTTTGGAAAATGGTAATACATTAGAAAAGATACATTGAAATACAATGAACATTTTTCTCCCTAACAACTTTGAATTTCTGAGCGGCGACTTCTTTTGAAGTATGGTGAGGATCCAAGAAGATTGTTGCTTCAATGATCAAGTCTTGTCTGATGCAGTTACTTGCCAAGAAATCCCTAACTTTTTCCTAGGTTTCCTTTGCGGGTTTTCAACTTAGAGGGAAGAATTTATTCTGTTTATGTCTCTTATTTTTTCCTAGACCGCCCTTTCAGGTTTTCAGCCAACCGAGACACTCTTTTTTTTCCTAAGCCCCCCTTTCGGGTTTTCAACTTAGAGAGCTGTTCTTTTATTTCTTTAGGTGAAGTATTTCTTGACTGCGTCAGCATTCATAAGACGTGGGAACTCCTCGCCATCCATAGTTTCAAGAATCAATGCACGAAGGCATTCTTGACAACATATGGGCCTTCAAAATTGGGAGTCCACTTGCCCCTAGAATCAACGTTAAAAGACATGATCTTCCTGAGCATGAGGTCTCCTTCTCTAAATTCGCAAGGCTTAATCTTCTTATCAAAAGCTTTCTTCATTCTCTTCTGATACAACTGACCATGACACAAAGCTGTCATTCTCTTTTCTTTAATCAAATTCAATTGGTCAAACCTGTTTTGGACCCATTCAACCTTTGATAACTTGGTTTCCATTATAACACGTAAAGAGGGAATGTCAACCTCAACGGGGAGCACTACTTCCATACCATACATAAGAGAGAACGGGGTTTCCCCTGTTGAAATGAAGGACATGTGTACGATACCCATGCAAAGTAAAAGGTCACGTTTTGTGCCAGTCTTTATAGGTAACAACCATCTTCTGGATGATCTATTGATGTTTTTATTAGTAGCTTCCACAACCCCATTCATATTTGGCCTGTAAGGAGATGAATTGTGATGAACAATCTTGAATTCTTCACGAAGTTCTATCATCATATTGTTATTCAGATTTCGAGCCGTTTTTAGTAATAATCCTGCTTGGCACACCATACCGACATATAAGATTGTTCTTAATAAACCGTACCACCACCTGCTTAGTAACATTAGCATATCAAGATTCTTCCACCCATTTGGTGAAGTAGTCTATCGCTACCAAGATAAAACTATGTCCATTCGACGCCTTAGGTTCAATCATTCCAATCATATAAATACCCCACATACAGAAAGGCCACAGGGAAGAAATAACATTGAGAAGCGTTGGAGGCACATGAACGTTGTCAGCATAAATCAGGCATTTATGGCACTTCTTTGCAAATTTGTAACATTCAAATTCCATTGTCACCCAATAGTAGCTTGCCCTAAGCATATTTTTTGCCATCGAATGTCCATTGGCATGAGTGCCAAAGGAGCCTTCATGGATTTCATGCATCAAAATGCCTGCTTCGTGTCTATCCACGCATCTGAGCAAGACCATGTCACAATTTCTTTTGTATAACATATCTTCATTAAGGAAGAAGTTGCATGCCAACATTCTCAATGTCTTTCTATCTTTGTTTGACGCACCAAACGGGTATTCCCGAGTCTGGAGAAGATGCTTGATATCATAATACCAAGGTTTTTCGTCAGACGTTTCCTCTGTTGCAAACACATGAGCTGGTCTATCCAGACATCGAATGGTGATACGAGGCACATCGTTCCAAATATTTACTTGATACGTAGAAGCCAAAGTGGCTAAAGCATCCACTGTTTGATTTTCATCTCTGGGAATATGAAGGAATTCAACTTTATTAAAGAAAGGTAATAATCTTCTAGCATAATCTTTTTAAGGAATCAAGCCAGGGTGACGAGTGTCCCATTTTTCTTTAATCTGATTTATTACTAAAGCTGAATCACCATACACATATACAATTTTGATTCTGAGATCAATCGCCTCTTCGAGTCCCATGATACAAGCTTCATACTCTGCCATGTTATTGGTGCAATCAAATTCCAACCTTGTAGTTAATGGGATATGCGATCCATGGGGAGTGATAATCACAACACCAATTCCTTTCCCATAAGCGTTCATAGCTCCATCAAATACCATACCCCACCAGGATTCAGCATCAGGACCTTCCTTAGGAAAATGTTCATCATAACATTTTATATTCAAAAACATCACATCCTCATCAGGGAAATCATATTTAACAGAGTGATAATCATCAACTGGTTGGTGAGCAAGAAAATATGCCAACATACTGCTTTTTATAGCCTTCTGAGTATGATATTCAATATCATATTCAGACAACAGCATCTGCCAACGGGCAATTCTCCCAGTAACAGCAGAATTTTCAATAATATACTTAATTGTTGCCATTTGGAAATCAAATAAGTATTATGATTCAACATATATTGCCGCAACGGCTTTGTCTCCCAGGCTAGAGCACAACATGTCTTTTCCAGCATAGAATATCGTGACTCACAATCAGTAAAATTCTTGCTGAGATAATAAATGGCATATTCCTTCTTCCCTGTTTCATCTTGTTGACCCATAATACAACCCTTAGAATTATCTAACACTGTCAGATACATGATCAATGGTCTTCCTTCAATAGGAGGGAGCAAGATAGTGAGTTCAAGTAGATACTCTTTAATACTTTCAAATGTCTTTTGGCAATCATCAGTCCACACACAACCCTGATCTTTCTTTAATAACTTAAAGATCAGCTCACATGTTGCAGTCATATGAGAAATAAATCCTAAAATGTAATTCAACCGCCCAAGGAAGCCTCTAACTTGCTTTTCTGTTCTTGGAGCTGGAATTTCTTGAATTTCCTTAAATTTATCAGGATCAACTTCAATTCCTTTTTGGATGATAATGAAACCTAACAATTTTCCTGATCGAACACCAAAGGTGAATTTATTTGGATTTAAGAGGAGACAATACTTCTTCAAACCCTGAAACAATTTCATCAAATCTTCTATATGCCCTTCTTCAGCCTGGGATTTGGAAATAATATCATCAAAATATACCTTAATTTCCTTGTGCATCAGATCATGGAATAAGGTTGTCATAGCCCTCTGGTACGTTGCACCAGCGTTCTTCAACCTGAAGGGCATCACTCTGTAATAGAATGTTCCCAGGGTATGATAAACGTTGTTTTTGCCATGTCCTCGGGATCTATTCTGATTTGATTATATTTGGAAAATCCATTCATGAACGAGAATACTTTGAATTTTTTTGTACTATCAACAAACATATCAATATGTGGTAATGGAAAGTCATCTTTTGGACTAGCTTTGTTTAAATCTCTAAAATCAACACACATGCAAACTTTTCCGTCTTTCATTAGTACTGGGACAATATTGGAAATCCACTGTGGGTACAATGATGTCACAAGAAAACCGACATTAGTCTGCTTTAAAACTTCTTCTTTAATTTTCACTTCCATATCAGGGTGAGTTCTTTGCAATTTCTGCTTGATTGGCGGGCATTTTGGCTTTAGCGGCAAATGATGTTCCACAATATCAGTATCTAAACCAGGCATGTCTTGGTATAACCAAGAAAATATGTCCACATATTCTTTCAACAATTCAATCAACTTTCTCATCACGTAGGGATGAAGCAATGCTCCAATCTTGACTTCTTTCGGATCTTCCTCTAAACCCAAATTAATTGTCTCCAACGGCTCTTTATACGGCTGAATGGCACTTTCCTCACGCTCAAGCAATCGTGAAACCTCTCCTGGGATTTCATCATATTCTTCTTCTTTTTCCACATACGCAGGATATTCAAAATTGGGAGAGGTTGCAGGGTCATTATATTCAACGAGTTTTTTAATTAATCTGCACATATGATTTATGATTTCTTTTAGAAACTGACACATATAGCAAGTGATTATGCAGATTTATTCACAATTATTATTTATTTTGAAAGGGATTTTTTCTAATTACCATTTTCCAAGAAAAGCAGAAAATAAAGACACAATTTTGGAATCAAAGACAACTTTTTTATTATTGATTTTAAAGATCAAAGCAACAGATATGCCCACACAATATCAACTTTCACCTTGAGCAGAGTGAAAGATTTTTTGAAAAGATTAAAAAAAACAAACTACTTTGAGACATGAATGCAAGAGGGAACATCAATAGTGATCCAATTTTGGACTCTAACTCCATGCGTCACATAGTTCGGCATCTCCTGCTCTGCTTCATCTTCCATAATAGCATTGATCCTAGGAACAGTTGGATGAATAAAACCTCCATTGTGAAAGATATCCTGATATTTTCCCAAAGCAGACTTTAGCTTCATGTTCTTACCTTTATCGTTCTTCATAGAGAATCTCAAATCAGCTCTATTCTTATTCACATGTGGATCCACAATCTTCCCCATACTTTACTAGGGCCATTACATAATACGTGCTGAGCATCCTTAAATGAAGCTATAGAATTCTCATTTCCCCTTATATTATCAATGGGTAAAGCTTGGAACTGAGTTCTAATGGCAGCTTCACCTGCTTCCACAATACTGAAAGAGGATAAATGAGATATTAACAAAGGCTGTTCTCCATTTATGATGACCACCTTTCCTTCACGAACGAACTTTAGCTTCTGGTGCAAAGTTTAAGTGACAACCCCTGCCTCGTGGATCCAGGGTCATCCTAGTAAACAGCTGTAGGCGGGAACTATATCCATAACCCGGAAAGTAATATGAAATAAGTGTGTGCCTATATGAATAGGAAAATCTACTTCCCCAATGATAAACTTCCTTGATCCATCAAAAGCTTTCACAATTATGCCACTTGGGCGCATGGGAGTTCCTTGGTACTTCAGCTTCATGAGCATGCTCCTCGGTATGACATTTAAAGCGGATCCATTGTCAATAAGCACATTTGATAATGAATAGTTCTTACATTTCATGGAGATATGGATAGCTAGATTATGATTCCTTCCTTCGTCGGGCAGCTCGTCATCACAGAAACTCAGGTTATTACAGGAGGTAATATTCCCAACAACACTAATGAATTGGTCTAAAGGCATGTCACTTTTCACGAAATCTTGATCCAACACTTTCATCAAAGATTCCCTATGGGTAGAAGAGTTCATTAGCAAGGCTAGAATATATATCTTTGATGGAGTCTGGAACAATTGATCTATGATCCTGTAGTCGCTCATTTTGATAATATTCAATTTATCGTCCACATCTTTTTCCAGAGTAGTACCACTAGATTCCCCCCTGCTTTGTTAGGTTTAACACTTTCAACAACCTTTTTATCAGCAATCACATTGCTTTGAATGACTGGTGCGAAAACATGGCCATTGCGGGTCACCCAGCTGGCTTCAGCAATATTCTTGACATCAGACAAGGGTTGGATGAGAACTTCCACACCATCCTCCAAAATTGTATAATTGTATTTGTATGGCATGACTTTGTCTGATTCATAAGGAACATGCCCCGACAATAAAATCACCACTAGAGCAATAACTGGTTTGCTATGGTACTCAATCTCTATAAGAGTGGGAACACTGAAAAAAGGCACAATAACATTCTCCCCATCTTCAGAATACTTAGAAATCACAGAATCATTATGGAAGACACATCTTCGTCTGAGGAAAATAATTCATCTTTATTGCAATCTTCAATCACATTAATACCATTGTAATCATCTTTATTTCCTAAAACCTTGATGGTATCATTATCCAACAACAACTGAACACCCTTTCTCACTATGGATCAACCCCTGGACTTTCTACAGAAAATCGGGTAAGACCCATAATGGTGTTCTTCTTAACTATCCATGTGACAGAAGGTAGCGTCCAACTGCACCTAATCATCATTCATATGATTCACGTCAACAATATGGAATTCACCAGGACATCCAAATACCATATTCACATCTTCTTCGTACTCTGCCCTAGGCCTGATTATATGAATGAGGCCTTTTTCTATCATTTCTTGAAGATCATCTTTTATCTTATCACATCCCTAGATATTTGTACTGCAAATACCACAACTAGCATGATCATACATATAGTAACTGAACTCATAGAGGTCATTATACATCCTTACCAAATCTCCTCTAACCAGGTTGATATCAAAAATACAAAATTCCCCTAGACAACCAGCAACCATGTTTACATCATTTGCTCCTCCATGCTTTGGCAAAGGATTATCTTTCACGTTAGGGCCAACATCTTTAAAGGGTAGAAGGCCATATCTCACCATATTTTGTACTTCATATTTCAAAGGATAACAGTTCTCAATATTTTACCTTGGTGCTCCCTGATGAAAAGCACACATCTGGTCTTCCTTATAATACCAAGGTAAAGGTGATGGTATAACAGGGTGGCCTAGTCTGAACCAACTTCTTCTGAATCAAAGCCAGGAATAACTCTTCATAGCTCATTGGAATAGAGTCAAAATCCTCTCTCTTATGACTCTTCCTTTGATTTCCCAAAGGGGATGGTCTCTGATAGGCAACAATGATTGGAGCTATATTGAGGATTGTAGTCACAGAAGCAACTTGTTGCTCATTCCTTTGATGCCTTCTAGTTGGTCTAATCTTCCTTTCTCCAAACGACGAGTTTGTTTCACTTTATTTCTTTCGAGAGAAAGTTTATGATGAATTATTTGTCCCTTTATCTCTTATCAAACACCCCTCTCTGACAGTCTCTTCCAAACGAACTCCCATGCTTACCATTTCAATAAAATCATTCGGCGCACTGGCGACCATCCTTTCGTAATAAAATGATCCAAGGGTTTTTAGGAAGACCTTGGTCATTTATTATTCCCCCATAGGTGGAAACACCTCGGCAAATATCTCGCGCCATCTCTGCGCATATTCTTTGAGTGATTCCTTGTCTCTAAGGCATTGCCCTTAACTGGTCACGGTCAGGCACCATGAACATATTATACTTATATTTATTGATAAAGGCTTCTCCCAGATCATTGAAGGTGCGTATACTGCTACTGTCCAGACTCATATACCACTTCGGAGCAAAACCAATTAAACTATCTTGGAAGAAATGAATGAGCAAATGTTGATCATTAGTATAGATAGACATTTTCCGAATATACATCACAAGGTGATCACGAGGGCAAGAGATACCTTATAACTTTCAAATTTCGGTACTTTAAACTTGGCTGGCACCTTTACATTGGGAACCAGGAAGAGCTCACTAACGTTTTACCCAAACAAGTTTTTTCCTCGAAAGGCCTTCATTTCCTTATGAATCTCATTGAACTGGACTTGAAAGTCACCAACCATTCATAGAAACCCACACTTTCACTCGGTGGAGGAACAAGATGATAAACTTCATCATTAACAAACGGCATAGCATTCACCGAAGGAGGTGCAGTATAGTGGATCTGATTTCTAGCAGTAGGAGTAATATGCACCACAAGAGGTGCGAGAGTAGCAGCAACTTGCACAACTGGAGCAACTTGAGTGTCAAGATTAAAACCTTCTGGCATGAAGTTTTCAGGAAATCCCCACAGGTAACCCTGAGGCATGTGGTTCAGAGCAACAATAACTAGGGTAACAAAAATAGGTACTGATGGACCTACAAAAGCAATTGTTGTTTGTTGAGGCTGAGGAAGTGGTGGTTGATTCTAAGCAGCCACCAATGTTTCCATCAAAGCAGTCAGATTGGCCATACCGGCCTTCAAAGTAGTAACTTCATCGCGCAGCTTGCGATTCTCTTATTTAAGATTCTCCATTTTCTTCCTTGAATTAGCTCGAGTATTATACCGGTGATACAGCTTGCTGAACGAAATAGAGAAATTCAGTAAGACACCTGGGTATGAACAAAAATGCAAGAAAATGTACCATATGATGCATGATATGCGATGCACGTGATTTATTTTATTTTTATTAATACTTCAAGATGGATTACAACTTTTTAGTACAAGTTTCAATAATCCCAAGTAGAAGAAGAGATAGAATCTAAAATCCTAAAAAAGAAAAGCTGATGAAGATCACTTCACACACTGATGCTTTCTTGTGAGTCTTGCAATCTTAGCCTTCAAATTTTTGTTCTCTTCTGCATACTTGTTGGAAACCACTTTCCAATCACCAAAGTCGGGAAGTGAATGACTAAGTCCTGACTGATCTCTAGAGGAAAATAAATCCTCTTTCCTATCCATCATCTCTACAGCATGATTCTCAAGAATCTCGATCAAGTCACCCTTCTCCTTCAAGTTTACTCGGTAGGACGTCTCTAAAGTCTGACACTTATTTTTCCAAGCCTTGTTCTCCTGCTGCATCCTGACTAGGGAAAGCTGAAGCTCTTCCACATCATCTAAAAGGGGAGGAGTGGTCTTCACATACATATTAGGAATAGGTTCCTCACGGGAATACGACATCTTCAACTTGATTGCCCTTGCTTATACCCACCAGAGATAAGGCTCCAAAGAAACAACTCCTCTAGGTCCCAAGTCCTTTCTAATCTTCCTGTGAATATGGTGCCAAGCCTTTGCAATCTCCTCCTTAGCTTTCTTATGATCCTCTCCCTCTTTGAGAAAGAAACCACTCATATGAATACTATTTTTCTTATCTCTCATCGGATATCCAAGTTGACGTCGTGCAAGAACAGGATTGTAGTTAATTCCTCCCTTTGCAATAAGAAGAGGTGCATTAGGGAAACTACCACAACTATCGACAATATCTACATCATGGTATGCCTGATGATCCCAAACAATATCTGAATGAGTGAGGGTCATAATCTTTAGAGCCCAACGAGGTTCTTTCTTGACATCCCAGAAAGCATCAGACCAAGGCAAGTAAGAAATAAACCACTGATACAACAAAGGCGTGCAACAGATGATCATCTCTCCATGATAAGAATCCTGAATATGAATGATATAATAAGAATCTCCTAATAATGTAGGGACTTTATTCTATATCAAAAAGATCCTGATGGCATTAATATCCACAAAGTTGTTGATGTTCGAAAATAAGAATAACCCATAAGCAAGCAGAGCTAAGAGGGCGTCAAAAGTAACTATACTCTTCATCCTAGCAAATTAATGAGCTTTCTCTAATAAAAATTGAGCGGGTAATCCTCTAATTCCTCCTTCGGTAGTCATGTGGGCCTCAATCTCAGACTTCCCGAAATGAAGCATAGCAGCAATCTCAAGAGATTTTGGCTCCCCCTCCAAACCGGTGAAAGGAACACGATTGATAATAGATAAACCCAGTAGATAAGAATACTCCTCTAATTTAGGCATCAACTGATAATAAGGGAAAGTGAAACATTGATACATCGGATCATAGATGTAACGCCCGAAAATTCATTAAATTATTTAAATGAATTACTAAGGATTTAATTGTTGGAATTTAGTCGAAGAAGGAATTATGAGAATAATTATAAGGAGCATTATTGGATTAAATATATATTGTTAGAATTGATAATCGAATAATTAGTCAATTTAGTCAAGAGAAATTAATATTGGAAATAATGTTGATTTTAATAGAATGTTATTTTATTAGTTGTGTCAAGTGGGGTGTGTGAAATAGCAAGATTCAGAATAGAATTAATAGGCCCATTAAAGTTACTAGTAGACCTATTATTATTATATTAGGTTATGATATATATATATATATATATATATATATATATATATATATATATATATATATATATATATATATATATATATATATATATATATATATATATATATATATATATATATATATATATATATATATATATATATATATATATATATATATATATATATATATATATAAGCTAGCAGCCAAAAACCAAAAGAAAAACAATTATCACGTAGCAGTAGAAGAAACAAGGGTTTGGAGGCACCAAGTGGGAGGCAAGAAAATTTAGAGAACTCTTCGTCAAAGCAGTTGTAGTTTCAATGGGAGAATTCGACTGATCGGAAAACCAAAAGGCAAGGGTGGGGTTCGGATTTTATAACCGGGAATATGATGGTTTGTATGTAGGATTGGGGTTGTGTAATTATCCGTTATCTGTGTTGAAGTTTCATGTGGAATAAATCAAGTTGTTACTGGCAATTGTTGTTGTGCTGAGTTTTGGAAAATAAATAATTGTATGTTGATGCTGTTGCAATTGTTGGTGATTGGGAATATGAGAATTAATTGAATTAATAGGTAAAGAATAGTTGCAAAACAATTATTTTATGTTGCTGTGTATGAGAAATCTGGGTAGAAAACCAAGCCTGCGTTTGGAAATATATTGAAGACGAACCCCTGGGAGAGCTTGTTGACCGACAGGGAGTCCCTTGTAGGACTATGCTGACCAGCACAAGTGGCAAGGTGAGGTTGGAGAGTGACGATCGACAAGGTGAGGATGGATAGTGACGATCGGAAAGGTGTATGGGTAGAGGTTTCCGGTCGACAGCCTTGAGAGGGAAGAAGTGTGTCGTTCAACACTGTCTGTTAGGTGCAAAGGAACTTGTTTCTTTCTGTAGCAATATGTTGTACAAATTTAATGGTATCAATATAGAATTCATTGATACAAAAGCAAAGTAGTTAGGGAACAAATAGAACCATTCTTATCAGTAGTATGTTATAGCAGAAAAATATTAATAGAAGTAGCCCTCATGTCAGTAATCTTAACTTAGTGGTGTCAATATAATTTTAATAGTCTGTAGTAATAGGACAAAGTTAGAAATAACTAGTAAAGTTGTAATAATTATTTTAGAGGATTGATTAAATAGCAGAAGAAAAGATATATTTCCAGTTAGTTATTTAGAAGTGAATATTAGGAGAATCATTAAATAATGAAGAATTAATACATAGAGACTTATGGGAGTATTTTGGACACGACTATCATGTTTGTGTTTTCTTTGTGATGTACGTTGATGTTATGATGGTGCAAATATTTTTGTGAAGTTGCAGGAATGGTTATGACGAAGATTTACCTCTATTAATTGGTAATATTAGTGATATAGGCTTATGCCTCATGAAGTGTTTAATGTGTTGTATGTGTTGTAATTTCATACATTTGCATTTGTGAAGGCATGTATTGGCGGAAATTGTGAAGGCCTGTATTGGCGGATTTTTGAAGAAGGTTTATGTATTGTGCCTATATTAATTGGCAATTAGTGAAGAGGGATGAATCCCCGTTGGTACCACATGCATTTGCATAGTTTTATCGCATTCGAATGGAATTTTAAATCGCTAATGATAATTGTGAATGTTTATTGATTGTTGTGTGTTGTTGAGAAGCGGTGAAATTCATAATGTTCTTGTCTAATATATTAATTATCATAATATTTTTTATATTATTTGATATCTCACCCTTTTATATGTTTTTCCGTTGCCTTTATACTGGTAACGTACATGTAACGAGGATTAGAGACTTAGTAGCTTGTTGGTGTCGTGGCTTTGATATGTAGCACTCGGAGGGGGGGGGGGGGGGGGGGGGGGGGATGAACGCTTATTTGTTTTTATGATGTTTTTAGTTTAATCCAAGTTTTTTTTAAGAAGTTCTTTTCTTTTAATTAAGTTGTTTAAAAGATGCTATGTTTCTTTTGGAGTTTTAATGTTGTGAATCCGCTAGGTATTTGTGGAATCAAGTTGAAATATTTTTGAAGACTAATTTATTGTTATAAGTTCTTTGGATTAATATGTGCTATGTATCTATTATGATAGGTTTTTATGTTGTTGGTTTTTGAAATGAGAATGTAATGCCTCATGTTTGCGGAAATTTTGGCACTCTGATTTTAATTTAACTGAGGGGTAGATTGGGGTGTTACATTAGTGGTATCAGAGCAGGTTGGTCCGTCCGGCCAAAGTTGTTGAGTCTTTAACAATCAAGTATTGTTAATTATTTTTTTTTACCATTGTTTGTGTTGGTGTTGGTGGTAACTTCAACGGGCAACGAGGACAGGGGTACCAGAGGTATGTGTTTCGTCGATAGAACATCATTAGTTATTATTATTGTTGTTGGATGAGTTGAAATAGAATTGCACGTGTGCGTTAGATTTTAATTATAGTAAGTTATGATTATATCGGAAGGCTATAGGTGGAGGCGAAGTTAAGGAAAGTGGTGTCGGATGAATTTTCAAGGATGAAAATATTCTAAGTGGGGGAGAGTTGTAACGCCCGAAAATTCATTAAATTATTTAAATGAATTACTAAGGATTTAATTGTTGGAATTTAGTCGAAGAAGGAATTATCAGAATAATTATAAGGAGCATTATTGTATTAAGTATATATTGTTAGAATTGATAATCGAATAATTAGTCAATTTAGTCAAGAGAAATTAATATTGGAAATAATGTTGATTTTAATAGAATGTTATTTTATTAGTTGTGTCAAGTGGGGTGTGTGAAATAGCAAGATTCAGAATAGAATTAATAGGCCCATTAAAGTTACTAGTAGACCTATTATTATTATATTAGGTTATGATATATATATAAGCTAGCAGCCAAAAACCAAAAGAAAAACAATTATCACGTAGCAGTAGAAGAAACAAGGGTTTGGAGGCACCAAGTGGGAGGCAAGAAAATTTAGAGAACTCTTCGTCAAAGCAGTTGTAGTTTCAATGGGAGAATTCGACTGATCGGAAAACCAAAAGGTAAGGGTGGGGTTCGGATTTTATAACCGGGAATATGATGGTTTGTATGTAGGATTGGGGTTGTGTAATTATCCGTTATCTGTGTTGAAGTTTCATGTGGAATAA
Source organism: Vicia faba (assembly GCA_948472305.1). Taxonomy (NCBI): domain Eukaryota; kingdom Viridiplantae; phylum Streptophyta; class Magnoliopsida; order Fabales; family Fabaceae; genus Vicia; species Vicia faba. Next base: position 296,684,334 of record OX451736.1, on the reverse strand, counting down.
ATCAAGTTGTTACTGGCAATTGTTGTTGTGCTGAGTTTTGGAAAATAAATAATTGTGTGTTGATGCTGTTGCAATTGTTGGTGATTGGGAATATGAGAATTAATTGAATTAATAGGTAAAGAATAGTTTCAAAACAATTATTTTATGTTGCTGTGTATGAGAAATATGGGTAGAAAACCAAGCCTGCGTTTGGAAATATATTGAAGACGAACCCCTGGGAGAGCTTGTTGACCGACGGGGAGTCCCTTGTAGGACTATGCTGACCAGCACAAGTGGCAAGGTGAGGTTGGAGAGTGACGATCGACAAGGTGAGGATGGAGAGTGACGATCGGAAAGGTGTATGGGTAGAGGTTTCCGGTCGACAGCCTTGAGAGGGAAGAAGTGTGTCGTTCAACACTGTCTGTTAGGTGCAAAGGAACTTGTTTCTTTCTGTAGCAATATGTTGTACAAATTTAATGGTATCAGTATAGAATTCATTGATACAAAAGCAAAGTAGTTAGGGAACAAATAGAACCATTCTTATCAGTAGTATGTTATAGCAGAAAAATATTAATAGAAGTAGCTCTCATGTCAGTAATCTTAACTTAGTGGTGTCAATATAATTTTAATAGTCTGTAGTAATAGGACAAAGTTAGAAATAAATAGTAAAGTTGTAATAATTATTTTAGAGGATTGATTAAATAGAAGAAGAAAAGATATATTTCCAGTTAGTTATTTAGAAGTGAATATTAGGAGAATCATTAAATAATGAAGAATTAATACATAGAGACTTATGGGAGTATTTTGGACACGACTATCATGTTTGTGTTTTCTTTGTGATGTACGTTGATGTTATGATGGTGCGAATATTTTTGTGAAGTTGCAAGAATGGTTATGACGAAGATTTACCTCTATTAATTGGTAATATTAGTGATATAGGCTTATGCCTCATGAAGTGTTTAATGTGTTGTATGTGTTGTAATTTCATAAATTTGCATTTGTGAAGGCATGTATTGGCGGAAATTGTGAAGGCCTGTATTGGCGGATTTTTGAAGAAGGTTTATGTATTGTGCCTATATTAATTGGCAATTAGTGAAGAGGGATGAATCCCCGTTGGTACCACATGCATTTGCATAGTTTTATCGCATTCGAATGGAATTTTAAATCGCTAATGATAATTGTGAATGTTTATTGATTGTTGTGTGTTGTTGAGAAGCGGTGAAATTCATAATGTTCTTGTATAATATATTAATTATCATAATATTTTTTATATTATTTGATATCTCACCCTTTTATATGTTTTGCCGCTGCCTTTATACTGGTAACGTACATGTAACAAGGATTAGAGACTTAGTAGCTTGTTGGTGTCGTGGCTCTGATATGTAGCACTCGGGGGGGGGGGGGGGGGGGGGGATGAACGCTTATTTGATTTTATGATGTTTTTAGTTTAATCCAAGTTTTTTTTAAGAAGTTGTTTTCTTTTAGTTAAGTTGTTTAAAAGATGCTATGTTTCTTTTGAAGTTTTAAAGTTGTGAATCCGCTAGGTATTTGTGGAATCAAGTTGAAATATTTTTGAAGACTAATTTATTGTTATAAGTTCTTTGAATTAATATGTGCTATGTATCTATTATGATAGGTTTTTATGTTGTTGGTTTTTGAAATGAGAATGTAATGCCTCATGTTTGCGGAAATTTTGGCACTCTGATTTTAATATAACTGAGGGGTAGATTGGGGTGTTACATTAGTGGTATCAGAGCAGGTTGGTCCGTCCGGCCAAAGTTGTTGAGTCTTTAACAATCAAGTATTGTTAATTATTTTTTTTACCATTGTTTGTGTTGGTGTTGGTGGTAACTTCAACGGGCAACTAGGACAGGGGTACCAGAGGTATGTGTTTCGTCGATAGAACATCGTTAGTTATTATTATTGTTGTTGGATGAGTTGAAATAGAATTGAACGTGTGCGTTAGATTTTAATTATAATAAGTTGTGATTATATCGGAAGGCTATAGGTGGAGGCGAAGTTAAGGAAAGTGGTGTCGGATGAATTTTCGAGGACGAAAATATTCTAAGTGGGGGAGAGTTGTAACGCCCGAAAATTCATTAAATTATTTAAATGAATTACTAAGGATTTAATTGTTGGAATTTAGTCGAAGAAGGAATTATCAGAATAATTATAAGGAGCATTATTGGATTAAGTATATATTGTTAGAATTGATAATCGAATAATTAGTCAATTTAGTCAAGAGAAATTAATATTGGAAATAATGTTGATTTTAATAGAATGTTATTTTATTAGTTGGGTCAAGTGAGGTGTGTGAAATAACAAGATTAGGAATAGAATTAATAGGCCCATTAAAGTTACTAGTAGACCTATTATTATTATATTAGGTTATGATATATATAAGCTAGCAGACAAAAACCAAAAGAAAAACAATTATCACTTAGTAGTAGAAGAAACAAGGGTTTGGAGGCACCAAGTGGAAGGCAAGAAAATTTAGAGAACTCGCCATCAAACCAGTTACAGTTTCAACGGGAGAATTCGACCGACCAGAAAACCAAAAGGTAAGGGTGTGGTTCGGATTTTATAACCGGGAATAGGATGGTTAGCATGTAGGATTGGGGTTGTGTAATTATCCGTTATCTGTGTTTAAATTTAAGTTGAATTTCCGTGTGGAATAAATCATGTTGTTGCTGGCAATTGTTGTTGTGCTGAGTTCTACAAAATAAATAATTGTGTGTTGATGCTGTTGCAATTTTTGTTGTTTTTGAATATGGGAATTAATTGAATTAATAGGTAAAGAATAGTTGCAAAACCGTTATTTTATGTTGTTGTGTATGAGAAATCTGGGTAGAAAACCAAGCCTGCATTTGGAAATATATTGAAGACGAACCCCTGGGAGAGCCTGCCGACTGGCAGGGAGTCCCTTCTAGGACTAAACCGACCGACACAAGTGGAAAGGTGTTGATGGAGAGTGATAATCGGCAAGGTGAGGATGGAGAGTGACGACCGACAAGGTGTGTGGGTAGAGGTTGCCGGTCGGCAGCCTTGAGAGGGAAGAAGTGTGCCGTTTGACACAGTTTGTTTGGTGCAAAGGCACTTGTTTCTTTCTGTAGAAATATGTTATATAAATTTTATGGTATCAGTATAGAATTCATTGATACAAAAGCAAAGTAGTTAGGTAACAAATAGAACCATTCTTATCAATAGTATGTTATAGTAGAAAAATATTAATAGAATTAGCCCTCATGTCAGTAATCTTAACTTAGTAGTGTCAATATAATTTTAACAGTCTGTAGTAATAAGACAGGGTTAGAAATAATTAGTAAAGTTGTAGTAATTATTTTAGAGGATTGATTAAATAGCAGAAGAAAAGATATATTTCCAGTTAGTTATTTAGAAGTGAATATTAGGAGAATAATTAAATAATGAAGAATTAATAAATAGATACTTATGGTAGTATTTTGGACACGACTATCATGTTTGTGTTTCCTTTGTGATGTACGTTGATGTTATGATGTTGCGAATATTTTTTTGAAGTTGCAGGAATGGTTATGATGAATATTTACCTCTATTAATTGGTAATATTAGTGATATAGGTATATGCCTCATGAAGTGTTTAATGATATTATTGTATGTGTTGTACATTCATACATTTGCATTTGTGAAGGCCTCTATTGTTGGAAATTGTGAAGGCCTGTATTGGAGGATTTGTGAAGAAGACTTATGTCTTGTGCCTCTATTAATTGGCAATTAGTGACGAGAGCGGAAGCCCTGTTGGTACCCAAGCATATGCACAGTTGTGTCACATTCGAATTTCATTTTGAATCGTTAATGATAATTGTGAATGTTTATTAATTGTTGTGTATTGTTGAGAAGCGGTGAAATTCATAATGTTGTTGTCTAATATATAATTATCATAATCTTATTTATATTATTTGATATCTCACCCCTTTATTTGTTTCGCTGTTGCCTTTATACTGGTAATGTGCAGGTAACGAGGAGTAGAGACTTAGTAGCTTGTTGGTGTCGTCACTCTGATATGTAGCACTCGGGGGGGGGGGGGGGGGGGGATGAACACTTATTTGATTTTATGATGTTTTCAGTTTAATCCAAGTTGTTGTTTTAAGAAGTTGTTTTTTTTAATTAAGTTGTTTAAAAGATGCCATGTTTCTTTTGATGTTTTAAAGTTGTGAATTCGCTGCGTATTTATGGAATCAAGTTGAAATATTTTGGAAGACTAATTAATTGTTATAAGTTATTTGGATTAATATATGCTATGTATCTTTTATTATAGGTTTTTATGTTGTTGGTTTTTGAAATGAGAATGTAATGCCTCATGTTTGCGGAAATTTTGGCACTCTGATTTTAATATAACTGAGGGATAGATTGGGGTGTTACAATAGAACTGGACCAAAGTTGAGAGAATACCCTCCTTCATCCTGAGCTTCATGAGAGACACGATGGATCCATACTTGTTCCAGAAATATGTAGAACTCTTAATCTCGGGAGTTAGACTCATCAAATCATCTATTTTGAGATTCTTGAAATTGTACTTCCGATTCTTTTTTTCTCCAAAGTCCATGGTCAAAAGTACCTGAGATATTCGCAAAAAAGTCAACTTTAAGTCCCTTGAACCAAAATGTCTTAAAAGATGCTCATGGATGCATGAATGCAGGATGCAACAATCACACACAAGATGACAAACATGGGGTTCATAGGTTTGACGTCACGAGCATGAAGTCAAAGGTATTACCCATAAGGTATGGTCTAATAGTTTATCACCTTCCAAACAAGTTTCTAAGATGTTCCTACAGTCTACATCCTTCCTTGCGATATTACCAACGCCCTGATTAACTCGATAATTAGTAATATTCTTAGGAAAAACTTGTCTGAGTGTAGTATCGCGTGACAACCACTTCTGGATTACTCCGTCATAGTTTCTACACTACACCTAAAAGGCCAAGATGGGTTAAAGGTTCTACGGTCCTTATTTTCAGTTGGCTCCTAGGTCAAAAGCAGCATGTCTTCCTGATTACTCAGTAAACGATACTATAGTCAAAGGGTCCCCCATTGAGTGGGGGATCTCATGCCTCCTTTTTTTTGGATTACGGCCTCAAAGTTAACATGACTATACATCCCTTCCTATCTTAAGTTTGCCCAAATCCAGGTAGAGGACTTATGAGAAATCACCAAGCATCCTGAAAACCAGAAAAATCCAGACAAACATATATACAATATATAATATACAACAAATAATAGCACATACACTGATAAATAAAGATAGGCTCAATCCACTTAGGGATGGACCAATATTTGGTCGATGTTTCCCCAGTGAATTCGACATTTTTTTTGTGTAGCGGTAGAAATGTTGATACTAAGCCATTGGATTGACTTCACTCGCACAAATCAAATAAAAATCACCACCACGCTTTATTGTTTCCAAATGATTGGGAAAAGAGCGAATAACCCAAAAAGGGGTAGAAAATCTAAGTTCGGGGGTTGGTTATGCAAAGGGAAGGTATTAGCATCCTAAACATCTACGGTACTCTACAATAACCTCTTTGAAAATTTGTTTATTTTGGATATAAAAGTTATATATAAAAATAGATTGTGGGGATGAGAAAAAGAAATATTTTTTACAATTTTTGAACCCGCCGCGGTTGCGAACCTTTAGTGCCTATGTACCACCTTCCGTGCAATAGGGGATCGAGGTACTCATAGTTCACCTTTAAAAATATTAAAACACATGTGTGTTTGTTAATTTTAAGAGATGAGACATCATAGTCTTATCCGAGTGGAAGAATGTACTTACTACCCACGACTATGAGAAAGGAGAATTTTCTTCATCTCAAAGTGGAGGATATGGCTTAGATCTTAAAATCAACAAAGCCTCTCTGAACACCCAAGTGCAAAATATCTCACTTCACTACATATCATAGAAGTATAATAGCTCGCATCACTAAAAATATGGAAAAAAGTCTAATCTTTTCAGAAAATTTTAAAGTAAAAAGTGAAAGTGGTAAAGATGGTTTGAATGAGATTGATTGACTTTTAGTCTTCTCACAAAAATGTCAAAGTATTATTAAGTTATTTAAAGTTTGATTAAGAAAATATTTTTAAAAATGCATGGACCTAAGTTTAAGTTTATTGTGAAAGCGGTTCAAGTTTAAAAACAAGAAGAGTTTTCAAAGGAGGTAGAAGATTTTTGAAATTAAAGAAGGTTGGAGGAGATGAAGGGACTATCCTAAAGCATAAGGTAAAAGCTAGGGAAAAGAACCTTCTAACCAACAAGAAGCCAACAATTGGCACAATTATTCAATGTAGAATTCCCATCCTTTGGATTTGAAACCAAACAACCATAGATATTAAAACCTCTTAATAAAAACAAGCTTCAAATGCATTAAGTATTCACAAAAATTGGACAGAGTAACGACTGTATACAGATGAATTTCCATTCAAAGAAAAAACACATAATCAGAATAACCTGCACACAAAGAAAACAAAACACCCAATGTCTTAGGGTAAACCCCAGGAACTCCAGAAAAAATTGTAATAGAAGTCACAAGGTCTCAAGGTAGGTCAAGGTCTCTAATCCTAAGTCAAAGAAGTGCACACCTCCAAAATGATAAGGATAATAACCAAATAGTTCAGGTAACATTAAAGCTTTTTATTGTTCAAGTTGATTATTAGGTATCTTCAAAAAGAAATGAAAATCTCAAATGTGAAAAATAAAAATGACATAAAGATAAATGCTCAAATGGGCAAACAGGAAAATAGCATGAAATGAAAATGCTAAAATAAATGTGCTTAAAGTAAAAAGCAGAAAGTAAAAGCACAAAATAAAGTCAATTGTGAATCACCATCTTGAAACTTGCATTTGAAAACTCATTAGAAGATTTATAAAATCAAAGCCTCTCAACAACAAGTTTCATTCGCTTTTTGTCAAGTATATTATTCATTCCATAATCTCAAGGCAACAATAAATGATCAACGATGTTTGAATGATTCCCTTAGTTCCAAAATTTATGAATATTAATTAGAGGATTCATAAGACCAAAGCCTCCTAAAAATGTACGTCAATATTATTGGATCAAAGTGTTGTACCCCAATTTTTACCCCTAAGATTCCTCTATCATCTCATATTAACTCAATCACAACAAGGTCACGCTAGGGTTTGGTTCTTCTCCCTATCTTTAAGTTTGCTCACGAGGAATCACCAATCACCTTGATTTGTATAATGTGATCATCTATGTTTTTTATTGATTAATTTTTAACTAATACATACAATGAATGATTTCTCTAATTGATGATATTATAGGAGAGAGCATAACACATTTCATCAATTTGATTTATAGGTTCATGAGTTTATTTTCATGCCTTTTTCAACAAAGTTTCATTAATATTCAAGCTTCATAATTGAAGATTCTTTGAAGTAATACCATGAAAAGTTCTACTATGATTCATCATGCCTCAATTTGATAAAGAAAATCAAAAGATGCAAGAGTTGATTGAAGAAGTTTGACCTAGTTAGACAAGTTCTTGATTTCTTGATCACAAGTGCATAACTCACTTAATTCTTAACATTTGGAGTTGGTTTTTGTTGATATTGGTTCTTATTATCATCCAGAACAACTTCTATTCACATGGAAAATTTATTGTGAAAGAAAGATTGTCAAAATTGAAAGGGGTTTCTAAGTCATTTCGGTGCTCTAGGAGCTAGGGTTTTGAACTTCTAAGGGATTTATCTTATTCATCGTTTTGTAATTTTGAGTGATTCCAAATACATGCTTCTCTTTGAAGAGTTATCAACCAATCACTTCAAAAGTTTCAAGAAAAGTTTATGTGGAAGATGCCTAATGATGAAGAAAGATTACAAGTCCCCTAGATAGGCCATCAAATTCTCTTATGTGACTTCAAAAGATCATAACTTGGTCAATTTTTATCTCCTTGAGCGCATTATTTTTCCACAATGATCTTAAGGACGTGAAATTCAACTCTTATTTTATGTGCAAAGCTTTAAAATAGATGGAAGATGCCCTAAGAATGCAAAAGATTATAGGTCATCTCATGAAGTTTCAACAACTTCACAGGGCCATACCTTTTTTAATTATTTTTATTTTCTAGTGATTCAAGTTTAAAAATACTCTTTAAGGAGTCCAATTCAATCTAGCATCAATTATCAAAGCTCAATTTTGAGGAAAGGCCTTGTTTGGAGTCAAAACATTATAAGACATTTTTTGAGAAAAACTTAGAATTTTATAAGTACAAAAAGTCAGCATCTTTTTTTCAACTTTGACTCATTGCAACTCCTAGCTCAATTATCCATTTGATCCCATTCTTTTCACATTGTAAAACTTGTGACTTTATCCTTCAATTGCTTCAAGAATCATGTCCTAAGACTCCTTGAGTTGTGAATGCCATTTATTCAAATTTGGTACCTTAAAACTGACTTTTTCCTCGAAGTCAAAATTTTAAATGCACAATTTAGCTTCTAATCACTAAAATTTTGCCCATTTTTACTCCTAATCATGTTTAACAATCTTCCAGAAGTGATTAGGACCTTGAAACGCAAGTTTTGGTTGATTTTTTAGAAAAATACGAGTCACTTTTTTCATGCTTGCAAATTCATAGGAATTCCCTCCAAACTTCATCATTCCACACGCTTGAGCATCCCATTTTCTTCCCTATAAATAGAGTGTTATATATCACTCATTTTCTCAAGCTTTTGATAGTTAATTGACCCTTGTTCAGATCCCACACGAACTCTGAATTTGAATTTTTGATTTCTGGCTTTCTCACTCGAAAACACTAAAGGCTTCATTCAGTTAGCTTCATTGAACTTCTCTGAAGCTAACCACACTCTTACCTTCAAGAATTCTGACCTATACTGATCTACAGAAGTACAGTTTCAGAGCCACCTTGTGCTACTTTGTTCAGGTAGATTCCTTGGTTAAATCGATCCAAATAAAAGACTAATCTACTCTCTACATCCTTCTGATTCTCATGCTTTTTACAGTTTAAGATTTCATTGAGATTTGAGTGAGATATTCCAAAATTTCGTGCTCTCTATTATTTCTTCATTTTCTCAATTTAGGCCTTGCTCAGTTTATATAAATTTTGTGTGATGGTCCCATTAGAATCGTCTTGAAAAGACATATCTAATGGTACCGGTCTAGTCCTCTAATTTTACTGTTTGGGGAATCCCAATCTAGGGCGTCTGGAGGTTGAAGACGACCTACGTGTCGTGCTTCAACCAATGAAAGCATGACAAGTTATTTTTTAAATTTAATCCAGTATGTTTGCTTTATCATACCCGCGCATTGAGAGCCCTTGGATCTGATTGCTTATATTATACAGACTACATCAACCGCGCCAGAATTTTAGTTGTTTTTGAATATTAAAAGGTGATCCGGTGCTATTTCAAAAGCTGACCATGATATGCACAGCGTGCCTGATCCTTTGTAAAAAATATTAAAATGTAGACTATTGGATGAGAGTTAAAATGCGCTTGTAATCAGACCAAAGGACCAAGCACTCTGTGCATATCATGGTCAGTTTTATAAATTGCACCGGATCACCTTTTAATATTTAAAAACAACTAAAATTCTAGCGCGTTGGATGGAGTCTGACTAATAGAATTACTCATATCCAAGGGCTCTCAAAACGCGTGTATGATAAAGCAAACATATTAGATTGAATTAAAAAAAACCACATGTCACGCTTTCATTGGTTGAAGCACGACACGTAGGTCGTCTTCATCCTCAAGACGCCCTAGATTTGGATTCCTCAAATTGTAAAATTAGAGGACCAGACCGGTACCATTAGATTCGTCTCTTCAAGACGATTCTAACGGTACCATCGCAACAAATTTATATAAACCGAGCAAGGATTAAATTGGTAAAATGTAGAAATCATAGTGAGCACGAAATTCTGGAATATCTAACTCAAATGTCAATGAAATTGCAAATTGTAAAAAGCATGAGAATCCGAAGGATGAAGAGAGTAGATTAGTCTTTTATTTGGATCGATTTGACCAAGGAATCTACCTGAACGAAGTAGCAGAAGGTGGCTCTAAAACTGGACTTCTGTAGATCAGTATAGGTCATAATTCTTGAAGGTAAGAGTGTGGTTAGCTTCAGATAAGTTCAATGAAGCTAACTAAATGGAGCTTTTGGTGTTTTGGAGTGAGAAAGCAAGAAATCAGAAATTTAAATTCAGAGTTCATGTGGGATCTAAACAGGGGTCAATTGGCTATCAAAATCTTGAGAAAATGAGTAACATATAACCCTCTATTTATAGGGAAGCAAATGGGATGCTCAAGCGTGTGGAAGATGAAGTTTGGAGGGAATTCGTGTGAAGTTGCAAGCATGAAAAGTGTGACCCGTATTTTGCTCAAAAGTTATCCAAAACTTCTGTTTCTAGGTGCTAATCACTTCTGGAAGATTGTTAAACATGATTAGGAGTAAAAACACACAAAATTTTAGTGATTAGATTCTGAGTTGTGCATTTAAAATTCTGACTTGGAGGAAAAAGTCAGTTTCAAGGTACCAACTTTGAATCAATGGAATTCACAACTCAAGGAGCCTTAGGACATGATTCTTGGAGCAATTGAAAGATAAGGTCACAAATTTTACAATGTGCAAAGAATGGGATTAAATGGATGCTTGAGCTAGGAGTTGTGATGATCAAATGTCCTATAATGTTTTGACTCCAAACAAGGCCTTTCTTCAAAATTGAGCATTGATCATTGATGCTAACTTGAAGTGGACTCCTTAAACAGTATTGTGAAACTTGAATCACTCGAAAAGCTTTGCACATAAAAGAAGAGTTGAAGTTCACATCCTTAAGATCATTTTGGAAAAAGAATGAGCTCAAGGACATAAATGTTGACCCAGCAATGATCTTTTGAAGTCACATAAGGGAATTTGGTTACCTATTTAGGGAACTTGTAATTTTTCTTAATCATTAGGCATCTTCCACATAAATTTTTCTTGAAACTTTTGAAGTAATTGGTTGATATTATTTAAAGACAATCACGTCTTTTGAATAATTAAAAAATACTAAAGGATGAGCAAGATATATCCCTTAGAAGTTCAAAACCCTAGCTTCTAGAGCACGAAAATGACTTAGAAATCCCTTTCAATTTTGACAATATTTCTTGCACAATAACTTTTTCCATGTGAATAGAAGTTATTGTGGAGGATAATAAGAACCCAAAGCAACAAAAACACTTCAAAATATTAAGAATTGAGAGAGTTATGCACTTGAGATCAAGGAATCAAGAACTTGTCCAATTAGGTCAAACTTCTTCAATCAACTCTTGCATCTTTTGATTTTATTTGACAAATTGAGGCATGATAAATCATAGTAGATCTTGTCATGATATTAATTCAAAGTATATTCAATGATGGAGCTTAAATCTCAATGAAATTTTGTTGGAGAAGGCATGGAAATAAACTAATGAACTTATTAATCAACTTGATTAAATGTGTTATGCTCTCACTTATAATATCATCAATTAGAGCAAACACTCATTGTATTTATTAGTTAAAAGTTAATCAATACAAAACATAAATGATCACAATATATAAATCAACGTGCTTGGTGATCCCTCATGGGCAAACCTAAAGATAAGGAGAAGAACCTAAACCCAATTGTGATCTTGATATGATTAAATTGATATGAGATGATAGAGGAATCTTAGGGGGGGAAATTGGGGTACAACACCAAGATCCAGTGAGGTTGAGGAACTTATCCGAAAATAACACCCAAAACAAAACCAAACAAAAAGAATAAAATAATATTCAATAAAACAATATTTAAATGATAAATAAAAGGGAAATAATTGGTAAAATACAAAAAATATATTAAAACACAAATAAAAATCCTAAAAAAATACCTAAGGTCAAACATAAGTCAACAGGTGTTGACAAAATTTTTTAGAATTTTTTAAAGTCAAAAACTATATTTAAATTTTAAAGAAATAAGAAAAATAAAGCAAAATTGGTTAAAAAATAGTAAAGTAAGAAATAAAAATTCAATGACGTCACCGGTATTTGTCTAGTGGTCATCCAATCCTTCCATATTTTTTCTAGAATTTAAAAATCAAGAAAAGTATTTTTAAATAATTTAAATGAATAAAATAAAGTGAAAAATCATAAAAATACCTAATCATAAAATAAAATTGTAAAAAATAAGAATCAGAAAGAGAAAAATCAATAGTGTTTTTGAGAAATTTTTTGAATTTTTGAATGTGAAATGAATTTTTTTAAGAATTTTTGAAGTTTTAAAAAATTAAATCAAAAAATGGAAAATAAAAATAATGTCAAAATAATGTGGACCATCTGATCATAGTCAAAATGTGTTAGTAAACAAATCCAAAGGACGTGAGACATTGTGCTTGATATGGACCTTAGAATACACACAGAATCAAACAAATCCGGGCCAATCAAAATAAAACAATTGTCACACTATCATTTGTTGAAGAACGAAACGTAAATTATCTTCAACCTCCAGACCTTTGTGCATTGGTTTTTTGTGAGTTTCTTCAAATGGAAAAATCAGAAAATCATAATGGTATCATTGGATTTGTCTTTTCAAGAGGATCCTAAACCTAACCTCGCGAAAAATATCTTTAAACCACAACTCAGTCGATTTGAGAAAAACTAGAAGAAAAAAGTTGGAAAGGGATTTGAAAATTCACGTGAAAAACTCACTTCCAGTTAAAAAGTAGTGATGCAATCAATATCAGAGTGATGGGAGCTACATTGTAGCAACATGTTTGGAGAGAATTGATGGAGGAATCTACCTGTTGAAGTTTAAATTCAGAGCTCTGAAACTTGACTTGGCTAGAATAATTCAGGGCATCTCAAGGCTTTTTTCTTCTTACGTTAGCTTCAATGGAGTTCAAGGATTAAGAATCAACAAAGAAATTGGATCCAACGATGCTTTAGAAATGAATTTGAAGTTACAGAATTATGAGTTATGGAGGAAGTTCAACAAAGATTCTTTGGCTCCCTAAAGCTTGTCAAATGAGTTGGATATATGCCTCTATTTATAGGGACGTGAATGAAATCGATATAAGGGGTGAATGATTCAATTTGAGTGAAAATCGTGCACACCTGTGATCATGAAGACAATATGACTACATGTGCAACAAAACTCATCCAAATGATGCGTTTTGACACTCTAAATGATTCAAACATCTTTGCTAATCACGTTTAATTGGAAAACACATGGTAATTTGGTGATTAAAAGCCATATTATGGAAATCGCAAACTGACTTCAAATGATTTTTTTAGTTTCAAAGCATCAACTTTACAACCATGGTGCAAACAGCTCAGGGACCTTTATGATACAATCTTTGATTCTTTAGAAAGATGAATAATCAAGCTTGACAATATGCTTTGAAATTTTCCATTTGGGGATCTGAGTTGAAAGTTATGATCAATTGAAATTTGAAAAAACACATAGATTTGTGGACTTGGAAAAATTTCTGTTTTGAGCTCAAAAGTGACCGATAATCTCTTGCCTTCATACAAGGCCTCCCACTAAAAATTAGATTTTCGTCAATGAAAATGGTATGAAGTAATATTATTAAAGAGCATTGTGAAACTTGAATCATTCAAAAACTCTAAAAAATGAGAGAGTTATGACTTTGTGAAGTTGATGAAAATCCATGAAATGACCTATAATCTTTTGAGCTCTAAAGGCATCTTCAAACCATTTTCAAGCTTTGCACATAAAAGAAAAGGTGAATACCATATCCTAAAGATAATTATGGAAAAATAATGGGATCAAGGAGATAATAATTGACAAAGTTATGATCATTTGATGTCGAACCCTAAAATTGAAAGGCTCTTCAAGGAGGCTTGTAATCTTTCTCAACCTTTAGTGATCTTCCATTAAAAATTAGCCTTAGACTTCTAAATAGAGCTTGTTAAGGGCCCTTTAAAGAGAATAATGGATTTTGAGTCACTCAAAAATCTCAAAAAATTAGCAAGATATGGCCCTTGGAAGTCAACAAACCCTAGCTCAGAGGGTGTCAAAATGACATGAAACCCCTTTCTACTTTTGATGATTTTTCTTACACAATTGGATTTTGTCAAGTGAAGAAAGGTTGTTATTGATGATGATAATGTAATCACGAAGTGCACCTAAGAGGGGGGTGGGGTGAATTAGGTACTTTCAAAAATTCTGGTTTTAGTGATGATGAATATTATTTTTCTGGATTATGGTTAGTTTATGAAAGAGTAAAGTGCAGAAAAATAAAGAGACACAAGCGATATATCCAGGTTCCCCTTACAGTCCGAGAGTACTCCAGTCCCCTTTCAACATGAAAGAGATTTCCTTATTGTGGTAAACTTAAACAAGAACTACCTAAAACCAAGAACAATCCTCTTGGACCAAGAACAATCCTCTTGGATTTTCACTATGTCAACAATGAGAACAATCCTCTCAAAGTGACTTCACTTGTATCCAACAATCCTAAAAAGACGAGATTTATAAAAGCACTTAAACTTATTTCCAACAATCCTGAAAAATAAGTAAGTATTTATCAATATTTGATTTGAGTGAGTTTGAGTAGTAATGATCACTTTGAGTGATTTAATCAATGAATTGATCTTCTCTTCCAATGATAATAGTATAAAATGACTCAAGATATATAATGCTTAAATTTTTCTGGTTAACAATATGTGAAAGTGTGCAGAAAACTTGTGTATGAAAATGTATAGCAGCTTGAGTTTGATTTTTGAAAATTCAGAAAATATAATTGGAAGAGGTGTAGAAAATGATTTTGAAAATGAGTATTTATATGTTCAATGCACCTTTTTGAAACAACTAAAAGTTCTGTAAATGAATCATGAACAATTGCCAAGATTGAGTGAAAGGTTTCCATGAAATGGTGTTATGAACAAGCATGTGCAAAGCTGTTGTTTTTCAAAATCGTGCAGCATGCAATCGATTGCACCCTTTGTGTAAATCGATTGCACGAGGTTTCAACAACTAGAAATTCAAAAGTTTTGAGTGTGCAACCGATTACACAAGAGTATAAATCGATTGCATGTGAATTCAGTAGCAAAAATTGATTAAGTGCAATCGATTGCACAAACATGCAAATCGATTGCACTGAGAAACAGTAGCAAAAGATTTGAAAAAATTGAAGCATGCAATCGATTGCACTAATATGCAAATCGATTGCACTCAAGTAAAAAATGATTTTTAGCTTAGAAAAACTTGAGTAAAGGTTTGGACAATATAAAATATTTCTTTTCACCATTGAGCATCTATGTCTTAAGTTCAAAGTAAGTATTATCATTATACCTTGAAATTTTCTAAGTGCTTGAACTGAAGACTTTATCCATAGATGCTTTTAGCTTGATCAATAATATTTTCCTTCTTTATCCCTCATGGTTTGTCTTCATCAAAATAAAAGTGCATTTTAGAAGCTTGATTTTACACTCTCCCCCTTTTTGATGATGACAAACGATCTTGCTTGATGCGTTGTAATTTCCGGAAAGAGCTTCTCTCCCTAAGATGCATAACTCCCCCTTTGTATGAGAAGGTTGGAATCCTTTGAATTGGTTCATCTTGGTTGAAGAGTACCTTAAACAAAATTAAGACAAGGAAATATACAAGCATAAAGTACCACATCCTTCTCCCCCTTTGACATTATCAAAAAGAAGGGAAATATGCACACAAAAAAAACAGTAATAAAGTAATATTGAGAGGAAAACTTAATTAATCATGCATCACAAATAGTCTAACGATTACAAAGAAATTTAACAATAAACAAAACATAGAATAACCGAACAAGGACATAACAGAAAATAGTAGACGTAATAAAGTTGGACAGAACTTTATGGTTGATTCATGTCCCGGTTGTTATAGAACCAAGATCCTTGATTTGGAAATTGTTGTTGTAGAGGAGGTTCTGTGTAATGCTGTAGAGGTGAAGCTGGATTATTTGGGTCATATGGTGGAATGTGAAGATGAGAGTAAAGGTAAGAAAATTGTTGATTCACATCTGTGCGGAAGTCATTAATCCGGGTTGTTGTAGAATCATTGATAGCATTCCATTGGTTGATGATGTTGGTGTTCATGGAAGAAAATTGTTGAGACATGAAATCCATAAGATCTTGATTGCTTGGACCAAAGGGAGCAGTAGGTGGAGGAGGTACAACTTCACCACCTTTGACTTCCTGATCGTTCCCTTCACCACCAACCACATCTTCACCAATGTAAGAGATAGTTTTTGTTTCCGGATTATAATGATGACCTATTCTTGAGTCAACATTCTTGATTGAAATCTTATGCAGATTTGGATCCATATTGACTTTCTCAAACCTAGCAAAATCAATTCCAAATTCTTCCATAATTAATGTAACAAAATAAGCATATGGTAGAAATTTTGATTTTGCATCGACTCTCAACATATGGACCATTATGAGCCTTGCCCAATTAACACTTATTCCTTTCTTTCTTGCATAAATCAGCTGCATTTCCTGGTTAGTCACAGTGCAGTGGTTTCCATCCCGTGGAAACATAATATAGACCATAAAGTAATGAAATAGTCGATCGTCTATATACAAGTTACCTGCACTCCATGAGTCTCTAGATGGAATCACTCCTCCTAGACCACGGATCCTTTTGGCACGAAATTCAGCTTCACTTAATCTCCCAATGCTGTAATAAAATTCCTTTTTCCTGTAGGCATCCCATGCCTCATTTTCAGGGTCGTACAAAGAGTTTCCAGTGTAGGGAATATGAAGAATCTCACCAACAATCTCAGGGGTTAGAGAGATTCGAGTACCCAACACATATGTCACCATATTTCCTTTGTGGGGAGTTAAATTGCTGAAAAATACTCTTACCAGATCCAGATTATATGGACCAAATGATGAAATTAATGGTTCTAGTCCATAAGCAGTTAAATCATTTTGAAAAGAGAAACTTTCCTGGGGAAAGGATGATAGCATACCATATTTAGGATTGGACACTATTTTTATTTGAAAGTCCTTTGTGAATCTTGCTTCTTGTTCATCGGTGAGAGATGAAAGTAATGGATTCTCTGAGGATGAATCATCCTTTTTCTTCCCTTTCTCTGAAGCTGACACCTTTCGTTTTTGCCTTGAAGCCATGGGTAAGGAATTTTAGGGTTTTGAAGGTTTTAGGTTTTGGAGAGAAGGGTGTTTGATGATCTGAAGTTTGGATATGATTTGTGAGTAGATAGAAATGAGTGGGTTATGTTATATGTAATTAAGTTTAATTGGCTTGGGATTATAAGAGAGAGAGAGGAATTCTGACCAACAAATATTTCTATCATAAAAGCATGTTACAGTGGGTGCAACCGATTTGCATACAGATGCAATCAATTTGCACATAAAACAGAAGAAAAATAAAACTGAAACGCACAGAGTGCAATCGATTTTCACTTATGGTGCAATCGATTTTCCCTGAAACAGAAAGGTCAAATTTAAAAACACTTAGTGAGCAATTGATTTACACTATTATGCAATCGATTTGCATCAACCAAAAAAGACCAAAAACAAATTTTTCTTAAACTTAAACACCACTTAACATATATATTCATATATATCATCGTTAAAAACATATATATAAAATCATAACAAGGATAGAAAGCACCTTATATGTCGTGTTCATCAAGAATGCCAAGCTCTCGTCGAATCTTATAAAACGGTTCTCTTGCCAAAGGTTTAGTGAAGATATCGGCAAGTTGATTATGAGTATCTACAAATGTTACCTCGACATCTCCTTGAAGTACACGATCACGAAGGAAATGATGTCGTATATCTATGTGTTTGGTTCTTGAATGCATGACCAGATTCTTTGTAATTTTTATTTCACTTGTATTGTCGCACCATAGAGGAATGCATCCTAGATCGAGTCCGTAGTCACGAAGTTGTTGTTTGAGCCACAAACTTTGAGCGCAACTACTACCCGCTGTAATATATTCTGCTTCGGCTGTGCAAAGAGGAACACATGCTTGTCTCTTGAAGGCCTATGATACTAATGCATTTCCTAGGATGTGACAAGTACCACTTGTGCTTTTTCTATCAGTTTTACAACCTGCATAATCCGCGTCAGAATAACCAACTAAGTTGCAAACACTACCTTTGGGATACCATAATCCGACATTTGTTGTCCCTTTGAGATACTTCATGATCCTTTTCACCACCGCGAGATGAGATTCCTTTGGATTTGGTTGAAATCGAGCATATAGACAAACACTTGCAACCGGAGCGAAAGTTTCTTCAAAATCTATTCCTTCTTCTTGATTGTAGCCTTGTGCTACCAACCTTGCTTTGTTCCGAACAATTATTCCATTTTCGTCAAGTTTGTTTTTAAACACCCATCTTGTTCTAATAATGTGTTTGTTGCTTGGCCTAGGGACAAGTTCCCAAACTTAATTCCTTTCAAATTGATTTAATTCTTCTTGCATAGAGATAATCCATTGGTCGTCGCCTAAGGCTTCATCAACTTTGGAAAGTTCAATTTGAGAGACAAACGCCATGTTTAGGCAAGCATCTTTGATATTTAATCTTGTTGTCACACCTTGACTTATATCACCAATTAGTTTATCGATAGGATGATTTTTATGAGTTCTCCATTCTTTTGGTAGATCATTGAGATTTGATTCTTGTTGGGGTGATTCTTCGTGTTGAATTGGTTGATCTTTGGAAGTATTTTCTTGAGGACCTTCTAGTATTTCATCATCATGATCATCACAAACAATATTATCCTCCTTGGAGGGGTTAGATTCATCAAAAGATACATGCATTGATTCTTCAATTGTTAAAGTTCTTTTGTTGTAGATTCTATATGCCTTACTAGAAAGAGAGTAGCCAAGAAAAATACCTTCATCGGATTTTTCATCAAACTTACCATGGTTATCTTTGTCGTTGTTTAACACAAAGAATTTGCATCAAAAAATTTGAAAGAAAGCAATGTTTGGTTTCCTCCCTTTGAAGAGTTCATATGGAGTTTTCTTCAAGATCGGTCTTATGTTAACTTTATTGCTAACAAAGCATGTCGTGCTCACCGCATCCGCCCAAAAATATTTTGTAATATTTGAATTGCTAAGCATAGTTCTAGCAAGTTCCACAAGAGACCTATTCTTTCTTTCTATCACTCCATTTTGTTGAGGCATCCTTGGTGCCAAGAAGATGTGAGATATTCCATGTTCTCCACAAAATTCTTCAAATAGAGCATTTTGAAATTCTCCGCCATGATCACTTCTTATGGAGGCAATTGTTAGAGACTTCTCATTTTGAATTTGTTTAGCATACTTATTGAATGCCTTGAATGCATCATTTTTATGAACTAAAAATAATGTCCAAGTATATCTAGAGAAATCGTCAATAATAACCAAAGCATATACATTACCTCCAAAACTTCTTGTTCTTGATGGACCAAATAAGTCCATATGTAACAATTGTAGTGGCCTTGCAGTAGATACCACATTCTTAGATTTGAAAGTTGATTTTGTTTGTTTCCCTTTTTGACAAGCATCACAAAGTCTATCTTTGACGAAATTTCTCTTAGTCAACCCAATGACAAGATCATGTTTGCTTAGTTTATTCAAGTGTTCCATGTGAATATGAGCAATTCTTTTGTGCCACAGCCATGAATCATTGTTGTTCACTATGATACATTTTAGCTTCAAAGATGGATCATGAAAGGAAATCATGAATATATTATTGATTCATTTACCTTTAAGTATAACCTTGTGTGTGACTCCGTCTTCTATCAAGCATTCATCCTTGGTGAACTTGATCTTGAAGCCTTTGTCACAAAGTTGGATAATACTAAGAAGATTGTGCTTTAGTCCTTCAACATAAAGAACATCTTCAATGGATGTGAAAGGTGGATAACCAACTTTGCCTTTTCCAAGAATTCTTCCCTTATAATAGTCTCCATAAGTGACAAAACCCTTGGACTTTAGAACTAGATTTGAAAATTGGTTTATGTCTCCCGTCATATGCTTTGAACAACCACTATCGAGATACCAAAGATTGCATGTGGTCTTCAAGCATACCTGCAAAACAAATTAGGCTTTGTTAGGTACCCAAGTAGCTTTGGATCCTTCGTAATTAATGCCTTTCTTTACCCACACATAATGCCCATTTGTCACACTAAAGTTTCTAACATAGAAAGCATTAGGTGTATGGCCTTTAATACCACAATAAAAACAAGTAGGTTCAAAGTTACTTCTATATCTAGAAGGATAAGATTTCTTCTTAGGAAATGCTTTCTTTTTAGGATAGTGATGAACTATTTTAGGTTTGTTCACTTTCTCTTTGTATGATTAATCACTAGCCTTAACAATGATAGTTTTATTAGAACTTGATTTTGAAAACTTTGAATATGCAAGTCCACTTTTATCATTGGAGTATCTTTTTTAGCTAAGAACACCTTCCAATCCAATTTGGCCTTTTTCATATCTTTCAATGACTCTTTTTAATTGGAAAATTTGGAAAGATAGTGATTCACAATTTTTGCATGCAAAATTCTGTTTTTGTTCATCACTTAATTTTTGTTTTTCTTCTTTGAAATCTTTTTCCATATATTCACATTTTTCTTCTAAGGGTGAAATTTGTTTCTTTTGTGATGAAATAGTTTTATACAGAATTCTGCATTCATTCAATAGTTCATCTATAGCACCTTGTGCATCACTATGAAAAAGAGAAATTTCATTACTAACCTCATTGCCTTCATCATCGGAATGGTGTGAGGCCATCAATGCTAGATTTTCACTTTCATCACTATCGGAATCTGATGAGGAACTTATTTCATTATCCTCTCATGCAACATAGGCCTTTTTGCTTTTTTAGACACCTTTCTTGGAGAGTTTCAGACAATCCGACTTGATATGACCTTGCTTACCACATTCATAACATGTGACTTATTGTGTTGATGTGGAAGCTTCCTTTTTCTTAAATTGTTTCTTTCCTTTTGAATGAGAAAAGGATTTGTCATTTCTACCAAAGAACTTACCAAGCCTTTTAACAAGAAGCATGAAATTTTCATCTTCTTCCGGATTGTCTTCCTTTTCAACTTCCTTGGAATCTATCTTCAAAGCAATATTCTTGGATTTATTTTCTTGATTTTCATGTTTTACAAGTCTTCCATGTTCCGTTTCATATTCTTGAAGTTTCCCAAACAATGTTACGGACGTCATGGAGGAGATACTTTTCTTTTCTGAAATTTTCGTTACCTTTGGTTGCCATTCCCTAGTTAAGGACCTAAGTACTTTCAGATTTAGTTCATCATTCGTCAAAGTCTTACCAAGAGCACTTAGATGATTTTTCAAGTGCACAAATCTCTTTTGTAGGTCAAGAATAGTTTCTCTTGGCTGCATTCAAAATAATTCGTATTCTTGACTCAGGGTATTTAGTCTTGATCTCTTAACTTCAACAGTTCCTTCATGAGTTTGTACCAAGGTATCCCATGTTTCTTTTGTTGTTTTGCATGCCGAGATACGGAAGAATTCATCCATGCTAAGTGCAACTTGAAGAATGTTTATTGCCTTTTTATTCTAGAGAACCTTCTTCTTATCATCTTCGTCCCATGCAGTTTTAGGCTTTGATGAGCCAGCACCATTGATTACTGTTATAAGAATAAATGGATCATTCTCGACGACATCCCATATTTCTTCTCCTTGTGCTTCTAGATGTGCCTTCATGCGTATTTTCCAGAAGTCAAAATATTCACCACAAAATAGGGGAGGCTTGTTGTTACTACCACCATCTCTGAAAACGGGATTTTGATTTACGGAAGCCATTTTGGATATTTTAGGAACAGGTTACCTATAACCTGCTCTGATGCCAATTGTAAGTACCAAGTGCGCCTAAGAGGGGGGGGGGGGGTGAATTAGGTACTTAAAAAAATTCTTGTTTTAGTGATGATGGATATTATTTTTCTGGATTATGGTGAGTTTATGAAAGAGTAAAGTACAGAAAAATAAAGAGACACAAGCGATATATCCTGGTTCCCCTCACAGTCCGAGAGTACTCCAGTCCCCTTTTAACATGAAAGAGATTTCCTTATTTTGGAAAACTTAAACAAGAACTACCCAAAACTAAGAACAATCCTCTTGGACCAAGAACAATCCTATTGGATTTTCACTATGTCAACAATGAGAAAAATCCTCTCCAAGTGACTTCACTTGTATCCAACAATCCTGGAAAGACAAGATTTATAAAACCACTTAAACTTATTTCAAACAATCCTGAAAAATAAGTAAGTATTTATCAATATTTGATTTGAGTGAGTTTGAGTAGTAATGATCACTTTGAGTGATTTAATCAATGAATTGATCTTCTCTTCCAATGATAATAGTATATAATGACTCAAGATATATAATGCTCAAAGTTTTCTGGTTAACAATATGTGAAAGTGTGCAGAAAACTTGTGTATGAAAATGTATAGCAGCTTGAGTTTGATTTTTGAAAATTCGGAAAATATAATTGGAAAAGGTGTAGAAAATGATTTTGAAAATGAGTATTTATATGTTCATAACACCTTTTTGAAACAAAATAAATTTCTGTAAATGAATCATGAACAATTGCCAAGATTGAGTGAAAAGTTTCCATGAAATGGTGTTATGAACAGGCATGTGCAAAGCTGCTATTTTTCAAAATCGTGTAGCATGCAATCGATTGAACCCTTTGTGTAAATCGATTGCACGGGGTTTCAACAGCTAGAAATTCAAAAGTTTTGAGTGTGCAACCAATTTCACAAGAGTGTAAATCGATTGCATGTGAATTCAGTAGCAAAAATTGATTGAGTGCAATCGATTGCACTGAGAAACAATAGCAAAAGATTTGAAAAAATTGAAGCATGAAATCGATTGCACTAATATGCAAATCGATTGCACTGAAGTGAAAAAAGATTTTTAGCTTAGAAAAACTTAAGTAAAGGTTTGGACAATATAAAATATTTCTTTTCACCATTGAACATCTATGTCTTAAGTTCAAAGTAAGTATTATCATTATACCTTGAAATTTGCTAAGTGCTTGAACTGAACACTTTATCCATATATGCTTTTAGCTTGATCAATAATATTTGCCTTCTTTGTCCCTCATGGTTTGTCTTCATCAAATCAAAAGTGCATTTGAGAATCTTGATTTTACAGATAAGAATCCATATCAAAAATAACCAACTCAAAATGTTGAAAAATAAGAGAGTTATGAAGTTGTTATCACTAAATCAAGCATTTGTTCAATTAGGTCAAGTTTGTTGAACCAACCTTGAACTTTTTTAATCTTTCTTGTAAAAATAAAGCATGATGCATCATAATAGGCCTTGAGATGATATTGTATTGAAGCACACTCAAAGTTGGAGCTTAAGTCTCAATGAAGCTTGTTAAGGAAGGCATGAAAATAAACACATGAAAATATCTTCTTGATGAATGCTTCCACTAACTTTGACGAGGTCTTGACTTAAATAAAGTGAGAGAGCTCCTTAAACCTCAAATCTTTTATGTCATAGACATGACATTAAACATTGAGCTCTTGCAATCCATTAGAGAACCATTTGATTGAGAATCACTCCTGAAAGGAACATATATGCACATATTGATGTTAGTTAAAAGAAAACATGTACAAGATACACAATTCAATGTGCTTGGTAATCCCTCAAGAGAAAACTTAAAGATAGGACAAAGAGAGAAATAACCCTAACGTGTGTGTCTTGATGCATTGTGACATGTGATGATGAGAAATCTTAGGAGTAAAAATTGAGGTATAACAGCTTCCCTTATTTAAGTGTCTTCTATCCGGAGATACGAAGGTTAAAATCTTCATCTTAAACCCTATTTTTTGCAAGTGGTTAAAATCTTCATCTTATACCATATTTTTTCCCTGAGATGCCATGAAATGCTTATGACCATCAATGCAAACCAATCCAAAGGTGATACAGAACACCACTAGGTAAGCATAAGGTAAAAAAATAGATCAAAAAGAGAATCCAACCAGAAAAAAAAATCGTTGGAGGACAGAAGAGTCAACTCCAATGGGGTAAAGCCAAAAGGGGAGATAAGGAATCACTAACTCAAATAATGATGAAAAAGAAATGGATGACAACAATCGACATATAACTACAAACTACCCACCTCTAAAGGGGATAGAAAAAAATGTAACATCGACTCATAGGGAATCAGAAATTAACGACCCAAAGGATGCAAATAGTAGCGATAAGATAATACCGGTAAATACCAATATTAGGGTCGATAACAAATGATTGGCATCAGTACTTATGACTACAAACAAATGGTTGACATCATCGCATATGATTGGGAACAAAGAATTTTTTTTTAGTAAAGTGAATCTCATCAATGAACTATCTCCCATAATAACGAGATTACCATCCATTGGAGTACAAATATCAACAACGAACTATCTCCCATAATGACGATACTATCATTCTTCAGAGTAAACATCTCAACAACGAACTATCTCCCATAATGACGTGACTACCATCCATTGGAGTAAAACATCTAAACAATGAACTATCTCCCATAATGACGAGACTACCATCCATTGGAATACAATCTCAACAATGAACTATCTCCGATAATGATGATACTACCATTCATTGGAGTACAATGTCTTCTCTGGCATTGACAAACTTACTGGGGAAGAACATGTTACTCAAATAAAGAGACCTATCACTTGCTGTTTAAGAAGAGGATTGTGATAATGTTGCTTGGAAATGAATCTTCACTTGTTGAGGAAATAAATGCACATTCTCAAACCAGGGCTAAAAGCCTACAAAAATAAAAATAAAAATGGTGTCGGGAATTGCAGATTCAAACCAGGAATGACCCGGAGTGAAACAGTCAACAAAGACAACACCCAATGAGGAATAAGCTCAACTGGGGATCACATTCCATTCAGATAATGAGCTGAATAGGAAGGCTAAAGTAAAATTCTTCCACGAGGGATAACTTAGTGGGGAAATTGAAAAGATATACCATTTATGCTTAAGGTTAACAATCTATTGGAGAAAGGGTAACATAACTCTACAAATGGGGTAATATGCCAACAACTACATCAATGAATGCAAATGAGAAATTAATTTTAATTCAGATATGCATGATGTATGTATGACTGTATGAATGTTATCATGTATATGCTGACAAAACAGACATACAAAACTAGAAATAACTAGACAAAACCAACATGGGTGAAGTCAACACTCGACTAAATCACATCCAGGAGGAAGATTCCATAAGAGAGTCAGCACTAACTAAGGAAACGAATTCCTACATCCCGACTTAACTCCACTGGGAAGATACATGGCTTGAAAATAATCTCAACATAATCTGATAACAATTAACCAATACAGTTGCAAGGAAATAACACCCTCCCCCGGGCTACACCGGGGAATAACATACAAACTTCACTAGGGAAGGAAATGTCATATAATCTATACTTTAACTGGGGAATCCAAACTGGCTTTACTAGGGAAAAAAACGCCACATAGTCGAGGGGAGCCCAAATACAATGTTCGATATCAAGAGTAATGGTTGTGCAAACTCCTCTTGGGAGAAATTATGAAACTTCACGGGGATAATAACTTTAGAGAGAAACATCATCTTCGCTTCGCTTTGGCATCATGGGGACAACAGGAAGTCAAAGTTATGGGTATTTTAAATCAAACTCAACACTTGGAGAGAGAGAAAACCCAAAAAGTTGGTTGTTGTCTCAAAACTTCTTAGAAAATGATACTTCTTTTGTTCGGCCACTTGAGAAGCACATAACAAAAATGATGTCATCACTGGAGAGAATAATGCTCTTCAAAATATTCCTCATCAATTCTCAACACAAATGAGGAAATAATCCCACAAAATGAGGTATCAAACCCAATTCCACACCATCTATACACAAGTATGAAATCCATCAATCCAAGCAAAAACACAAATGGCCTACGCATATCAGCAAGAGTAATCCCGAGATACCTCTTGGGAAATGTTTTCAAAACTTCGGAGTTTGTCCATTCTTGGAATCACTACTTTTGTTCCACTTGAATCACAAGATCTGATGTAAAAAGTAACTTGCAAATTCTTTTCAAAAACATTTTTATTATTAATTCCTTTTTTTTTTGAAAATTACAATCAATAATAAATGAAATTTTTGTAAAAAGAACATAATAGGAACTATAAAGAATTGGATAAAGGCTCAAACTTTATTAATAGAATGGTAGTCCAAAAACGGCGTGACTCCATGGACAATTACAAAGTTTGGAAAATGGTAAATACATGGAAAAGATACATTGAGATACAATGACCACTACTCTCCCTAATAACTTTGAACTTCTGAGCAGAGGCTTCAGTTAAAGTGTGACGAGAATTCAAGAAGATTGTTGCTTCAATGATCAAGTCTTGTCTGACGCAGTTACTTGCCAGGAAATCCCTACCTTTTGCCTAGGTTTCCCTTGCCGGTTTTCAACCTATCAGGAAAACTTATTTTGTTTGTGTCTCTAATTTTGCCTAGACCGTCCTTTTGGGTTTTCATCATAGCGAGACGGTCTTTTTGGCCTAAGCCGCCCTTTCGGATTTTCAACTTAGCAAGTTGTCCTTTTATTTATTTAAGCAAAGTATTTCTTGATTGCTTCAGCATTCATAGGACGTGGGAATTCTTCACCATCCATAGTTTCAAGAATCAATGCACCTCCAGAGACGGATTTCTTGACAACATATGGGCCTTGATAATTAGGATTCCTTTTTCCCTTAGAATCAGCGTTAAAAGACATGATCTTTATAAGCACGAGAGTTCCTTCTCTGAATTCACGAGGCTCGACCTTCTCATCAAAATCTTTCCTTATTCTTTTCTAGTATAACTGAATATGACATAAGGCCTTCATTCCCTTTTATTAAATTAAATTCAACTGGTCAAACCTGTTATGGACCAATTCAACCTTAGACAACTTGGTTTATATTATTACACGCAAAGAGGGAATCTCAACCTTGATCGGGAGCACGATTTCCATACCATACACAAGAGAGAATGGGGTTGCCCTTGTTGAAGTAAGGACGAATGAACGATACCCATGCAAAGAAAAAGGGAGAATCTCATGCCATTCCTTATAGATAACAACCATCTTTTGGATGATCTTCTTAACGTTTTTATTTGCAGCTTCAACAACCCCATTCATATTAGGTATGTAAGGAGACGAGTTGTGATGGAAAATTTTGAACTCGTCACAAAGTTCTGTCATCATCTTGTTATTCAAATTGGATCTTTTATCAGTGATAATCCTGCTTGAATTGGATTTTGCTTCACTTTCAACAAGAGATTATAGATATATTTTCTTGGCTATCCTTCATTTTCAACAAGAGATTCTAGATATCTTTGCATGGCTATCCTCAATCTTCCTAAATTGAGGAAAATTAGACAAGAAAAGAATAATAGCCATCCTATTAGAAAGAAGATGGTGGGAAATAAGCGCTTGTGTAAGAGTTTGAAAGAGCTTAGGAAAATAGTTTATGATGTGTTTACATCAGACGATTTTCAACTATGGAAAGAGTTAAGTTAACCCTAAATCCCTCTTCCATTGGAAAAACAACTTATACATAAGCTCTTATACAATAAGCACTTAATTAAATTATATATCTAAATGCTCCCATAATATGAAAACAACGGGTATAGGACTCCATAAGCCATTAGCTACAAAATTGACATATAAGAGTGTTCTTAAGAAAGTGTACTACCACCTGCTTGGTGACATTAGTATAAGAAGTTGCTTCCACCCACTTGGTATAGTAGTCAATTGCCACTAAGAGGAAATGATGTCCATTCGACACCTTGGGTTCAATCACTCCAATCATATCAATATCCCACATAGAAAAAGGCCATGAATATGAAATAACATAGAGAAGTGTAGGAGGCACATGAATCTTGTCAGCATAAATCTGACATTTATGGCACTTCTTCACAAATTTGTAACAGTCGAATTCCATTGTCAGCCAATAGTAACCTGCCATAAGAATCTTCTTTTCCATCGCATGTCCATTGGCATGGGTACCAAAGGAACCTTCATAGATCTCATGCATCAATATGTCTGCTTCGGGTCTATCCACACATCTGAGCAAGACAATGTCATAATTTCTCTTGTATAACACATCTTCATTGAGGAAAAATCTACCTTCCAACCTTCTCAATGTTTTTCTATCTTTGTTCAACACATCAAGCGATTATTCTTGGGTCTGAAGGAAGTGCGTGATATCATAGTATTAAAGTTTTTCATCTGCCGTCCCCTCTGTAGCAAACACGTGAGCTGGTCTATCAAGACTTCAAACTCTGATATGAGATGCATAGTTCCAAGCATTCACTTAGTAAATGGAAGCCAAAATGGCCAAAGCATCCGCCATCTGATTCTCATCTTTGGGAATGTGATGGAATTCAACTTTATTGAAGAAAGGTAACAACCTTATCGCATAATCTTTGTATGGAATCAAGCCAATGTGACGAGTCTCCCATTCTCCTTTGATTTGATTTATTACCAAAGATGAATCACCATATACGTCAAGAATTTTGATTTTCAGATTTATAGCCTCTTCAAGACCCATGATACAAGCTTCATACTCCGCCATATTATTGGTACAATCAAGTACTAAGATTGTAGTAAAAGTGATGTATGACCCATGGGGAGTGAACATCATGACACCAATTCCTTTTCCATAAGAATTTACAGCTCAATCAAACACCATACCCCATTGGGATTCAGGATTAGGACCTTCCTCAGGCAAAGGTTCATCACAATCTTTTACTTTCAAAAACATCACGTCCTCATTAGGGAAATCAAATTTAACAGATTGATAATCTTCAACTGGTTGGTGAGAAAGGTACTTCGCCAACACACTGCCTTTAATAGCCTTCTGAGTACGATATTCAATATCATATTCAGACAACAACATTTGCCAATGGCCAATTCTTCTAGTAAGAGCAGGCTTTTCAAAAATATAATTAATTGGATCCATTTTTGAAATCAACCAAGTAGTGTGATTCAACATATATTGATGCAATCGCTTTTCCTCCCAGGCCAAAGCACAACATGTTTTCTTTAGCATAGAATATCGTGACTCACAGTCAGTGAACTTCTTACTGAGATAATTAATGGAATATTATTTTCTTCTTGTTTCATCTTGCTATCCCAAAATAAAATCCATGGAATTATCCAACAACGTCAGATACATAATCAATGGTCTTCCTTTAACAGAGGGAGCAAGATAGAAGGCTCAAGCAGATACTCTTTAATGCTTTCAAATGCCCTTTGATAATAATTCGTCCATACAAAACCTTGATCTTTCTTCAACAACTTGAAGATTGGTTCACATGTATCAGTCATATGGGAAATAAAATCTTAAAATATAATTCAAACAACCAAGGAAGCCTCTAAGTTGCTTTTCAGTTCTTGGTGCAGGAATTTCCTGAATTTCCTTAACTTTATCAGGATCAACTTCATTTCCTTTTTGGTTGACAATGCAACCTAGAAAATTTCCTGAACAAACACCACAAGTACACTTATTTGGATTTAAGCGGAGATGATACTTCCTCAATTACTGAAACAATTTCAACAAGTCTTATATATGCCCTTCCTCAGTCTTAGATTTGGCGATAATATCATCAAGATATACTTCAATTTCCTTATGCATCAGATCATGGAATAGGGTGGTCATAGCCCAATGATACATTGCACCAACATTCTTTAACCCTACGGGCATCACTCTGTAACAAAATGTTCCCCAGGGTGTGATAAAGGTTGTTTTTTCCATGTCCTTAGGAGACATTCTAATTTGATTGTATATGGAAAATCCGTGCATGAACGAGAACACTTTTAACTTTGATGTATGTTGTACCCAAAAATATTCCCTCCCATTTTTCAAGACAAGTTGGTTCAATATATCTTCTCATGGTCCTAAGGTTCTTAAGTACTCAAGACTACTCAAAGATTGATCAGACAAACTATCCTCCTAAGCAATTGACCTATAACTAGGGTTTTGTTTTTCTCAGGGAAAATTGGACTTCTAATGCCTCAAGTAGATTTCATGGTTCCTCATATGCTTCAAAGTATAATCATGTCAAGTTTCAAGCCTTACATCACAAATTTTCCAAGTCAACTACTCAGATAAGTGAAAATCAACTGTATTGGACAAAAAGTCAATTATGGTCAAGATATAGTCAAACTTCAAGATTTTGAGGTCAAATTCATCATTTCATCAAGGTTTGATCATGATTCATCATGAAAAGTCAAGAAATGTTCAAAAATTCAGAAGTTACTAAATTAGAGTTTTGACCATTTCTTTAAGAGAAGTCAACTGAACTTTGACCAAGCCTGACTTTCATATACTTCATCAGAAAATTCTCAACCGAAGCCTATTTTGATGGAAATTCAATTCTCTACAACTTTGTCTCTCTAAGCTCAAGGCCAAAAATTCTTCATTTGAGAGATATGGGTTAAAACATTACAAATCATTTTAAAAGTCAACAAAAAGACACTTTTTGTCAAAACAATTTACATCAAGATAAAGTCTTCAAATGAATAAATGACCAACATGAAGATTGTAGGGGACATCTTGAGGTTTCCAAAAATTAAATGATCACCTTCATATGACAAAAATTGAGCAAGTTATGAGTTGCACAAGTTGGCCAATTTTGAAAAAATGCATGAAATCCAAATTGAACAAACTTGAACTTTTGGGCTAATGGGCTTATCTTTTAAAGTCCAAACGTGTTCTTGAACTCATAATGGACCTCCCAATTAATTTATGCACCATTTTGATTTTTATTTCATTTATTTTGTTTTTTATCCATTTAAATTCAAAATAAAATCAAATAAATATTAAGTGGAAGTATAAAGCATAAAAGGCTTGTGATTTTGATCTTTTGGTGGCCCAAGATCACATTACAAACCGTGTGGAATTATTTTCAAAACAAATCTTCATGATTTTGTCTTATTCCAATCTATTTTCAAACAAAATCAAAGATAGGTTTTACATGATAACCAAGCCCATCTTTTAACCTAATCTCTTCTCTTATAAGTACCCTTCATATTTAGAACAAAACGGGACGAAAAAAGCTGTGCAAGAAACAAGGGTTTGAAGTTCAAATTTTCATAGAAAAGAGAGAAATCAAAGTCCATCATAAAACCATCCTAAATACCAAAAATCCACTCAAATTGATTCCTGAGATACCAAAGAGTACGTTTGGATCGTTCTTGATGATCAAACGTGTCTGAAACATGTATTCCATACATGGCCGATTTTCAAATTTTCATGAATTTCATATTTTAATTTTCATGATGCTTTGATGTAAACTAACAATTTAATTGTGTTCTTGAGACAAAATAACACAAGTCTGATCCCTTGCATGAGGCCCAGGATGCCATAATCATACATCACCATGTTTGAACCGTTTTGCATTATTTTGTTCGTATATTTTTGTGTAGGCTGAATTAGCAAAAACTAAGGCCATCATTAGATTCACAAGGGTAGGTTTAGGGGGGTAGAGACCTTCTTGATATCTAACAAGCTTTTTTTTTAGGTTGAAATTTAAGCTCATCGGAGAAGACGATCAGAACTAGGGCTTCAGCGTCTCTCTGTTCCACTGGTTTATTTTATATTTATTTGTTTGCATTATGTAACTAGATAAGAGCGTAGTACCAAGTGTTGACTTATGAATGTAAGGGATTGGGTTCGATCCCTGCCTCTTGAAAATATTTTTTTTTTATTTTCCATCTAATGTTTAGGTTCCAAATATATTATTCAAGTTTTATCTCCTAACACCAACATGCGCTTAGCCTGGTGGCAAGCTATGCAATGTTAAACCAGGAGGGTGTGGGTTCAACACCCACCCCATGCAACCTTTTTTTCTATTTCTTTCTCTTCTTTTAACCTAACTTGCTTTATTTTTCTTTTTCTAACCCTAAGTTTTTAATTAATCAATCCTCAAATTAACTTAAGTTTTTCTTAATATTAATAAATTAGGTTTAGGGTTTTTAACTAATAAATATTCATAATTAATTAATTAGTTAATTAACATTTTTTTAAACATTAAAATCAATTAGGATTTAGGTTTTAATTATTATTATCATTCAAATTATTTTCACAAAAAAAACACAAAAAAAAACATATAAATATTTTTTGAAACATTTTCTTATTACTTTTGATATTTATTTTCTTAGAGAAATTGTATAGGTCGAGCAACTTTTTCTTGTAATACTGTAGATTTAAATTCTCTCATTTTTACCCATTACGCACTTTACTTTCCCGCATTTTCCTATGCAACTGCCTCAAAGCCTTGTAATAGCTTAGGTCTTTTTTTCCGCACCTTTAATTTTTAGTATACTTCATAACTGTTAGTAACTAGGGTTTGTATGGCAAAACAAAAATCAACATAGATAACCTTAATACAAGATAAATAACTGAATCAAAACATTATTCACACTTGAACCTATAGGGTAATCTCTCTTTGTTGCCTTCGGAAATAATGGTTATGTCCCTCGAAAGTGGGTATACTTTAGTAAAAGATCCTTACGAATAAAGATCATAGTCCCTCGAGGATCCTTCAATGTTGCCTATGAAAAAGTATCTAGTCCCCTCGATACAATTTCTAAAGTATCTCTATGTGTTGTATTCAATGATCATTTGAAGACCCTTCGCCTGTCCCTTCACATCCAATGGTTAGGGCTACCTACCAACTAATGGTATGGATAACGCTATCTCTAAAGTATAAGGAAAAGAATAAGAACGACCTTAGTGAGTAAGGAATTTTTAATCGCTTGCTCACAGTTTTTCACAAATAAAACATTTTTACACATCACACTTTTCAAACAAAATATTTTCAAACACTTTGTACGCATTCTTGAAGATTCATATAAGAATCATTACAAAGTTGGTCGTACTTTGACTTTTCAAAAATATTTTTTAACATATCACATGCACAAAGCAGGTTTCCAAAGTGGGCTAGCGATTAAGAGTCCGTAGATAACTATGGATGAAAAGGGTGCTAACACCTTTCATTTTCATAACTTACCCCCCGAACTCAAAATCTATCAAGTTCTTTCCTGTTCTTTTCAGCCATTCCTTATATTGGATAAAAGAAAAGTCAGTGGCAACTCTAGCTATTCACACATTTTGGATAAAACCAAAAAAGTCAGTTCTCCCACCGTATTACAAACTGGCGACTTTGTTGGGGAGACTTAAAAAAATAGGGGTTACATTAGAGTTTAGATCACTTTTTCTGCTTTCATTAATTATTTTGTTTTCTTTATATTTAAGGGTTGTTTGGGTTTATTTTCTTGTAGGATCCTACACCCGGATCTAGGGATGCCTTATGTAAGTAGCAATAGATCATGAAGATTGTACGACGTAGACCGATATTATTTAAGTGATGGCTACGATTAGTGTGACACATTGGTTTATACCGATGTTCCTTGAGCCAGTCAAGGATAACATTAGTCTTCCACGTGGTGTCGTTAACACTAACATACTTTTAGAACCCTAATTGACCCATCTTGGCCATTAGAAGGTAGTGAGATAGTCGGCTTTGGTGCATCCCAAAGTTGGTTGATACTCGAAGCTACGCTCATTGAGATTTCACTTTCGGGATGTTTTGGTGGCTAGCCAGTTGCCATGATAAAATAAAGACCGTGAGAAAGATCTGTGATATGAGATCCTTAGAACCAGGTTACTATTTTAGGACGGGTTGTGCCAACTTAACTCTAATGGGGAAGGGTACTTACCTATGGACTTCGTGCAAGCCTTTTAACCTAATGCTCTTGTGTTCCTTGTATGTGGTTTCTATCTATATAACATGAACATGACATCATAACATCAAATCATCATTGCATTTTTACTAACCATTTCAAGGATCTTACGGATTTTTGGTGCAGGGTTATCATAAGCCAAATTTCTAGCAAGGGGCAAGAGGATTTATTTCCTCTAACCAAATGCCTTCAAGATCAAATTACATTCTCTTGAGTCAGAGGCTAGGACCCACTTGATATGGTCGCTTGATTCTTAGGGAAAGACATTTAAAGATGAATATTTAAAGTTCTTCAAGACAAAGTTGTAACCATATCCTATTTCAAATTTTTAATCCCATGAGATCCTTGAAAACATTGCATATGCATCTACATGTCATGCATATCATTACATAAAAGGTTTTCTCAAGACAAGTTTTCTCATCCTCTTGTTGTTTATTTCAGCCAAAAAATGGCTCTTGAACAGACTGTCAAAGATCTCCAAGCTTAGAATGCCAAATTTCAACGTATGTTCATGAACATAGCCAAGAGGCAGGAAGAATTGAAGGCACTTGTCACCAGTGACAAAAAGGAAGAAGAAAAAGATACCAATTGGCGTCCTTAACATGAGGAGAAGCTTCAGAGGTCTAGTCAAGCAAGCTCGAGATCTTAATATCCCATTTAATGAAGATGACAAGCGGGATGAAAATGGAGTGTGAAAACTGAAAGAAGCAGTCATGGTTCTAACAAATTTCCTGATGAAGAGGAAGATAATTACCTAGATGATCAATATCCTCTTGCTGATGAGAAGTATAAGTTGGTGGAAGAGCGTCGAAGAGCTATGGAAATCCAGAAGGTGCCTGGATTGAACTTTGGTGATTTAGGTTTGGTTTCAAGAGTTGTCATTCCTCCTAAATTCAAAACTCTTGTCTTTGCTAAGTATGATGCGATTTCTTGTCCAAAGTTGCATTTGAGATCTTATGTTTGGAAAATCCAACCACAGGCTACTGACAAGAAGCTGTGGGTTCATTTCTTTTAAGAGAGTCTGTCTGGAACATAGTTGAAATGGTTCTATCTACTAGAAGGGACCAATATTCATACTTGGGAAGATTTTCCTGTAGCCTTCTATAAACAATATCAATATAATTATAATCTGGCACCAACCCGCATGCAATTGCAAAGTAAGTCCATGGGTTTTGAGGAAGGTTTTAAAGAGTACACACATAAATGGAGATCTTATAGGAAAAGTTCTGTTAGAACATAGTTTGAGTCTACAACCTTAATTAGAGTTTTGATGATAACAAACACAAAGAACAAATATGCACTCTAAATTTGTGTTATTTTGTATGCAGAAGTTCTGACCAAAACAACATCAGAAATTAAGCTACAAAAGCTTTCAAGTTGAGGTAATCAAAATATGCGCTGAAGAATGATGATCAGAATTTGATCCGAAGTGAAGAATACTCTGATTCTGAACATAAGTTTAATATACCATCAGATCCTCACAACTCTGAGCCATCAATGTTCTGAAGAAATTGTACCATGCAAGATTCTATGTTCTGAAGCGTTACTTTTCAATCAAGACAACATCATATGCAACGACTTCATTCAAACAAGAATCTTCTCAATATGGAAACAACATTGAATGTCCATTATCACGCTTTATGTTGGTCAAGATATCCACGCCTATATAAACAAGCCTAGATGACAAATCGTTTATGATTTTGACGACTACTGCAATATACCTCTCAAATGCTGCAATCTTACATATTCATATATACGCTCAAAATTGTGTAAAATATCACAGTTGTGATACAGATTTTGTAAGGAAAAACAACAGTACACAGTATATTATTTGATTATGATTAAGCAAGTTTTCCTTAAGATAAACCGGGTTGTGGTTGTACTCAAGAAGACTATGGCAGTTGTCAAAGTTGTGTTGTAATCAGTTTTGATTAGTGAATTAAGTCCTCGTTGGAGAGAGGAGAAATCACCTTGGCGGGTGGACTGGAGTAGTTTCAGTTCAAACGAAACAGGATAAAAATATCGTGTCTACTGTGCTTTTGATTCTAAGTTTAAATTCAACCCCCCCTTCTTGTGTTTTTCACTTCTTCAATTGGCATCCGAGCGCCTGGTTCTTAGTTCATACACTTAACCGTGTCAGTACAAGATCCAAGCTTTAGAAAAACACTATGGTGGTACCAAGCCAAAACATCAGCAATGACTATCATGAGGACAAGGACAGAATCAGCGACAAACCTCTAGTCTTTGATGGAGAAAATTTTGACTACTGGAAAGACAGAATTGAAGCTTCTTTCTGGCTCATGATTCTGATCCAGTGGATGAAAGTGGTCAGAAGATAGACAGAAAAAGGATGTCTGACCAGCAAAAACGTGATTTCAGAAACCATCATAAATCCAGAACAATACTTCTCAGTGCTATCTCATACTCAGAATATGAGAAAATCTCAAACAGAGAGACAGCCAAAAACATGTTTTACTCTCTGAGAATGACGCATGAAGGCCACATACAAGTCAAAGAAACTAAAGCCCTTGCGCTCATTCGAAAATATGAACCATTCAAGATGAAAGACAGTGAATCCATAAAAGCAATGTTCTCAAGATTTCAAATTCTTGTTGTTGGGCTGAAAGTTCTTGATAAAGGATATTCTACTGCTGATCACGTAAAGAAGATCATCAGAAGTCTACCCAAGCAATGGAGGCCAATGGTCACTGCACTTAAGCTGGCTAAAGATCTCAACAAGAGATCTCTGGAGGAACTTGTCAGCTCCCTCAGAAGTCATGACATAGAGCTAGAAGAAGATGAGCCTCAAAAGCAAGGTAAGACTCTAGCATTAAAATATAACAAAAAATTTAATTCT
The DNA here is from genome assembly GCA_948472305.1 of Vicia faba. Lineage (NCBI taxonomy): Eukaryota > Viridiplantae > Streptophyta > Magnoliopsida > Fabales > Fabaceae > Vicia > Vicia faba. Next base: position 296,647,706 of record OX451736.1, on the reverse strand, counting down.
AAGGTTTTGCAGGCTATGGAAGAATCCTCTGATGGATCCTCATCAAAAGAAGATGAATTGTCTCTTATCTCCAGAAGGGTCAATCAACTATGGAAGCAGAGACAGAGGAAACTCAGAAACCCGAGAAGATTAGAGAATCAAAATGAATCCTCCTCCAGATACAGAAAGTCTGAGTCCTCCTCTGGACACAGAAGACTCGAAGCTTCTTCAGGACACATAAAGACAAATAAGAAAGACATCATATGCTATGAGTGCAATAAACAAGGGCACTACAAAAGAGACTGTCCAAGGCTTCAGAAGGAGAAGCCCAAAAAGAAGTTCTTCAAGGAGAAGAAGAAAAGCCTCATGGAAACATGGGACGATTCAGACACGTCTAATGTTGACTCAGAGTCAGATGATGAAAGAGCCCACATAGCTCTCATGGAAAATGTGTCAGAAGACAGTGAAGCTTCTGGTTCAGACTCAGAACCATACATAGAAGAGGTATTCCCTGATTTCACTATTAATTTTACTAAGGCTGAAATTGCAGAAAGTCTGAATGAAATTCTGGAAAGGTATCAACAAATCAGAGTCAAATTCAAGAACCTGAAAAGGCAAATTTGCAAAACCTGCTTTTAAATATAAAAATGTTGTTTCCACCTCTAAGCCATTAGAACTTCCGCACATAGACTTATTTGGACCAGTGAAAATTGCGTCTGTTAGTGGCAAGAAGTATGGATTTGTGATCGTAGATGACTATAGTAGATGGACATGGGTAAAGTTCTTAAGACACAAGGGCGAGTCACATTTTGTAACATAGTTCAGAATGAAAAGGAATCTTAGAATTGTTAAAGTCAGAAGTGATCATGGTGGAGAATTTGAAAATAAAAAATTTGAAACATTTTTTAATGAAAAAGGAATCTTGCATGACTTCTCTTTTCCTAGAACTCCCCAACAAAATGGAGTTGTAGAACGAAAGAATAGAACATTGCAAGAAATGGCCAGAACCATGATCAATGAGACTAACATTGATAAGATCTTCTGGGAAGAAGCAATTAACACAACGTGTTACATTCAAAATAGAATTTCTATAAGACCTATTCTGGAAAAGACTCCATATGAATTGTGGAAGAACAGAAAGCCCAACATTTCTTATTTCCATCCTTTTGGATGCACCTGTTTTATTCTGAATACTAAAGATCATCTGAAATAGTTTGACACTAAAGAAAAAAATTGTATTATGTTAGGATACTCTGAAAGCTCAAGAGGGTACATAGTATACAATATAGAAACACAGATTGATGAAGAGTCAATTAGTGTTAGATTTGATGATAAGCTTGACCCTCAAAAGTCAAAGCAGAATGAATCTTTTGCAGATATAGAAGTTGAATTCACTGGTACTGAAGACAACCTATCAGAAGTTCCCAACAGAGACCCTCTAACAACTTCAGAAAGAAATATTACAAGTGATCTTGTACCTTATGTTGATCAACTCCAGAAAAGGTTATCCAGAAGCAGCCTAGCTCACCCAGAAGATAAGATCCTGGGAAAGAAGGATGATCCAATCAGAACAAGATCAACATTCAGAAACTATGAAGAATCCCTCATGGGACTGGTCTCTCTGATTGAACCAACATCTATTGGTGAAGCTCTTATGGACAATGACTTGATTCTGGCAATGCGGGAGGAATTAAACCAGTTCACGAGAAATGACGTATGGGATCTGGTTCCCAAACCAAAAGGATTCAACGTCATTGGAACAGAGTGGGTGTTCAGAAACAAACTGAATGAGCAAGGAGAAGTCATCAGAAACAAGGCACGACTTATGGCACAAGGTTATAGTCATCAATAGGGGATTGAATATATATAAACCTTTTCACCAGTCGCCAGGTTAGAATCTATCAGACTCTTAATCTCCTTTGTTGTAAACAATGGCATCACTCTGTATCAGATTGATGTCAAAAATGCATTCTTAAATGGTTACATAGATAAAGAGGTTTATGTGCACCAACCCCCTGGGTTTGAAAATTCCAAACACCTAGAATATGTTTTCAAACTAAAGAAGTCACTATATGGTCTGAAATAAGCTCCCAGGGCTTGGTATGAAAGACTAAGTAACTTTATGTTAGAAAAGACATTTAAGAATGACATTTTAGTTTGTCAGATTTATGTATATGATATCATTTTTGGATCCACTAAAGCTTCTCAGGGAAGAGAATTTGCTAAGTGCATGCAGGAAGAGTTTGAGATGAGCTTAATGGGGGAACTCAAATTCTTTCTGGGCATTCAGATAAACCAAACTCCAGAAGGAACTTACATTCATCAGAGCAAATATGTCAGAGAACTTCTGAAGAAATTTGACCTCTCAGAATGTAAGCCCTCAAAGAATCCAATGCATCCCACGTCCATTCTGGGAAAGGAAGAGGTAAGTAAAAAGGTAGAACAGAAAATCTATAGAGGTATAATTGGATCTCTCCTTTATCTGACGGCTTCAAGGCCTGATATTTTATTCAGTGTTCGCATATGTGCTAGATTCCAATCAGATCCTAGAGAATCTGACTTAACAACAGTTAACCGAATTTTCAAGTATCTGAAAGGTACTACTAATCTAGGTTTTTTTTATAGAAAATCCATTGAATACAGCTTAGTAGGATACTATGATCCTGACTTTGCTGGACATAGAGTAGAGCGTAAAAGCACTTCTGGAAGCTACCAGTTTCTAGGAGATAATCTGATCTCATGGACCAGCAAGAGACAGTCCACAATAGCATTGTCAACAGCAGAAGCTGAATACATAGCAGTTGCTGCATGTAGCACACAAATGCTCTGGATGAAAAGTCAATTTGAAGACTTCAACATTTTTGAGAGTAACATTCCTATCTTTTGTGATAACACTTCTGCCATATGTGTCTCTAGAAATCCTATTTTGCATTCTAGGGCTAAGCATATAGAAATAAAACATCACTTTTTTAGGGATTATATTCAGAAAGGAATTCTTACCTTGAAATTTATTGACACAGACCATCAATGGGCTAATGTATTTATTAAACCCCTCTCTGAAGATAGATTCCATTTCATTCTGAAACATCTCAGCATGAAATTGTGTCCAGAATAAAATGTTTTATTTTCATATCCTAACCCTCATAACTTTATTGTTTTCTATGAACATCTGATCAACTTGTCTTCAGATGTTAGAAGTACAGTTGCCTCGGAATCTATCTATGAAGATCTGAACGTTTCATTTCAAGGATAGAGGCGTGCAGTTCACACCATCAAACATCTGTCATCCTCTCACAAGCTACCTTCTGAAGCTAAACACGCGTTCAAATTCTGAAGGGTCTAAGGCTCTGATTGGATGCATTGATACACTTGTCATTTGTAACTGTTCAATATCTCTCTAAATCCCCTAATTTCAGGTTTCATTAATGCATATAATCATTACTTATTTTCTTTCTTACTGATTACGTTTTCTAAAAGAACCTATATAAACTCAATTTACTATTTCATTCATTCATGTTTTACCATCTTCTATATTCACTCTTGTTCTAGTTTCTTTTTCAAAAACCATTTTTGTCATTTTTCTTCAAAGAATCCGTGTGAACAATGGCATCATCATCGAGTCTAAAGAATCTCAACAGTGCTCCTGAATCTTCATCTACTGAACAATATGAGGAGCCCATTAGAATGCCACTCACTCCGGTTTGAAACCTTGAAGTTCTCTGTGAATTGATCATTGATTTTGAAAGCTTACAAGAAAAAAGGGTTTAATATGTATGAAGATGTAACTACACATGGATGGAACAGATACTTTGATCGTCTGTTGGGTCCAACTTTTCCCATTCTTGTTAAAGAGCTTTAGATTCATGCTACATCATCCAACCACCAGGTCACATCATATGTTATAGGGAAGAAGATAGTGATTACAAAAGATTTAATTGGGAAACTCATTGGATTCAATGGAGGTGGAGTCAGATGCATTGTTATTGCTGATAAGTGCTATGACCCAAAATCTATTTCTAGGGAAATCGTCACTTCTGGACAGCCATCCAGCAAGATCAGAGACTTGAAGGACCATTACAGAATATGGTCCAGAATAATTCTGGGATGTATCAATCACATGAAGCCTACAAGCTCCCCTGATTACATCAATATTGATCAACAGTTTCTGATTTACTTCATTGCAAAGAAGACCAAGATAAACCCTCCACATTTGCTCTTTAACCATCTCAAAACAAGTGTGAAAGAGACAAGAGAAGAAGAAAGAACTAAGAGGGATTGGATTCCTCTAGGAAGACTGATTTCAGATATTCTAACAGAAAACAGGCTGATAGAACATCTGATAGAGGCTCAAGAAATCCGTACTCTGGAAGCAACTGCTGGGAAACCTTTAAATGCCAAGAATTTGAATAAAAATAAACATTATTGAGAATATTAAGAGGGAACCAACAATTGCTTCTCATGAGGTCATTACTTCTAGAAGAATACCTCTGAAGGATTTTCCACTATTTTCTAAGATAGATGCCTCTCCAGAGATTATAGTCAGATACCTTGAAGCTTGCAAGGCTGATGGGACTATTCCAGAAATCAACATCCAAGATCTGCACAAGCCAGCTCCAGAGGTTGTGCGAAAGAAATCTAGAAAGAGGAAGGAAGCAGGATAAGGATCCTCTCAGAGGACACACAAGGCTGCGAAAAACAAAGGTAACCCATCTTTTGTTTCAATTGTAGAATCAATAGCTATTCCAACATCTGAAACCATTCCCCCTCAACAAACAGAAAATCCTTCACCCCAAACATTTGACTATTTTGACATAGAGTTTGACCCATCTGTAACTCTTAGAAATTTCTTGAATGAACCTCACTCCCCTAATCCAAATCCAAATCCAGAACAACATCAACAGAACTTGCTAGAGTTCTATCTGATATTGAACTGTTTGATCAAGACTTCTCTTCACCACTCCCAGAAAATCCAAACACTAAACCTCAACAAACAGAAAATCCAAAACCACACTCTCCTCAACCAGAAAATCTACAACCACACTCTCCTCAACCAGAAAATCCACAACTACACTATCTTCAACCAGAACATCAAAACCTCAACTCACCCCAACCAGAAAATGAAAACCCTCTCACTCCTCAATCTGAAAACCCATCTTCGGAAATACTTGAACCAGAAATTCAACACGCTACCGCAAACCAATCAGAAGACTCCCTTTCAGACTCTGATGCCACTACCCCAATTTTTGGGATAACAGAACCTCTTACGGTTCATTTACCTCTCTCCATTCATGATATTCCAGAAATCACTTCACCATATGAATCTACACCACCAAACACCCCTCACTCACCAATCCTGATTTCTAACTCTTCCACTCCCTCACCTATCAACCGTCCAGCTGACCAACTCAGACTTGTCATTAATCTACAAGTGCTGGACCAACTAGCTTCAACCTCAAACAAAATTTCCACTCCCAAACCTAAACCAACCTCAACCAAATCAGATGTTGGTAAGAATATGTTGATTTTTGAAACAAAAATACAGGAATGGATTACCTCTTGGAAGCAAGAAAGTAAAGAGATTTCTAATCCTGTTGCTTCTGATTCTCTGTGGGAAAGATTCAGAAAATGGCTCAACAGAACTTTAGTGATCAACTGAAAGCCTTCCAAGATCAAGTTCTGAGCCAATGGTACAAGAATGAAATTCTTATGCTAGATAATGCTCCCTGGAAAGAGCACCAACCTTCAGAAGTCACTGAACCAGATTCTAATAGTCACCCTCTAACTACTGCTCCAAAAAAGGTGATTGCAACAGAAGAAGTTGTTCAATTAGAAGAGGCTGCAGAGTGTTCTGAACGACATGCAACCCCTGAAGATACACCAGCTCCGTCTCTAGTCATGCAAACTCGGGAATAGTTGAAGAAGGAGAATGCCTTAATCCATTCCCGACTGGATAAGCAAGAGGACACAAACAAAGAGATCAAGGATATATTGGATAAACAAGAAGATACAACAAAAGAAATCAAAGACATTCTTGGAAAGCAGGAAGAATCAAGCACTCATATTAAGAGCTTGTTGGAAGCGTTGTTCACCTGACTTCCCCCTCCTTCTTTGATTTTCTTTAAATGTTTATCTGTATTTTTATTTTTCATCTTATCCTCCTTGTTTCTGAAAATTTTCATTACATTTTGTTTTTAATATAAATCATATTTTTGCCTCTGATTATATTGCTTTTTGATACCTGACAAAAAGGGGGAGAAAGTAAGATATTTTCAATAATAATTTACCAGGACAAAGTCTCAAACATTCTGAATATCTTAACCTCTATGTTTTTCTGAAAAGCTTGAACAGGAACATATTCTGATAAGGATAGAAGGAGATGCATAAAAAGCTCTGACGAGAAGGAACTTCAGGGAAGTAACTCATCTCTATCTGAGTAATCAACTCAGGGGGGGATCTCTTAAAGCTTTTTGTTCTATATTTTTCATTGAAAATCCTAGTTTTTGTCATCATCAAAAAGGGGGAGATTGTTAGAACATAGTTTGAGTCTACAACCCTTAATTAGAGTTTTGATGATAACAAACACAAAGAACAAATATGCACTCTAAATTTGTGTTATTTTGTATGCAGAAGTTCTGACCGAAACAACATCAGAAATTAAGCTACAGAAGCTTTCAAGCTGAGGTAATTAGAATCTGCGCTGAGGAATGATGATCAGAATCTGCGTTGAAGTGAAGAATACTCTGATTCTGAATAGAAGTTTAATATACCATCAGATCCTCACATCTCTGAGTCATCAATGTTCTGAAGAAATTGCAGCATGCAAGATTCTAAGTTCTGAAGCGTTACTTTTCAATCAAGACAGCGTCATATGCAACGACTTCATTCAGACAAGAATTATCTCAATATGGAAACAACATTGAATGTCCATTATCACGCTTTATGCTGGTTAAGATTTCCACGCCTATATAAACAAGCCTAGAGGAAAAATCATTTACGATTTTGACGACTACTGCAATATACCTCTCAAACGTTGCAATCTTACATATTCATATATACGCTCAAAATTGTGTAAAATATCACAGTTGTGATACAGTTTTGTAAGGAAAAACAACAGTACACAGTATATAATTTCATTGTGATTAAGCTATTTTTCCTTGAGATAAACCGGGTTGTGGTTGTACTCAAGAAGAGTTTGGCATTTATCAAAGTTGTGTTGTAATCAGTTTTGATTAGTGAATTAATTCCTCATTGGAGAGAGGCGAAATCACCTTGGCGGGTGGACTGGAGTAGTTTGAGATCAAACGAACCAGGATAAAAATATCGTGTCTACTGCGCTTTTGATTTTAAGTTTCAATTTAACCCCCTTTCTTGTGTTTTTCACTTCTTCAAGTTTAACCTCCGTTGCCTGATAGGGAATTGGTTTACATGTTTATAAGTATGCTAATGGGTCCTTTCTATAATCACTTACTTGGAAGTTCTTCGGTTGGTTTCACGAATCTGTTATTGACCGGGGAACATGTTGAGAATGGAATTAAAAGCGGTAAAATTCAGGTGGCTACATCTTCAAATACCACGAAGAAGGCTTATAATGGTAAGAGGGAATCCAATGTTGTGTACGCCCAAAAGGGTCATAATAAGAGTGATCATAACCAATCAGTTGGAGCAGTATTGATCTCTAATCCTGTGCCAGTGCAACAACAATAACATAATAATCAGCGTTAGCAGGATGCACCTAGGAGACTGTTCATAAAAATCAACATGTTATTGGCATAAGTATTGCAACACATGTTGAAGGCAGGGCTGATTACATTGAGAGAACCTCCTCAGAATCTGAACACTTCCTCTCCCCGCTACAATCCCAATGCAAGGTGTGCATCTCACTCCGACAGTCCTGGGCATGATACTAGTAATTGTTGGGCTTTGAAGAATAAGATCCAAAACAAGTTTGACACTAAGGAAATTGAATTTGATCCTCCTGAGATTCCTAATATGATTACTTCACCTATGCCTAATCATGACATGGGCGTTAATGCTATTGAAGATGTTTCTTATATTCCTACTGTGAATGCTTTGACTACTCCTCTGATGATTGCTAAGGAGAAGCTGCTATAAGTCGGTTTATTTTCGGGTTGTACTGAAGAATGCTACTATTGTGAATCCCAATCCAATGGTTGTGCACTGCTGAAAGAAGGTATTCAGTTTTTGATGGATGATTGTGCGATTTTATTTGATAAAATTCCTTCTATAGAGAGTACATCCCAATACCTGAAGCTTGAAGACTGTCTAAAGTTTCGGTACTCATATAAGGATCACTTCAAAGGGTCCTGTGAAGATTACTGCTGAACCTAGAATTGCTCCTCTGATCATTATCGTACCTTGGCCATTTCCATATTACTCTGATAAGGCTATCCCTTGGAATTATGTAGTTGATGTCTACTACCATGGCGTCAAGAAAGAACCATTGACTGACAAAGATGAAAGTGTTGAAGTTACTAATCCCGATGTTGGCAATATTACTGGGACTAGTAAGGTTACCATAATTGGAAGGGTTTTCTCTCCAGAGATCTCTCTGAAGGCTGTTACTACACCGATTCATATCACTACTACTATTGAGACTCGAGACAAAGATCATATGACTGAGCCTTCCCAAACTGAGGAACTGAAGAAGGTCACTATTGAAGACACCTACAAGCATGAGATGGAGGAAACATTAAAGATTATCCAAAAGAGTGACTACAAGATTCTTGAACAGTTGGGGCAGACACCCTCCAAAATATTTATGCTATCCATGTTATTGTGCTCTGAATCCCATGCTCAGGCTTTGGTAAAATTTATGAAATCTTCTCACGTACCGCGGGAATATCTGTTGAACTATTCAAAAATCATGTTGCTAGCCTGTCAACTGATAATGGGATAGACTTATCTGACGCAGACTTAACTCCCACAGGAAGGAATCATAATAAGGCCTTGCGTGTCTCTATTAAGTGTATGGGAACTCCCTTATATCATGTGTTGGTAGACACAAGTTCCCCGTTGAATGTTTTTCCAAAAGATGATTTAGACAAACTAGATTGTGAATGGATTGTGCTAAAACCCAACAACATTGTAGTGAGAGCTTTTGACGGTTGAAAGAGAACGGTGCAAGGAGAGGTTTCTATCCCAGTTAAAGCGGGATCCCAAGTATTATACTCTATTTTCTATGTGATTGACGTTTGTCCATCCTATTCTTGTTTGTTTGGACGCCCTTGGTTCATGGGGCCGATGCTGTTACTTCTACCTTACACCAAAAGTTGAATTATCCCGTAAAGGGAAAGATCATTACAGTGTAAGGTGAACAGGAATATATGGTGAGCCATTTGAACTCTTTCAAGTATGTCAAAATGGATGGCGAATTATTCGATAATGCTTGCCATACCTTTCAAGTTGTTTCTCAAACAACCCAGGTTGATAAAACTACTTTTGTTGTTCCTAAAATGGCTTCTCTGAAAGACGACATGGTTGTGGTTGAAGAAGGTGGTTGCACTGTTTGGGGTCAACTCCCTGATATTCCTTATAAATTTGAAAATTTTGGTTTGGGTTTTACCTAACAAGCTTAACGGGTTTTCCATCGTGCTTATGCTAATTCTGGGAGACCGCCATTCGACATCAGCAATAATGGAGTTCACAACAATCAAGTCAACATTGTGGAAGACACTGATAACGACTGTGACATAGACAATTGGATCTTCCCTACTACCAGCAATGGGCTCAACAATTGGAAGGTTTGAGACTTTATACCAATCTCCTTTAGTCAGGAGTAAATGCTATTTTTCATTTTCTTACTTTCAAGTTTGTTTTATTATGTAATTTAAAACAATAAACTTCAAGCCTTGTGCCTTACCCAAGGCACAACGCTCCATTTGTTAGAGTTGTCATTATTCATCAGCATATTTTCATTTAATAAGTCATTGGACCTTTGCATTCAAATTTTGCGCTCTTTGTTTTTCTTTTACTTTACCGTTTTCAAAATAGATATGCATTCTTACACACACCGATGCAACAAATTGCATATCCATTTCCACCCTAGATCCCATTGATAAAAATTCTTCTATTGCCAATTATGACTTTAAAAATTCGATCTACCAAGCCGAGTACGAAGGTGAGGAAGATTGTGAAATACCTGGAGAGCTTGCTAGGCTCTTAATGCAAGAAGAAAGAACCATACGACTGCATGAGGATCCAGTCAAGGTTGTGAAATTGGGTACTGAAGAGGACAAGAAATAAGTCATGATAGGTTCCAACCTAGAAGACAGTGTTGAAATGAGATTAATCCAGATGTTGCGTGACTATGTTGAGATCCTCGCTTGGTTGTACGAAGACATGCCAAGGCTTGATACAATCATTGTGGTTCACCTTCTACCAAAGAAGGAAGGTTGTCGTCCTATAAAATAGAAGGTTCTTCGTATGCGTCCTGAGATGTCAGAAAAGTTCATGGTTAAGGTTATGAAACAATTCAATGCAGGTTTCTTAGCTATTACATCCTACCCTAGTGGTTTGAAAATGTGGTGTCAATACCTAAGAAATATGGTAAGGTGTGTATGTGTATAGACTACAGGGATATGAATAGGGAAAGCCCCAAAGATAACATTCTGCTTCCACATATTGATGTTCTGGTTAACAACACTGCTCAACATAACGTATTTTCCTTCATGGATGGTTTCTTCCGTTATAATCAAATTAATATGGCACCTGAAGACATGGAGAAGACAAATTTTGTCACACTGTGGGGAACTTTCTGTTATAAAGTTATTCCTTTTGCTTTGAAGAACGCGGATGTAACATATCAACATGCTACGGTACCTTTGTTCTATGATATGATCCATCATGAGATAGAGGTCTACATTGATGACATGATAGCTAAATCCCAAACTAAAGAAGAACACCTTGACCACCTACACAAGTTGTTTGAGAGATTTAAGAAATACAAGTTGAGGATGATCCCACCAAGGTTAAATCCATTCAAGAGATGCCAGCTCCTCGTACTGAAAAGGAAGTCAGATATTTCTAGGCACAATTGAACTACATTGCCAAATTTATTTCCCATTTGACTTCTACTTTCGAGTCAATCTTCAAGTTACTAAAGAAAGATCAAGTAGTGAAATGGAATGAAGATTGTCAGATATCCCTAAAAAACATCAAGGAGTATCTCCATGAACCTTCGATTCTAATTCCACTGGTTAAAGGAAGACCTCTGAACATGTACTTAACAGTATTAGAAAATTCAATAGGGGGTGTGTATTGGGGAAACATGACGAGTCTGGTCGAAAATAGGATGCAATATACTACCTTAGCCAAAATTTTACCGACTGTAAAACAAGATACTCACTACTCGAGAAGACTTGTTGCACTTTGGCATGGGCTGCTCGCCGACTAAGACAGTATATGTTGATTCATACTACCTTGTGGATCTCTAAGATGAATCCAATAAAATATATTTTCGAGAAGCCCACTCTCTTTAGAAGAATAGCAAGATGGCAAAGGGTCTTGACAGAATACGAAATTCAGTACACTACTCAGAAGGCAATCAAAGGAAGTTTATTGGCAGATCATTTGGCTCATCAAGTAGTAAATGACTATCATTCTATGGGTTTTGAGTTCCCGGATGCGAATATTATGCTAATTACTGATTATGAAGAACCTGGACCATATGAAGGACCCGAGCCGTGATCCCCATGGACTCTGGTGTTTTATGGAGCTTCCAATGCGCTTGATAATGGAATTTGTGTTGTGATTTTCTCTTCCAATGGTTTCCATACGCTTTTCACCGCCAGATTATGGTTTGACTGTACCAACAACATGGCAGCGGTTGAAGCCTGCATCATGGGTATCAAGGCTGCTATCGAGATGATAATTAAACTTTTGAGTGTATATGGGGACTCAGCCCTAGTAATCAGTCATTTTAAGGGAGAATGGGATATGAAGAATCTAAATCTCATTCCTTATCAAGAGCATGTATTGACATTAATTTCGTACTTCGAAGAAATCACTTTTGAACACATTCAACGAGAAGAGAATCAATTAGAAGACACATTGGCTACCATGTCATCTATGTTCAAAGTCATGTGGGAAAATGAAACTCCTTGAATTACTATCAAGAGACTAGACGAACCGACACATTGCTACAAAATTGGTACTGATGAAGTAGAGGAAAATCCTTGGTACCACGAAGTAAAAAGATACCTCAGGACTCAAGAGTATCCTGAAGGGGCATCTATTAACAATAAGGAATTTCTATGGAGGTTCTCTGCCAAGTTCTTCCAGAGTAACGAAATCATGTGCAAGGAGAACCACGATTCGACTTTGCTTCGCTATGTAGACAAGAAGGAAGATGATAAGATTATGGAAAATATGCACAAATGGATTTTTTGTAATCACTCCAGTGGGCATACGATGGCTAATAAAATTCAGAGAGCGGGTTATTATTGGTCGACTATGGAAACTGATTTCCATCATCATTCCATAACTTGTCACAAATGCCAAATCTATGTTGACAAAGTACATGTGCCTCTGGTTCCCTTGAATATCTTGACTACTCCTTGGTCGTTTGCAATGTGGGGCATTGATATGATTGGAGAGATTAAACCTACCGCTTCTAATGGGCATCCTTTCATCTTGGTCCCTATAGATTATTTAACGAAATTGGTAGAAGCAGCCTCGTTTGCCTCTGTTACCAAGAATGTTATGGCTCAGTTCATTAAGTATAACCTTATTTATCGGTATGGCATACCCGAGAAGATCATCATCGACAATGGTCCCAATCTTAACAATACTAAGATCACAGAACTCTGCACGCAGTTCAAGATTAAACTCTACAATTCTTCTCTCTATCAACTAAAGATGAATGGCGTAGTGGAAGCCGCCACAAAAAATATCAAGAAGATTTTGCTGAAGATGATCGTGACATACAAATATTGGCACGATATGTTACCATTTACTCTACGTAGTTATCTAACTTCAGTACGTATATCAATTGGGGCAACCCCGTTCTCTCTAGGTTATAGTATGGAGGTTGTCTTACCTGTCGAAGTATAGATTCCTTCCCTAAGGATTATGAAATACGCAGGTTTAGATGAAGACGAGTGGATTCAGACTAGACTCCACTAGATAAATTTGATTAATGAAAAAAGGCTTACAGTTGTTTTTCACGGTCAGATGTATCAAAAGCGCATGATCAAGGCCTTTAATAAGAAAGTAAAACAAGAGGTGTACCGGGATGGTGATTTGGTTATAAAGCGCATTATCCTACCACAAGGTGATCCTAGGAGCAAATTGACTCCTACATACGAAGGGCCATTTGTGATCAAGAAGATATTTTCTGGCAGTGCTATGACACTTACCACCATGGAAAGTGAAGATTTTCCACACCTTGTGAACACAAATATAGTCAAAAAATACTATAAATAAATGAGACCCGCTAGGTTGACTGGCCAAGGAAAAAATAAGGGCATCCCGGTAAACCAAAAGGGTTTAGGAAAAATTTGGGATATATATATATATATATATATATATATATATATATATATATATATATATATATATATATATATATATATATATATATATATATATATATATATATATATATATATATATATATATATATATATATATATACACATCTGGCAAGTCGAAAACCTGAAAGGGCGGCTTTGGTAAAAAAGGTTATCCCGGTGGACTGAAAACCCGAAAGGGCGGTCCAGGAAAAAGTTAGGGATTCAAGCATACAACTATGTCCCGTTGGATCACCCATCTACTTACAGACAACATAATTACCAATGTTAAGTTCAAATGGTACAGATCAATTCAATCAACTTCTTTCTACAGCAAGGGAAGAGATGCTTGAAGACATAGGGGAAATATCAGAGTTGAAGCTCGATGAGATTATTTCCACATAGTTGTTTTTCTTTGAACCAATTTTTCTTTTACGATGATTTCCTCTTAATAATATTTCTGTCTCCTTGTATAAAACTGTATATTTATAGGCAAAATTTACAAATCAACACAATCCATTTCAAATTCAAAATTATTTTACTTTCTCAGTTTTGTTTGCAAAAATGTCCAATGATTATATTGAATGAACATATGCATTTGAATATGATTACTGTTTACAAATATATGCATGAAAACAAGATTAGCATTTACTAAAGACTCTAGGAGTCAGGATAACATTCGAAGTTGACCATAAATCCCCATAGAGAAATTTCCGCATTGCTATTTTTCACAAGCTAATCCCCGTCAGAGTTTATCTCCCCAGTACAATGTATATGGTTTATTTCCCCAACAAAGTTTATTTCTCCAATATTGCAAATTCCCCGACAAGATTCTTTTATCCGACCAAATATTACCCAACGTTATCCTCCCAAGAAGAGTCAATATTCATATCTGAAATCTGGTCAGACACCACCATATAGGAGTTCCATCTCTTTAATTCCCAGTCAGGAATCAAAACCTTCAAAGAATGACGAATGACTGACTCTCCTTGAATGCTTCTATCCCCAATCAGAAGTCAAGCATCCCCAGCGGAATGTCATCAAACAGAAAGTAGAAATCCCCAGTAGAGGCATTTCAAACAAATCTGAAGGATGACTATCTTCATCCCCAACAACAATCAGGGATTTATTTCCCATCCAGACGTTATTATACGGAAGTTATCGATACATTCCAATAACAAATTTCATCCATAAATCATTCACAAAATATCATAACATATGCATAAAAAACGCATATACTCTTCTCATGTATTTTGAGAACATCATTACAAAATGCATTACATACATCATGACATTTCACATAACTAACTTTGTCTTTTCAGGTTAAGTTTGCAAACAGAAAAATATTACCAGCAAACTTATGGACAAGTTATTGATCAATTCCCGAAATACTACGGGGCGACTATTTATATAATAAACATGTCCCTTCATAAATTTATTCTGAAAATTATTAACCCCAGAGACCAAATTCTGGCAAGCATTTCTTTTAGGGCCTTCATTTTGAAAAGCATTTCTCCTTCAGAGGTTTATTCTGAAAAGTATTTTTCCTTCAGATCTTCATTCTGAAAAGCATTTCCTTCAGGGCCTTTATTCTAAAAACCATTTCTCCTTCAGAGGTTTATTCAGAAAATAATTTTTCCTTTATACCTTCATTCTGAAAAGCATTTCCTTCAGGGCCTTCGTTCTGAAAAGCATCTCCTTCAGAGACTGAATTCTAAAAATCATCTCCCTTCAGAAGTTTGTTCTGAAAAAAAACTCCTTCAGCGCCTTCGTTCTTAAAAGCATTTCCCCCAGAGACTGATTTCTGGCGCGCATCTCCTTCAGAGGTTTATTCTGAAAAGCTTTTCCCCATCAAAGATAAAATTCTAAAAAGCATCTCCTTCAGGGCCTTCATTCTGAAAAGCATATCCTTCAGAGGCTGAATTCTGAAAAGCATCTCCCTTCAAAATTTTATTCTGAAAATTAAATCCTTCAGGTCCTTCGTTCTGAAAAGCATTTCCCCAAGAGTATGAATTTTGGCAAGCATTTTCTTCAGATGTTTATTCAGAAACGAATTTCCCCTTCAGAGATCAAAATCTTAAAAGCATCTCCTTCAGGGCCTTCATTTTGAAAAGCATCTCCTACAGAGACTGAATTCTGAAAAGCATCTCCTTTAGAGACTGAATTCTAAAAAGCATCTCCCTTCAGAAGTTTATTATGAAAAGCAACTCCTTTAGGGCCTTCGTTCTAAAAAGAATTCCCCCTAGAGACTGAGTTCTGGTGAGAATTTCCTTCAAAGGTTTAATCTAAAAAGCATCTCATTCATTTCCTTCGTTTTGAAAAGCATTCTCCCTTCAGAGACTGAATTTTGAAAAGCATCTCCTTCAGGGCTTCATTTTGAAAAGCATTTTCCTCCAGGAATTCATTTTGAAAAGAATTGTTCAAATACCTCCAGGAGTAGACACATTATAATACTCTTATCAAACGTTAGTTTGGATGGAATTTGTAAGCCCATCTCTGGAAACAATCTATCACCCTCTTAATGGCATCTTTAAGCCAATTTAAGCAATATAATCAACCAACAGTATTACTTCGTGCACATTTGAGTGCAAATTTCTGGGCACTCAAGTGTTCAATCCTTCCAACTTCATATCCCGAATGGAGGAAATTCCATTCTAACTCTTTAGGTTTAAGAAGATTAAACAGGGTCAACTGTTGTACCCCGAAATTGGCCCTTCCATTTTTCAAGACAAGTTGGTTCAATATATCTTCTCACGCTCCTAGGGTTTTGTTTTTCTCAAGGAAAATTGAACTTCTAATGTCTCAAGTGGATTTCATGGTTCCTCATATGCTTCAAAGTATACTCATGTCAATTTTCAAGCCTTACATCACAAATTTGCTCAGTCAATTGCTCAGATAAGTGAAAATCAACTATATTGGACAAAAACTCAATTATGGTCAACATACAGTCAAACTTCAAGATTTTTGGTCAAAATCAAGATTTTTAGGTCACATTCATCATTTGATCAAGGGTTGATCAGGATTCATTCGTAAAAGTCAAGACATGTTAAAAACTTTAAAAGTTACTAAATTAGGGTTTTGACCATTTCTTTAGGAGAAGTCAACTGAACTTTGACTAAGAATAACTTTCACATACTTCATCATAAAATTCTCAGCCAAAGCCAACTTTGATGGAAATTCAATTCTCTACAACTTTTTCTCTCTATGTTCAAGGCCAAAAATGCATCATCTGAGAGATATGGGCCAAAACATTAAAGGTCATTTTAAAAGTCAACCAAAAGACACTTTTTGTCAAAGCAATTTACATCAAGATAAATTCTTCAAATGAAAAATGACCAACATGAAGATTGTAGGGTACATCCTTAAGGTTTCAAAAAGTCCAAGATCACTTTCATATGACAAAAATTGAGCAAGTTATGAGATGCACAAGTTGGGCAATTTTGAGAAAATGCATGAAATTCAAAATGAGCAAACTTAAATTTTTGGGCTAATGGGCTTATCTTTTAAAGTCCAAATGTGTTATTGACCTAATAATGGACCTCTAAGTTCATTTATGCACCATTTTAATTTTAATTTTATTTATTTTGAATTTTATCCATTTAAATTCAAAATTAAATCAAATCAAATATTAAGTGGAGGTATAAGGCATAAAAGGCTTGTGATTCTGAACTTTTAGAGGCCCAAGATCACATTACAAACCGTGTGGAACTATTTGAAAAACAAATCTTCATGGTTTTTTATTATTCAAATCTTTTTTCAAACAAAATCAAAGATAGGTTTTACATGATGTCCAAGCCCATCTTTTAACCCAATATTTTCTCTTATAAGTACCCTTCATATTCAGACCAAAAGGGGACAAAAAAGTTGTGCAAGAAACAAGGGTTTGAAGTGGAAATATGCAAAGAAAAGAGAGAAATCCAAGTCCATCATACAACAATCCTCAAGACCAACCATCCACTTAAATCGATTCTTGAGATACCAAAGAGTAAGTTTGGATCATTCTTGATGATCAAAAGTGTCGGAAACCTACATTCCAGACATGGTCGGTTTTCATATTTTCATGAATTTCATATTTTAATTTTAATGATGCTTTGATGTAAACTAACAATTTCATTATATTCTTGATACAAAACAACACAGGTTTGATCCCTTGCATGAGTCCCATGATGCCAAAATCGTACATCACCATGTTTGAACTGTTTTGCATTATTTTGTTTGTATCTCTTTGTGCAGGATGATTTAGCAAAAACTAAGGCCATCATTAGATTCAAAAGGGTCGATTTAGAGAGGTAGAATCCTTCTTAATCTTTAACACACTTTGTTTTTGCAGTTTAAAATTTAAGCTCACCGGAGAAGACGACCGGAGCTAGGGCTCTGGCGTCTCTCTGGTCAACTAGTTTATTTTATATTTATTTATTTGGATTTTGAAACCGGATGAGAGTGTAGTACCGCTAGTCAAGTCATTGAGTTGTAAACATAATGGTGTGGGTTCGATCCCTACCCGTTGCAAATATTTTTGTTATTTTCCATCTAACGTGCGGGTTCAAAATATATTATTCAAGTCCCATCTCCTAACACATACAAGCACTTGGGCTGGTGGCAAGCTATGCAGTGTAAAGCCAGGAGGGCGTGAGTTCAACACCCACCCCATAAAACCTTTTTTTCTCTTTTTTCTTCTTCTTTTAACCTAATTTGCTTAATTTTTCTTTTTCTAACCCTAATTTTTTTAATTAATCAATCATCAAATTAACCTAATTTTTTCTTAATATTAATAAATTAGGTTTACATTTTTAACTAATATTTAACATTCCTAATTAATTAATTAATTAACCTTTTTTTAAACATTAAAATCAATTAGGATTTAGGTTTTAATTATTATTATCATTCAAATTATTTTCACAAAAAATACAACAAAAAAAAAAACTATCAAACATTTTTTTAAATATTTTCTTATTTCTTTTCATATTTATTTTCTTAGAGAAATTGTATAGGTCGTGCAACTTTTTCTGGTAATACCATCGATTTACGTTCTCACATTTTTACCCATTATGTAAATGTTCACAGGATGTAATAGCTTAGGATTAAATTACACACTTTACTTTCCTACATTTTCCTATGTAACTGCCCCAAAGCCTTGTAATATCTTAGGTCTTTATATTTTCGCACCTTTAATTTTCTGTATACTTCATAACTGCTAGTAATTAGGGTTTGTATGGATAGACTAAAATAAACATAGATAACCCTAATACAAGATAAATAACTGAATCAAAACATTATTCACAATTGCACCTCTAGGGTAACCTCTATTTGTTGCCTTCGAAAATAATGGTCATGACTGTAACGCCCGTAATTTAATTAATTATTTAATTAAATTATTTTTGGAATATTTGTGAAGTTGTGTTGTGTTCAATTGGATTTAATTATTTTATTAAGTGGAGAAATAATATTAGAAGTATAATATTATTTGATGAGGGCTTGTTTTAAAGGAATAGAAGTAGTAATAAGGGGGTGTATTAGTTTAAGCCCAATAAGGAGTTAAGAGAATAATAGGTTATTTTATTATATTGTTAGAAAGAATATAAAGAAGAAGCAGTAGACGAATAAGGGTTGGAAAGAAGAACGTGAAGCTGCTGGAAAAAGAGGAAAAACGGCAGAACGAGGTTTCGACCGGAAGTTATAGAGCGACCTTCAATCCAAGGTAAGGGTGGGGTTCTGACTCTATAATTGGGTTCATGATAATTGGTATGTGGTGTTAGAGGTGATTGTTGTCTTGTTCATGAATTGAATGTATATGATGTGGTATGATGAAATTGATGAATTATAGATGAATGATGATTTCCCGATGCTATTTAATTGATGTAGAATTATAGGATAACTTTAAGTGATGATTATCCATGATTAGATTAAGTTTTTAGGGCTTAAAGTATGGAACCCGTAGTGAAAACTCAGATAAAATTGCAGGAATTATGCAGGACAGAGAAGTATGCGTCGACCCCAAATAGGATGTGTCGATACATGCTGTGTGGAAGACTCAGTATGAGTCGATCTAAGAAAGTATGTGTCGACTCATGATGCGAGTTTAGTGCAGTACACGTCGATCCAAGGAGTTATGTATCGACCCATTTTGTCGGTTTTTTTTTGGCAGAATCATTTAGAAAAGGCTGTAACTTGAGTTTTCAGACTCTGTTTGAGGTGTCGTTCGAAGCGTTGAATAGCTAACGCGATGAGAATTATTCTTAAGGATTAAAATGAATAAATAGGAAGTGTAATCGTAGTAGAGAATTTAGGATTTAGAGTTAGTTCCCGTGTTGATCGCTATGTTGGTTTTTGTGAAGAAGGATGCAGATGAGATGCTTAGAGGTTGCTGTTTGATTTGCAATAGTAGGATTAATAATAATAATGATGTAATATTACACAATAGTAGTATGTAGAGATTTAGTGATTTAGAAGTAAGCCTTAGTTGGTTAATTAATTATAGGCAATACCTTGTATAGGCCTATGGCCAACATTGTGAAATTGATGAGTTACTGTCGTATTAACGTACAACTTAGTTGTTGATGAGATGTTATTATAGAAGTTGTGTTTGATAATTTATAATGAATAAATGTTATTTGATGAATTATTATGATGATATGAGACGTTGATGAAGAGATGTTGAGATGCTTTTGAGATGTAGGCCTTTGGCTAACGAAGATGGTGTATTGAGATGTTGTTAATTATGGCGTTGTCATTACATTCATGATTGTGTCGCATACATTGCATTTTGAGATGGATCTTATGCTCATTGAGAAGGCCTATATTGGTGAATATTGAGATGAAAGCTTATGCCTTGTTGATGCCTCTATTAATTGGCAATTTTTGATATGGGAGTTCTTCTCAAATGGTACCGCATGCATTTGCATAGTATTTAGTCGCATTATATGATTGCATAAAGAAGTGCGTATTGATGTTGTGAATGTGTATTATTGTTGTGATTATTTTTTATTATGAAATGAGAAGTGGTGATGTTATGTGATCTAATTTAATATATTAATTATCATGCGCTTTATTATATTGTTAGATATCTCACCCCTTCTGTTTGAATGTTGCCCTTATGTTGGTAACATGCAGGTAATGGAGAGTGAAGGCTGTATACCTTCAATAGTTTGAGTCGGTGTCATTGCTCTGATATGTAACACTCGGGGGGATGAACGCTTGTTACTTTTGATTGTTGATTATTCAGTTGTTGAACTTTAAGTTGATTATTATTAAGTATTTGTTGGTTTGAAGTTGATGTAATGATGATAAAGATGTTATTAAGCATTCCGCTGCGTAGATGTTGAATTAGTTAACTAAAGATGTTATGATGATGGTTCATCCGATGTTTTAAAAGTGTTATATATCCACGATGAATGCAATGTGTTTTGAAAGAAGAATTTATGGCATCCCGATTAATTTACATGAATGATTTTATAACTCTGATTTATTTATATAATTGTCAGGTAGAATTGGGGTGTTACAATGACCCTCGAAAGTGGGGATACTTTAGTAAAAGATCCTTACGAATAAAGATCACAGTACCTCGATGATCCTTCAATGTTGCCTATGAAAAATTATCTAGTCCCCTCGAAACAATTGCTAAAGTATCTCTATGTGTTGTCTTCAATGACCATTCGATGATCCTTCGTCTATCCCTTCACATTCAATGGATAGGGCTACCTACGAACTAATGGTATGGATATCACTATCTCTAAAGTAGAAGGAAAAGAATAAGAACAAACTTTAGTGGGTAAGCAATTATTAATTACTTGCTCACAATTTTTCACAAACAAAACATTTTTACACATCACACTTTTCAAACACTTTGTACGCATTTTTGAGGATTGATACAAGAATCATTACAAAGTTGGCCGTACTTTGGAGTTGTAAAAATATTTTCTAACAAATCACATACACAAAGCACATTTTCAAAGTGAGCTAGCGATTAAGAACCCGTAGATAACTATAGATGAAAAAGATTCTAATACCTTCCCTATTCAAATGTTCCCCCCCGAACTCAAAATATATATAGTCTTTCTTGTTCTTTTGAGCCTTTCCTTATATTGGATAAAATAAATGTCGGTGGCGACTCTAGCTATCCGCACATTTTGGATAAAACCAATAAAGTTAGTTCTCCCACTGTATTACACTGTACTATCAACCAACGTATCAATATGCGGTAACGAGAAATCATCTTTCGGACTAGCATTATTTAAATCCCTATAATCGACGCACATGCGGACCTTTCCCTCTTTCTTTGGTTTTGGAACAATATTGGAAATCCACTGAACCATCTAACCT
Source organism: Vicia faba (assembly GCA_948472305.1). Lineage (NCBI taxonomy): Eukaryota > Viridiplantae > Streptophyta > Magnoliopsida > Fabales > Fabaceae > Vicia > Vicia faba. The sequence goes on along the minus strand of OX451736.1, from coordinate 296,625,879 downwards.
GAGGAAAAGAATGATCTAACCAACAAGAACGATACTAAAGCATAATGTAAAATATAAGGAAAAGAACTATCTAACCAACAAGAAGCCAACACTTGACAGAAGGGTCAATGTAGAATTCCAATCCTTTGGATTAAAACCAAGCAAGCAACAATACTAAACTTCTTAATAATACCAACCTTCAGATGAATTAATCTTCATAAAAAATTGGGCAGAGTAACAGCTGCATACAAGGGAATTCGCAATCACAAACAAAGCACATAATCAAAATAACCTGCACACAAAGAAAATCAACTTAATGTCCTTGGATAAACCCCAAGAACTCCAGAAAAAATAAAAATAGAGTCACAAGGTCCCAAGGGTAATCAAGACTTCTAATCCTAAGCCCAATAGGTCCATAACTCCATTATGCCAAGAATAGTAACCAAATAGTCTAAGTAACCTTAAAGTTTTTTAATGTTTAAGTTGGTTATTAAGTGTATTAAAAACTAAAAGAAAGCTCAAGCGAGCAAAAATAAAAAATACATCAAGATAAATGCTCAAATTAGCAAAGATAACATGATATAAAGATAAATGCTCAAGTAAGCAAAGATGAAAATAACATGAAATGTAAATGCTTAAGTAAATGGTGCATAAAAGTAAACACATAAACTTAAAGGGCATAAAATAAAAGCACAAAGTAAAAGCACAAAAATAAATTCAATTTTTAATGAATTAGATGTTAGAGGTTAGTTGAATGACCAACTTAAAACTTGAATTTGAAAACTCATTAGAAGATTGATAAAATCAAAGCTTCTCAACAACAAGATTCATTTTCTTTTTGTCAAGTATATCATTCATTTCAAGTACTCACCACAAGCATATATGATCTATGATGTTTAAATGATTCACTTAGACCAAATTTCATGAAAGTTCTTTAGAGGATTGATATGATCAAAGCCTCCTAATATTGCATCTCAAGGTTATTGGATTAAAGGTTTCAAATTAAAATAACTTGGGCTTGCAAACATAGGTTTGGGCCACGAATGATCATTTCTCGAATCAGGACAAATTTAACGCTATGTTAAGAAATCGTAAGTAGACTTATGTAGAAGTCACAACTATTTTAGAGAAATGATATGTAGACCATTCTCCAATAACATGTAGCAAAAGTAAGAAAGGGATAAGATGAAGAGGGAAGGGATGTATCAGATGAAATTAGGGTTTCAAATATCATCAACGTCATTCATCCATTTTGGTGGATTTGGTTTTTCAACCTATCTACATAGAAGATCTAATGAGGTTGAGGAACTTATCCCAAAATAACACCAAAGTCAGAACCAAACAAAAATAATAAAATAATACTTATATGATTAATAAAAGGTAAATAATTTGTAAAATATACAAAATGTATTAAAACACGAAATAAAAATCCTAGAAAAATAGATAAGGTCAAACATAAGTCAACAAGTGTTGACAAAATTTTTTAGAATTATTTAAAGTCGGAAACTATTCTTAAAATTTAAAAAATAAGAAAAATAAACCAAAATTGGTAAATAAATAGTAAAATTAGAAATAAATATAAAATGCGGTCACATATTTGTAAAGTGGTCATTAGATCCTTCCAGAATTTTTCCAGAATTTAAAAATCAAGAAAAGTATTTTTTAAACAATTTAAACAATTCAAATAAAGCGAAAAATCATAAAAAATACCAAATCATAAAATAAAATTGTGAAAAAATAAGAATAAGAAAGATAAAAATCAAAAGTGTTTTTGATAATTCTTTCATAACTTTTGAAGTTTAAATGTATTTTTTATCATTTTTTGAAGTTTAAAACAATTAAATCAAAAATCAGAAAATAAAAATAATGTGAAAATAATGTGGACCATCTGATCATGGTCAAAACGCGTTAGTAAATAGATCAAAAGGACCTGGCGCGATGTGCTTGATATTGACCTAAGTGAGAAACCCAGAATCAAACAAATTCAGGCAAATCAAAATGAAATAATTGTCACGCTATCATTGATTGAAAAATGACACGTAGGTCGTCTTCAACCTCAAGACCTATGCGTGTTGGCCTTTTGTGAGTTTCTTCAAATGGAAAAATTAGAAACTCATAGTTGTATCGTTGGATTCGTCTCTTCAAAACGATCATAACCCTACCTTCGCAAAAAATTTCTTTAAACCACAACTCAGTCGATTTGAGTAAAACAAGAAGAAAGAAGTTGGAAATGGATATGAAAATTCACTAGCAAAACTCACTTCCAGTTAAAAAATAATGATGTAATAAATATTAGAGTGATGAGAGCTACATTGTAGCAACAAGTTTTGAGAGAATTGTTGGATGAATCTACCTGTTGAAGTTCAAATTCAGAGCTCTGAAACTTGACTTGGCCAACATGATTCAGGGCACCTCAAGGCTTGTTTATTATTTTGTTAGCTTCATTGAAGTTCAAGGATGAAGAATCAACAAAGAAATTGGATCGAAAGATGCTTAAGAATTAAATTTTAAGTTACATAATTATGAGTTATGGAAGGAGTTCAATAGAAGTTATTTGGCTCTCTAAAGCTTGTCAAATGAGTGGAATATCATCCTCTATTTATAGAGAAGTGAATGGAATCTAGAGGAGGGGTGAATGATGCAATTTAAGTGGAAATTGTGCACACTTGTGATCGTGAAGAAAGTGTGACCACAAGTGCATCAAAACTCATCCAAATGATGAGTTTTGACACTCTAAATGATTCAAACATCTTTCCTAATCATGTTTAAGTGGAAAACACGTGGAAAATTGGTGCTTAGAAGCCATATTATAGAATTTGAAAACTGACTGCAAGTGATTTTTTTAGTTTCAAAGCATCAACTTTACAACCATGGTGCAAACAACTCAGGGACCTTTATGATACAATCTTGGATTATTTAGAACTGAATAATCAAGCTTGACAATGTGCTTTGAAAGTTTCCATTTGGGGATCTGGGTTGAAAGTTATGATCAATTTAAATTGGAAAAAACACACTGATTTTGGGACTTAGAAAAATTTCTAAGTTTTGAGCTCAAAAGTGAGCTATAATCTCTTGCCTTCATACACGGCCTCCCACTAAAAATTAGATTTTGGTCAGTGAAGATGGTATGAAGTAAAATTCTGAAAGAGCATTGTGAAACTTAATCATTCAAAAACTCAATAAAATTAGAGAGTTATGACCTTGTGAAGTTGATGAAAATCCATGAAATGACCTATAATCTCTTGAGCGCTTAAGGAAATGGTGAAGCTCATCAAAGAAAAGGTGAAGCTCACATCCTACAGATTATTATGGAAAAAGAATGGGCTCAAGGAGATAAAAATTGACCAAGTTATGATTATTTGAAGTCAAACCCTAAAATTCAAAGGCTCTATAAGGAGGCTTGTAATCTTTCTCAACTTATAGCGATCTTACATTCAAAATTAGCCTTAGACTTATGAAGATAGCTTGTTAAGGATCCTTTAAAGAAATCCATGGCTTTGGATTCACTAAAAAAATCTCAAAAAATTAGCAAGATATGTCCCTTTGAAGTCAACAAACCCTAGCTTAGAGTGTGTCAAAATGACTTGAAACCTCTTTCAACTTTTTATGATTTTTCTTTCACAATTGGATCTTGCCATGTTAAGAGAGGTTGTTTTTTATGATTATAAGAATCCATATAAAAAAGAACCAACTCAAAATGTTAAGAATTTAGAGAGTTATGAACTTGTCATCACTAAATCAAGCATTTGTTTAATTAAGTCAAGTTTGTTGAACCAACCTTCAATCTTTTGACCTTTCTTGGAAAAATAAAGCATGATGAATTAAAATAGGCATTGAAATGATATTTTCTTGAATCACACTTAAAGAATGAGCTTAAGTCTCAATTAAGCTTGTTTAAGAAGGCATGGAAATAAACACATGAACCTATCTTATTGATAAATACATCCATTAACTTTAACGAGGTCTTGACTTAAATAAAGTGAGAGAACTCATTATACCTAAAATGTTTGATGCCATGGACATGACCTTAAAGATTGTGCTCTTGCAATCCATTAGAGAACCATTTGATTGAGAATCACTCCTCAAACCCTATATTATATGGTGAGATGAATGCAATTGTGATCACTTATAATATGAACATTCAAAGGAACATATATACACATATTGATGTTAGTTAAAAGAACACATGTACAAGATACACAATTAAAGTTTCTTGGTAATCCTCCAAGAGAAAACTTAAAGATAGGATAAAGAGAGAAACAACCCTAATATGTGTGTCTTGATGCATTTTTACATGAGATGATGAGAAATATTAAGGGAAAAAATTGGGGTATAACACCTTGCTACCCAGCCCATTATCTGGATGGAATTTGATCCCCATTTGAGTTTATTTCTCATTGGGTGGTGCCTTGGTTGACTGTTTCACTCCGGTTTGTTCCTGGTTTGAATTTATGGTCCCCAACAGTAGTAGTATTTTGATCCCAATAGGTTGTGAGCCCTAGATTGGGAATGTGAATTTATTTTGCACGTGAAGACTTTATCCCCTTAGCAGGAATGTGTTAGTATTTCCCCATGAATTCAAGATTCATTTCTCAGCAATGTTAACATAATAGCAAGTGCCGGTCTCTTTATTTGAGCAACATGTACTTCCCTAGTAAATCTATTAATGATAGAGAAGATATTTTAATCCTATGAATGGTAGTCACTAAATTATGGGAGATAGCTCATTATTGAGTTTGGCTTTACTCTGATGATAAAGACAGTTTGTTGAAATATTCTTACAGCAATTTGTTACCCTTCCCGAGTGATGTCTTGATTAAAAAAGAAGTTCATACCCATTATAGGTGGAATATCATAATTTTTGGAAACTTGTTATTGTTATATGTTTTTTCTACCTTCATCCTTGAGTTGGAAGTTAACCTTCATTCTTTAGTCGGCATTTATCTCTTTCTCCTCATTGGAATTTACTCCAAAAGAGTTAAGTTGTTCCCATTCATAAGTGATGATGTCAATCCTTTGTTCCCGATCATAAGTTTCGATGTCAATCCTTTGTTCCCAGCCATAAGTGCATATGTCAAACCTTTGTTCCCATCCATAAGTGTTTATGTCAACCTTTGTCCCCAACCATAAGTGTTGATGTCAAACCTTTGTTCCCATCCATAAGTGTTGATGTCAACCTTTATTCCCAGCCATAACTGCTGATGTCAAACCTTTGTTCTCAGACATAAGTACTAATGTCAACCCTTTGTTCCCAACCACAAGTTCTAATGTCAACCTTTGTTCCCATCCATAAGTGTTGATGACAACCTTTGTTCCCAGCCATAAGTGTTGATGTCAACTCTTTGTTCCCAGCCATAAGTGTTAAAGTCAATTCTTTATTCCCAACCATAAGTGTTGATGTCAACCCCTTGTTCCCAACCATAAGTTTTGATGTCAAACCCTTGTTCCCAACCATAAGTGTTGATGTTAACCTTTGTTCCCATCCCTAAGTGCTGATTTCAACCCTTTTGTTCCCAGCCATAAGCGCGGATGTCAATCCTTTGTTTCCAATCATAAGTACTAATGTAAATCATTCATTACCTATCTCGATAATTGATGTTTACCGTTATCTCTGTGCCAGTTTTATCTTATCATTTCTATTTGCATCCTTTGGGTTGGTAGTTTTTGATCCGATTTGGATCAATGTTACTCTCTTTTTGCAATCTCCTCTATGAGTGGATAATTCGCTGTTATCTATCAGTCATTGTTATACATTTATTTCTTCTGATTTGTTGAGTTGATGATACTTTATCTCCACTTTGGGCTTTACCCCAGTAGAGTTGCGTCTCATTTTCCCTAGGGAGTTGATTTTCCTCCAATGGAGTTGAGTTTTATTACCCACTCAAGCTAGTAATCCCTTTATTAATGGTTACCCCCTTAATAGTTTGTTGCTTGCATTGTTAAGAGTTTTTGTTGTTTAAATATTATTATGCATTTCGATTTGTTGATCGTGGTTTTGGCTTTAATTGTTTATAGCCATCTCCAAAGTCATGTGGTTTCCAAACAATTTATTTTCTTGGACGAAATCTCTTTTTGTTTTATTGGTTTTGTTTTTAGCTTCCTCAGTGGTGTTATGTGTCACCTTTGGAGTTGATCGTTTGCATTCATAATCAAAAGCATTGCATGGTATTTTAGGGTAAAAATAGGGTTTATTTTTTATTTAAGTATCTTCAACCTCGTCGAGACGAAGATTTTAACCTCTGTATTTCTGAATAGAAGACACTTAAATAAAGGTAGCTGTTATACCCCATTTTTGCCCCTAAGATCTCTCATCATCTTATATTATCAATACATAAATATCACACATTAGGTTTTGTTCGCCCTTTCTACTTCATCCTATCTTTAAGTTTTCTCTGGAGGGACCACCAAGCACCTTGAGTTGTGTATCTTGAACATGTGTTCTTTTAACTAACATCAAGATATGTATATATGTTTATCTGAATGATCATCTTGTAGGTGATGACACAAACACATTCATCTAACCATCTAACCTAGGGTTTGAGGGGTGGTCCTCAGTCAAATGGTTCTTTAATGGATGGAAAGAGCTCAAGCTTCAAGTCTATGCCTATGATATTAAAGTGTTTTGGTTCAAAGATCTCTCTCACCTTATTTAGGTCAAGTTTTTCTCAAAGATGGTGGTGGTATTCATCAAGAAGATTTATAGGGTCATGTGTTTATTTCCATGCCTTATTTAACAAGTTTAATTGAGACTTTATCTCCATAATTGAGTGTGCTTCAAGAAAACATCATTTTAAGGCCTATTGTTATTCATCATGCTTTATTTTGCTAAGGATGTTCAAAAAGATTCAAGGTTGATTCAACAAGTTTGACCTAATTGATAAAGGGCTTAATTGAGTTTGTTCTTTTTGCTATGGGTTCTTATCATCATCTACAACAACTTATGTTCACATGATAAGATCAAATTGTGTAAGAAAAATCATCAAAAGTTGGAAGAGGTTTCAAGTCATTTTGACACTCTTTGAACTAGGGTTTGTTGACTTCTAAGGACCATATCTTGCTCATTTAGTTAGATTTCTGATTGACTCCAAAGCCATGACTCTCTTAAAAGGGTCCTTAACAAGTTCTCTTAAGGGATCTAAGGATAATTTAGAAAGGAAGATCACTAATGGTTGAGAAATATTAGAAGTCTCTTTAAAAAGCCTTTGAACCCTAGGGTTTGACTTCAAATTATCATAACTTTGTAAATTTTTATATCCTTGAGCCCATCCTTTTTAAAAAAAATAATATTTTGGATGTCTACTACAACTTTATTTCAATGTGCAAGACTTGAAAATGCTTGGAAAGTTGTTGAAGAATTTAAAAGATTATAAGTCTTTTATGAATTTTCCCAAATTTGTTCATCATCTTCAAAAGACCATAATCTTTCAATTTTTATGATTTTTGAGTGATCTCAATTCCATAATTCAATTAAAGAGATCTATTTCATTTCATCTTTTGATATTAACACCAAATTTTGAGTGGAAGGGCATGTAATTTTGAAGAACATTATTGGTCATTTTGAAGCTCAACAATTAGAAATATTTCTAAGTACAAATACCCGTGTGTTTTTTCTGATTTCAAACTTGAATAACTTTTTTCACAAACATCCAAATTCTACCTTTCTTGGCACATTGTGAAGTTTGTTGTGAGATGTTTCCATAACAAAAGGAATGAGATAAAAAAGCTCCTTACATTGTGTGCCCCATGGCTGAAAAGTTGGTACCATGAAACTGATTTTGTCAAAACAGTCAGATTGCAAATTGATTAGTGTGTCCTCTTATCACAAATTTATCACGCGCTTGGTGTTTAAACATGATTAACTAAGTTTCATGAAAGTTTTAGCACATCCAAACACAAGGAATGGTTGATTTTTGACAACTTCCAAGTGTTGTACCCCAATTTTTCCCCCTAAGATCCCTGCATCATACCTTATTGATTCAATCACCAGAAGATCATATTAGGGCTCTTGGTTCTCCTCCCTCTCTTTAGCTTTGCTCTTTGAGGAATCACCAAGAACCTTGAATTGTTTTTCTTTTCTGATTATGCATGTTTTGTTTTGACTTTCCTTCTAATTAACAAAATGCAATTTGGGTTTGTCTTACCTGTTAATAATGTAGGTAAAGGCAATGTGGCATGGCAAGGTTATTATGGTTCACCACATTTCAAGGTTATCAAATTTGATCCAAAAAGTACAAGGGGTTGATTGAAGAAATAGTCATGTTTGGACAAGACATTATTCCATTTGGTCATAAGTGCATATTTCTCTCAATTTTCAAGATATGGAGGTGGTTTTGGTGGCTATGAATTCTCATTATCATCTTAAACAACTTGTATTTACAAAGAAAATGTGTTGGCACAAGAAGATTATTCAATATTGTAAAAATTCCTCAAAGCATTTTCTTGATCTAGGAGCTAGGGTTTTGAACTTCAAAGAAGCATATCTTACTCATTTTTTGGTATTTTTGAGTGGTTCCAAAAAAATCCTTCTCTTTAAAGGGTTATTAACAAACCACTTCAAAAGTTTCAAAGATTTTTCATATGGAAGAAACTTGATGAAGAAGAAAGATTACAAGTCCTCTAGATGAATCCCCAATTTTCCATGTGTGACTTCAAATGATCTTAACTTGGTCAATTTTTATCACCTTGAGCCCATTATTTTTCCATAATGATTTTGAGGATGTGAACTTTATGCCTTCTTTTATGTGCAAAGTGAGAAAATGGATGGAAGTTTCCTTAAGGATACAAAAGATTATAGGTCATTTCTTAATTTTTTGCCAACTTCAACAATTCATAACTCTCTCAATTTTTGGATATTTTTAATGCTTCAAGTCCCAAAATGTCATCCAAGAGGTCTATTTCATGCCATCTTTTTTGGTCAAGAGCAAAACCCATGTGGAAGGCCATGTTTGGATGCAAGACATTATAGGTCACTTTTGAAGAAATTTTTTAAATATTTCTAAGTATGGAAAGTAAACTGGATGATATACTTGACAAAAAGCAAATGCAACTTGTTGTGTGGAGGTTGTGGTTCTACCAGTCCTCTAATGAGTTCCAAAGGCAAGTTTCAAGATGATCATCCAACTAACCACTAATCACTAATAATTGACTTTATCTTATATTTTTATTATATTCCCCTTTTATTTTTATGCACTATTTACTTTTATCATTTACATTTCATGCCATTTTCATCTTTTCTCATTTAAGCATTTACTTTCTTGTCATTTTTATTTTGCTCACTTGAGTTTTTCTTTTCTTTTCTTAAGATACTTAATAATCAATATGAAACACAAAATCCTTAATGATACTTGGACTATTTGGTTACTATCCTTGGCATTATGGAGCATTGGACTTCTTGGACTTAGGATTAGAAACCTTGGCCTATGATTGGAGACCTTGTGACCTTATCTGATTACTTTGTCTGGAGCTCTTGAGGTTTACCTCAAGACATTGGGTTGTTTGTTTGTTTTGTGTGCATGTTATTGTGATTACACTCTTTGTTTGTAATCTGGAATTCATCCGTATACAACCGTTACTATGCCCAATTTTTGTGAAGACTTAATACACTTGAAGTTTGGTTCTCTCAAGAGGTCTAGTATCTTTGCTGCTTGGTTTCAATCCAGAGAATGGGAATTTTATCTTGACTCATAATGTCAAGTGTTGGCTTCTTGTTGGTTAGATGGTTCTTATCCTTAGCTTATACCTTATGTTTTAGGATAGTCCCTTCTTCTCCTCCCATCTTATTTAATGTCAAAAATCTTCTTCCTCCTTTTGAAAACCCTTCTTGTTTTTTTTACTTGGACCATTTTCATAATAAACTTGGACTTATGGCCATGCATTTTCAAACATTTTCATAAATAAACCCTAATCAATTTAATAACACCTTGAACTTTTTGTGAGAGTAAAAGTCAATCAATCTCATTTCAAACCATTTTTGCCACTTTATCTTTTATTTCAAAACATTTCTCAAAAGATTAGATTCTTGTCAATCCTTGTAGTGATGCAAACAACTATACTTCTACAATATGTAGTGAAGTGAGATATTTTCCACTTGGGTGTTGAGTGAGGCATTGTTGATTTTAAAATCCAAGCCATATCCTCCACTTTGAGATGATGCAAGTTCTCCTTTTTCATGATTGTGGGTAGTAAGTATGTTTTCCACACAGACAATGACGATGATGTCTTATCTCATAAAATTAACCAACACACTTGTGTTTTAAAAATTTTAAAGAGGAACTACGTGTACCCTGATCCCCTATTGCATGAAAGGTGGTACGTAGGCACTAAAGGTTCACAACCGCGGCGAGTGCAAAAATCATAAAAAATATATTTCTTTTCTTACCTCCACCATCTATTTTTACATACAACATTTTTATAGCTGAAATATACAGATTCTTACAAAGAGGTTCCTGCGGAGTATCGTAGATGTTTAGGGTGCTAATACCTTCCTTTTGCATAACTAACCCACTTACCTTGAACCTTTCCCCCTCTTTTGGGTTACTCACTCTTTTCCCATTCCTTTGGAAACAATAAAGCGCGGTGGTGATTTTTATTTTGATTTGTATAACTCAAGTCAATCCAATGGCTTAGTCTTTAACATTTCTACCGCTACAGAAAAATGGCGACTTCACTAGGGAAATATTGACCTCTTTCTGGTCCATCCCTAAGTGGGTTGAGCCTATCTTTGTTTATATTTGTATATGTGCTATTGTTGTTTATGTGTTATATGTTTTATATATGTTTGTCTGGATTTTCCTGGTTTTTAGGGGCTTGGTGATTACTTATAAGTCCTATACCTGGACTTGGGAAAACTTTAAGTTAGGACGGGCTATATAGTCATGTAAGGTTTGAGGGAGTAATCCCAAAAAAAGGAGGCATGAGATCCCCCACTCAGTGGAGGCCCCTTTGATTGTAGTGTCATTTACCGAGTAAACGGGAAGTCGTACTGCTTTTGACCTGGGAGCCTGCTGAAGCCGAGGACCAAAGAATACCTAACCCATCTTGGCCTTTTAGGTGTAGTGCAGAAGCTATGACAGAGTAATCAGGAAATAGTTGTCACGCGATACTACGCTCGGACGAGTTTTTCTTGAGAATATTACTAATTACCTAGTTAATCAGGAAGCTGGTAATATCCGAAGGAAGGATGTAGACTCTGGGAACATCTAGAACCTTGTTTGGAAGGTGATAACTTTTAGACCATACCTTTTAGGGAGTACCTTCGACCTCATGCTCTTGACTTTGAACCTACGAACCATATATGTGTGATCTTGTGTGTGATTCTTGCATCATGCATCCATGCACTCATAAGCATCTTTTGAAGAAATCTTATTTCAAGGGATTTAAAAGTTGACCATTTGTGAATATCTCAAGTAAACATGGTGTTGTACCCCATAATTTGCCCTCCCATATTTCTCAAAAAAACATTGCAAGAAAAAATCTCCAAGTTGCTCAAGGTTGCTCAAAGGTTTGTCAGACAAGCTCTCTCATAAAGCAGTCTACCTCATATTATGGTTTGGTGTTGCATCAAGATCCTTGAGTCCAAATGACCTCAAGTGCTCACAAATTTCCTAATATATTCTCAAGATCATCCATGTCAAGTTTCAAGCCTTGCAGAGGAAGTTTGCTCAGCCAATTGCTCAAAGGTCCAAAAGTCGACTATGCTAGGACAAAAGTCAACTGTGACCCAAATACAGTCAAACTTCAAGATTTTTTGTCAACATTCTCATTTTGAACTATATTTCATCATTTTATCAAGGGTTGATCATGATTCATCAAGGATTGCTCAAAATTCATCAAGATTCAAAAGTTGCTAAATTAGGGTTTTGTAGGAAAAGTCAACCCAACTTTGACCAAGCATAACTTTCTCATACTTTATTAGAAATGATCCATCCAAAGCTCATTTTGAAGAGGATGAAATTTCCTACAATCCATATTCATACCCAAAGTTCAAAGAATGCACTCACAAGAAGTTATGAATTTGGACATTATAGGTCATTTTGAAAAGTCAACAAAATCACCTTTTTTGGCAAAGCTTATAACTTCAGCATGGAATATAAAAATGATATGTGACCAAAAGGGTTGATTAGAGGAAATCTCAAGATTTATAAAAAGTACAAGAACACCTCCAAAAGTTCAAAATTAAAGAAGTTATGCATTGTTGAAGTTGGACTTTTTTTGCAAAATTGCCAAAAGTCAACTATCCCCAAAACTTCAAATTTTGCCAAATGGGCCCATTCTTTTTCACTTGTTTTGAGTTTGCATTATAGCCCACGTGTTCCAGACTTGGCCATATGTCCATATCATTTTTTTATTAATTATTTTGATTTTATTTGAATTAATTTGATTTAAATTAAAATAAATCAAATAAAAATCCAAAAGCATTGATTACAAATATTTTGTGGTGATTTCAGGTTCCATTATGCAGCTAGCCATCATAAAATTCGTATCAAGTGAATCATGTGCAAAAAAGATTGAAATCAAGCAAGTTTGGAAAGCTTTTATGGAAGAATCAAATCAAATATGCAATCATCAATGTGGGAAGATTTGAACAACAAATGTTACCCTAATCCAATGTACAATACATAAGCAAGCAAGAGGCACGAAAATAAGGGTTGGACATCACTTGTAGAAGCAGAACAAAAACTTGAAAAATCACAAAAAAGTTGGAGATCAAAATCAAGGTTAGATACGTTTTCAGGGCTCGAGACTTGTCCCAATCGATTCCTGGCAACGCACAGAAGCTATCCCAATCCAAACCCAGCATTCTAAGGCCCTCATATGCACTGTAAGTCTCACGCGAGTTACCCCTGTTCTTGATTTCGTATCTCTGAAATTAGAAATTGTTTTCATGAACTAATTGCATAGTTGTACTCCTCGCATCATTTACAAGCTTTTGGCATCATTTGATTTCATTTATCTGACCGGCATCAAGATCTACCATAGCTAGGGTTCTGTGTTCATTTTTAGGGCTTTCTTTTTCAGGTGAAATTGGCCTTAATGGTGGTTATGGCTGTGATCAGAGAGATGAGACGAGGCTAATCATGGTCTTGGATTCCATTTATATGGCCTAGAGCAAGTTCTTGAACGAACATGCGTTTTTAGCTGCAGATAGAAATTCGCAGGTGAAGTTACAATGATGGGAGCACAGGGATTAACTCGTGTTACCCACCCATTGGCCGGTTCAAATATTACGTGCTTTTTTTTATTTTTTTTGGCATTTGAGTTGTTTTTATATATTATGTTTCACTTGCATTATTATAACAAAAACAACAACACGCCCCAGCAGTTAACACGTCAGCGTTCAAGACATTCCAAGGCTGGAGGTCAGGGATTCGATCCCTGCCTCCAGCCATTTGTATTTTCTTGTTATTTTTCAGGAAATTATATGCACGCTCAGGCTTGATCCACACCATACTCCCTCATCAATCCAAGCGCCAGATGGCCTAAGGGCCAGATCTGGTGGTCAATGTTGGAAGCCCACCATAAGCCAGGTCAATGCACGCACACTGGATCAGGAAAAGTCAATTGGGTCAGCATTATTGGGCCAACAAAAATGGCTTCGAACACCTCCAAAAAGGCCCATTTCTTTCCTTCTATCATATTTTCTTTTTATTTATTTAGTTATTTTATTTCATTTTAATTAATTACTAACCAATCATAATTTTTCCTTTTTATCAAAAAATCATCAAAAAATATTTTTATCCAATAAAATTTTAGAATTCCTTTTTTTTAATAAATATTAACTAATTAATTTAGGTTTTTAATTCTAGGAAACATTAATTTATTTTTGTAAATAAATAAAATTAATTAGACTTAATTAGGTTTTAACTACTAATTTAATTATTTTATTTTATTTCTTAAAATAACAAAAACCCAAAAATATGTCATTAATTATTTTTCATTTAATTAATTAATTTAGTTATTTAATTTAGGAATTAACTTCTTTTCTTAAAATAAAAACAACAAAAAAGCATTTTCTTTTAAAGGGTCAAAACCCTATTTCGCATCCGATTTAATTTCCCGCGCACTTTATTTATTTTTACCATATTGATGTATCTGCTTCCGGTATGTAATAGATAATTAGGACATTTAATTATTCTACCGTTTTATTTTATTTTATTTTCAAAGGGTTGCTTTTGGCGATGTAAATACCCGACGCCTTGTAATTTGATTTCCGCACCTTTAATTTTCTACTAATTATAACTGCTAGATGTTTGATAATAGGGTTTGCATGACAAGACTGAATGTTTAATCTTAAAATCAAATTAGATCACCTTTAACATGTGCAAAGATAAAAATAACTGAAAACGACACACTCGCACATGCGCACTCTTAAGGTACACCCCACTTGGTTGCCTTCGTACACGGTCATTGAGTATAGGTCGTTTTAGAGGTCGTCCTCTTGTCTAAAAGATCATTGTTGCCTCAAAATGGTTGCCTCGGATATTGTTGCCTCAATCAAATGATATAAGACATTAGGGTTACCTCTAAGGCGTCCTAACGTTGCTTTAGTGACCGTATGTCCCTCATTCGAATTGACCCTCAAACTCCAACAACGGTGCTACCTACTCACTCATAGTGGGATAGCATTGTCTAAAGGAAATTAGCATAGAACGATTCTTTTTTCGAGTAGGTAGATAGTTCTTAGATACTTGCTCATCTGAAACAAAACTCTTTTCACACTTACACTCCTTTTCAAACAAAGTTTTCAAAAACACTTCGTTACACTCTTGTGGACAGAAGCAAGAGTTAAATCAAAGTTTAAAACAAAAACTTTTCAAACCCACAAGCACAAAGAAATTTTTTTGAAAATGATGAGCAAGTACCTAAGAGTCCGTAGATAACTACAGATAGAAAGGGTGCTAATACCTTCCCTTTCTATAATCTACCCCCCGAACCCGAGAAATATCTCAAAAAAGGAATTTTTCTGTGCTTTTTTCCTTTCCTTGTTGGATAAAATAAAAGTCGGTGGCGACTCTTGCTTACCGCGACATTTTTCAAAAACAAACACAAAACGCAAACTACCATTCCAAAAAACAGTCAGTTCTTCCACCGTATCACACATGGATTCTGGGAAAAGAAAGACCGGGAAATACAGTTTCAAAGATCCCAAGATAGATGAGTTGATCAGTCTAATTCCCGAGATCGAGTATTCTGTAGACTTCCGGAAGAAGTATGGATCCATCATTCCTCTCATGAAGCTGAAGATGAAGGAGGGTATTCTCTCGACCTTGGTCCAATTCTATGATTCGATGTATCATTGCTTTACTTTTCCCGACTATCAGTTGATGCCTACACTGGAGCAATATTATTATCTATTAGATTTACCCGTTACCGATCATGTTCCTTTTACTGGTTTGGAGGGTGAGCCAAAAACACATGAGATTTCTGCTTTGATTCATCTAGGGAACTATGAGGTGGAAGCCCATATGACTACTAAAGGCGGGATTAGAGGATTACCAGCTCAGTTCTTATTGGAGAAAGCTCATTACTTTTCCAGGATAAAGAGTACAGTCGCTTTTGAGGCCATCTTTGCTCTACTTGCTTACGGGTTGTTCTTATTTCCTAATGTGGATAGGTTTTTTCGACATTAATGCTATCAGGATCTTCATGATTGGAAACCCAGTTCCTACCTTGTTGGGTGATGCTTATTAATCTATTCACCTTCGGAATTCTTATCATTAGGGAATGATTATATGTTGCACGCCTTTGTTGTACCGGTGGTTTATCTCTCATATGCCCCAGGAAGATGCTTTTTGGGATGTCAAGAAGGAACCCCTTTGGGCTCCAAAGATCATGGCACTTAGTCACTCAAATATTGATTGGTATCATCGAGCTTAACGGGATATAGAGATTATTGACAGTTGTGGTAATTTCCCCAATGTACCTCTTCTTGGTACAAAGGGAGGAATTAACTATAACCCTGTTCTTGCACGACGACAACTTGGTTAACCGATGAGGGATAAACCAAATAGTATTAATTTGAGTAGTTTCTTTCTGAAGGAGGGAGAAGACCATAGGGAATCTAGGGAGCATATTGCAAAGGCCTAGCGTCACATTCATAAGAAGAGTAGGAAAGACTTGGGACCTAGGGATGTTGTTTCTTTGGAGCCATATCTTCATGGGGTCCGAACGAGAGTTATTCAGGTGAAGATGCCGTATACCCAGGAGACACTTATGCCTGATTTGTTGGTGAAGACCACTTCTTCCTTATTGGATGATCTAGATGAGCTGCAACTTTCTTTGGTCAAGAGGAAACAGGAAAAGGAGGCTTGGAAGAATACGTGCCAAACCACAGAGATTTCCTATAGAGCAGATTTAAAGGAAAAAGACGACTTGATCGAGATTCTTGAGAGTCGTTCTGTAGAGACCATGGAGAGGCAAGGGGATTTATTTTCTCCTAAGCCTCAGTCAGGTGCTAGTTGCTCACTTCCTAATTCAGGTGATTGGAAGGAGGTTGCCACCAGAAATGAGGAAGAAAACTAGAGGTTGAAGGCTCAGATTTCCAGGCTTACAGGGAAGCGCCAACGTATAGAGTGATCTCCCTCAGCTTTACTTTGTAGGGGTTTTTAGACTTTATTTTCATCTTGTATTTGGCATCATTAAAACTTGTAATCCATTTTGAAGTTATTACTTTGATATTTTCAATGCGTCTTCAAACTTTAAATCCCTTGAAATATTAAATAACAACATAAAATCATGTGCATTGCATACCATGCATCATATTTCACATATTTATTGCATTTTTTGATACGGTGGCAGAAGCGACTATTTTTACTGGTTTGCGTTTTACGTTTTTTGTTCGCAAAATGTCGCGGTAAGCAAGAATCGCCACCGACTTTTATTTCATCCAACAAAGGAAAAGGAAAAAGAATAGAAAAAACCTTTTTTGAGATGTTCTTGAGTACGGGGGGTAGATTATAGAAAGGGAAGGTGTTAGCACCCTTTCTATCTGTAGTTATCTATGGGCTCTTAGGTACTTGCTCATTTTTCAAATTGCTTGTGTGTGTTTGTCTTGAAAATGTTTTACTTCGTGATAACCCTTGTATCAGTCCTCAAGGATGTGACGAAGTTTGTTTTGAAAATTGTTTTGAAAAGTGTTGGTGTGAAAAGGTTTTTATTATTGAGCAAGTACTTAAGATTCTACCTACTCGAAAAAAGATTGTTTGTTCTCGTTTACTTTAGACAGCGCTATCCTACTATTAAGGAGTAGGTAGCCCGTCGTTGGAGTTGTAAGGGACATTCGAAAGGACAAGTACAATCACCAAAGCAATAGTTAGAAAACTTTAGTAGTAACCCTTGAGTCTTAAGATTGTTCCGAGGCAACATTTCCGAGACAACATTTCCGAGGCAACATTCGAATGGGACAATTTGATCTTTTTAGACTGGAGGGCAACCACTAAAATTTCCTATGCTTAATGATTGTTTACCGAAGGCAACCGAAGTGAGGTAAACCCTAGGAGTGAATATGTGCATATGATTTGTTTCAGTTATTTAATCTTTGCACATTAGGTGATCTACCGTTTTAATTTTCCAGACATTCTTGCCATACAATCTTATTAGCATACATCTAGACATTTAAATATTTGCAGGAATTAAAAATGCGAGAAAATAAACCTAGCTATTACAAGGCTTCGGGGATGGAGATTAATTACATAACCAAAGAATCGGGGATTAAAGCAAGAAATAAAACCCTAATTTAACTATTATAAACCATCGGCAGTTACAAAATAATGGACAAATAATTAACAAGCGCGTGGAAAATTAAATGCGACGGCGATTGATATAACCTAAAACCCTAATTGAGAGAAAAAGTGCTTTTGTGGATTTTTATTTGAGAAAACATTTAAATTACAAATCAATTAAACCTAATTTCTAATTGTTTTTTAATTATGAAAGAAATTAAATTAACCTAATTTTCTAATTAAATTAATTAATTAAAGAAATAGATATTTATGAGAAAAATGATTTTTGATGTATTTTTAAAGAAAATTAATTAAATCATGTACAACTAAAATCCTAATTCTAATTATTTTTAATTATAAAAAGAAGTTTAAATTACCCTAAATTAATTAAACTAATTAATTAAAAATATTTATTAAAAAAAATATTTTTGTGATTTTGATTTGTTAAAAAAAATTAATTTTGTGTTAATTAAAAAGAAAAGGAAAATAATTAAAGAAAATAAATAGAGAAAGAAAATAAATATTTAGGCCTGTTTGCATTGCTGAAGAGGGGGGTGAGAATCTGAATTTCCAAGCCCAATAATGTTGAGCCCAGTCAACCACGCTGGATCCTGTGCAACATTGACTTGAGGTGCATCATAGTCCTTCAGGCTGGGACGTGTTGGATTTAATGCTATGCAGATCAAGTGGTTGGATGCTAATGACACATGGTAGGCGTGTGACAGAGCATTGCATGGGATCTGTAGAGAAATATGAATAAAATAATAAAATGCACATGCCTCGGATCGAACCCAGGACGTGTACATCAAAGGCACGCTCCTCAATCGTTTGCGCTAGCTTGTCAACTTGCATATATAATGAATAAATAATAGAAAATCTAAAAACAAATAATATCCCAAAAAAGCGTGTGAGATTCAAATTAGCCAGTCATGGGCTGCAATGCATCAACTTCTTTGCTGCAACCATCATTGTTGGGGAAAGACTTTTACCTACAAACACAAGTCTATAGCTATAGCCCCTGCAAATTTCCAAAATGCACAACACGCACGATAAATGAGTTCTAATTACATAGATCCATTCATGGTGATCTCGTGAACACCCTAGTACCCTTCTTTTTGGCTAATTTCACCAGTGTAAGAAAGCCCTAAATTGCACACGTAAACCCTAACAATGGCAACGACATGTATAGGCTTCAAAAACGCAATAAAATAATGCAGTTAGCTTTCAAACATGATGAAGATTACAAATATATGAATAGAATGGATTTATAATGCGTAAAACATAGAAATCAAAATTGAGTTTGGGATGCAAACCGTGATACTTCTATGCGAGGATTCTTGATGTTTTGAAGCCTGCAAATGGTTGGGAATGCTTCCTGAGATTCCAAATAATTGAATTCTGGATTTGAATCATCTTGAATAGCCCTCTATCCCAGAATTTGAACCTCACTTTTTCGTCAAAAATCTTGAGTTTTCTTTGGCCTTTTCACGACTGTAACCCATGTGTCTTTGATCTACAATTGTAATGCACTTATAGTAGACTGAATTATGTGAATAAAATTGGCATGAATCTTAAGAAATAATGGAAATTGGATTTGATTTTCTCTTGTATGATATATTTCTAAAACAAGCTTCAATCCAATCTTTTTCAATCCAAATCCACTTTGCACGAATTGGCTGGCATGTTAGCTGTACATGGACTCAAAATGTGCATAAAAAATCAAGGATTTGATTTTATTTCATTATTTTACTATTTTATATTGATTTGTTTTGATTTAAATGAAATAAAATCAAAATAAATAATAAAAATAATATAATAATATGTGGAAAAGCTCAAGGGTTGTGGGTCCTATTAGAAACATGTTTCACGCAAGAAAACATGGTCCCCTTTGGAAAAAATGCAAATTTGATCAATGTTGACTTTTGACAAATTTTCAAAAATTGCCAACTTTGACAATGCATATCTCCCTCAATGTTGACCCTAGGAGGGTGTTCTTAGACTTTTTAGAAAGCTTAGGATGTCCCCTATACAACCCTTTTGGTTTAATTTCAATTGGATCTTCCATGTTCATGTAAGAAGCTTTGACCTAAAAGGTGTTTTTGTTGACTTTTCAAAAGGACCTATAATGTAGAAATTCATATCTTTTGATGAGTACATATTTTGAACTTGTGAGCTGAAGATGAATTGTAGGGAATTGCATAATCTTAAAAATGAGCCTTGGATGGAAAATTTATGATAAAGTATGAAGAAGTTATACTTGGTCAAAGATGGGTTAACTTTTCCTACAAAACCCTAATTTAGCAACTTTTGGGTTTTGATGAATTTGGAGCATTCCTTGGGGAATCATGGTCAATACTTTATAAAATGATGAAAGTAACTTCAAAATGTGGATGTTGACCACAAATCTTGAAGTTTGACTGTATGTGGGTCATAGTTGACTTTTGACCTAATATGGTCGATTCTTAAGCATCTGAGCAGTTGACTAAGCAAACTTCTTGTGCAAGGCAAGAAAATTGACATTTAGGGTCTTGAGAACATATTAAGACCATGGAGAGTATATGAGGTCTTTGTGGTTCACCCATCTTGATGAAAATGAAACCCCTAATTTGAGGTACACTGCCTTAGGAGGGAGTTTATCAGGTCAACTCTTGGGCAAACTTGAGCAACTTGAGGATCTCTAAGAGCATGTATTGATTAATATGAGAGGGAAAATTTTGGGGTACAACAGCTTCCCCTGTTCAATCTTCTTAAACCTGAGGATGTAGATTGGCCCGTCTTCCTTTCGTAATCTGAAGGTGGAAGATGATTGAAGACTAGAGTGCCCAAAAAATT
The DNA here is from genome assembly GCA_948472305.1 of Vicia faba. Taxonomy (NCBI): domain Eukaryota; kingdom Viridiplantae; phylum Streptophyta; class Magnoliopsida; order Fabales; family Fabaceae; genus Vicia; species Vicia faba. The sequence goes on along the minus strand of OX451736.1, from coordinate 296,605,348 downwards.
GCACTCATCTGGGATGGTGCTGGATTGTGTAGGTAGTTTCGGTAATGGGCTTACAGATTCCATTTGGAGGATATGACGGAGAATCGTCGGAGATGGGCTTAAAGATGCCATCTGGAAGATATGATGGAGAATCGTCAAATATGGGCTTAAAGATTCCATCTAGATAATGTTGATTTCCTAAGACATTACTTCGATGAGAGTTCTTGTTGTTATTGTCGATGAGGAATCTGCTGAGGAACATTGGTATTTGTCTCTACAAATAGAGCTTTAGGGGCTTCAGTTGTCCGTTACTCTACTGGGGAAATGCGAAACCAATCGTGTTTGATTAGCTCCCAGTCTTACAGTGTTGTGGACTGCTGTCTGGAGATAAGAGAGAAGGAACCTGGATAGTAAGGTTATGAGAAGGAACTTGGATAGTAGGGTTTCTTCGAAATGAAAGCATGGATAGTAAGGCTGTGAGAAGGAACCTGGATAGTAGGGTTACTTCGATATGAAAACTTGGATAGTAGGGCTGTGAGAGGGAACCTGGGTAGTAGGGTTGCTTCGATATGAAAGCCTGGATAGTAGGGCTGTGAGAAGGAACCTGGGTAAGGGATGCTTCGATATGAAAGCCTGGATAGTAGGGGACGAGCGTGGGTCATGGTATAGTCATTATAGAAATGTTGTGAGATATCTTAGCATTTCTCTTTGAGGGACTAATATCATTTGTAAGGAAACATTTGTAGAGTCATCGGGGGACTATGATCTTGTATTTTTTTATTGTTTTTGCTAAGATATCTCACATGCGTAACATGACCATTTTTTAGACAACAAGTGGAGTTAACCTTAAGGGTGCATGTGTGAATAGTGTGTTTGATTTGTATGCATTTAATCTTTGATTAAGGTTATCTACTTGTTGATCTTATCTTTCCATACAAACCCTAATTACTAACATTTATATTGAAAGCGATTAATTGCGGAAATGTAAAATTCTACGATATTACATCATTTGGGGATGGGGACACAAATTTACAAATGGGGATTTCAAGAAATTAAACCTAATTATCTATTACAAGCATATTGAAACTTGAATAATGTACAAGAATTGAAAGTAATATAATGTACAAGGATATAAATGGAAAGGAAATGATTTTTTTTGTTTGGATTTTGTTAAGAAAGATGATTTTAACCTAATTATCTAAAAGAAAAAAATTAATTAAAATAAGTAAAATTAAACCCGAGTTTAAAAGAAATAAAATTAAACAAGAAATCATTTTTAGGATTTTTTTAGAAAAGGTTTTAAGTTTAATCAAAATAGTATGGAAATTAATTAATTAAAAGAAAACCTAAATTCTAAGTTAATTTTAATTAAAAAAGAAAATAACTAAACCTAAATCTAATTATTAATTTATTAAGAAAAATAAATTAAGTTTTTTATAAGAATTTTTTTTTGACTTTTTGTTTTTTAATAAAGAAAAAAAAACCTAAAAGATGCTTCTTTGAATAAATCATGAATAATGAAAATAAAAATACTTTTGGTGATACTTTTATATAATCATAAAATAGACCTAATAAACTAGTAGTGTGCAAAAAATTAGTTCAAAAGGAGTTAATTTTATGGGTTAAATAAATTGTTGAAGTTTGTTAAAAATGTAAAATGAGTCAGTCAAGTGATAAAAATAAGATTTTGGTCCTGCCAAGGCTTGAACTCAAGAAATCCAGGTTGATGGCTCAAAAGAATACAACTAGGCTAGGTGTGTTTGCTTGCCAACCATGTGCTTGCATAATATTATATGAGAAGATTGCTTCCTGAAACCACAAAAATAACACAAAATATGCAAACGAGGGAGGGGGGGTTCACTATGGTTCTAAGTCGCGCCCTTAGGATAAGAAGTGACATGAAACGCGTGCTGCTTGCCACTGGGGTGGCTGTTACATCCGTTAGTAAAACAACAATCATTAAATATGAAATGAACTTAGATGTAAAAATTTCAAAAAGGCCAAGTCCTCCTTCTTCTTCCTCCTGCACGCTAATAGTTACTGTAATAACAATATTTTCCATTTTTTTTCAAAAAACTCTAACTTCCCCATTTCTTAACCAAATTCAGAAATGTAAAAATGAAACTTGCTTAGAATTTCGCAAGGATTTAAAATATGTAATTAGTTTTTATTTATTCCCACTATAACTCAAGAATTTCTAAATAATGATGGTGTGTTTTCATACCGACTCATTACCTTATGTATCTTTTGACTCTACCTTGACCAGATATTACCCGTGAGAGGGGCGGGATTATTCTTATAGGTATAGGTGTTGATCTACATGATACTTGGTTTCCTTATGTTCCAAGATGGTGTCGGACCTTTGATTCTGCAATATTTAGATGGTTTAGACATAATGCATTTGTTATCCAATGTGATGGAAACCTTGATCATGTAACATTGCATACATAACATGGTTAACCACATGCTTAACATACATGTTCTATTATTCCCCGGGATTCATATCTTTGAGCCCCGTGCCAAGATTTTCCATCTCTAACTTGCTTAGAAATCAAAGTGTGTGGATTCCTTGGGAATGATGGATCATGGAATTTGCATCCACTCATGCACCTTCATGTATTCACAACACGTACTTAGAGTGGTGGATTCTTATTCAGCCTTGGTATTCCTAAAAAACTGCAAACAATGAATTCTCACCCTTTGTGCTCATAGATAAGCTATGGAATAACTTTATGAGAAATTCGCCGAGATGAAGGCTCAAATGGGGTTGTTTATGGTAGACATGCAAGCATTGGCTTGTGGTCAAGAACTTATGAAAGAGGTACACACTCAGTTGAAGACTCAGTTAAACTTATTTATGGAAGTGATGAAAATAATGTTGCGAAAGGAAGATAATCATATACTTGTTGGTGCAATAGAAACTATCATTCATCCCCATCCTGTAGGATCTCTTTTGAATCACGAGGTATTTTATGGATCTCTTCCATAACTTGGTGTTACTGGCTCTCCTCATCAGTAGCCAGTTCTTGTTCCCCAAGTGAATCCATGGGGCAAGGCCTATCAATTGAGATAAAAGAAGTATGAGAATCATGTTGACCCAAATTCAATGCCCTATGGCCAGTTACTTCCTCGTTTGTTGGAGCTTCAGCAGATTAAGCTTTGTGCTTTGGGGACCTCCTCCATAAACCTCACATATGATTTTGATGCTAATACTTTGTGTGTCTTCCATTCTGGGGCATTTAGTCATGATATTGAGGACAACAAGGGGTTGAAGTATAAAGTCCAACACATGTTCGGTATCATTTCCAAAGTCCAATTCCTGTTTGGAAAACCGTTTCAAACTCTTCCTTGCCATCTAAATATCTCTTTTGTATGGTAGAAGACGGAGTTTCCTATGTGTAGTAGAAGATATCCCAAAGTTCAGTTATAAATTTATCTCTTCTGTATAGTAGAAGATGAGGTTGAAGGTATCCTCGAGCGTAGTTTCTGATTGTTTCTTCTATAGTAAAAGATGCTTTTGATTGCAATTTGTAAATAGTTCTTCTATGTAGTAGAAGACAGAGTATGAATTGTTCTATTCTTCCATGTAGTAGAATATTAAGTGGTTTCTGTTGTGTAGAAGAGGATATTCGGTTCCAAATCACTTCCTTCCGTGTGGAAGAAAATACCTCAAAGGTCAAGTTATACATTTAGAGTTGTTTTTACTGTGAAGTAGAATACACTTGGTGATTTAGTATGCAACTTTTTTTGGTAAAGAGTTTATCCCATATTTTGAGACAATCCTCTGTGAATATCATCTGAGGGAACTTGGCCATTCGGTTGAAGATTGTAAGTCATTCAAAGACAAAGTTTAAGACCTGATTGATTCAAGGGCTATTGTATTCACACCAGATAAGAATGGGAATTTGTTTCCTAAGTGATTGTCAAGACTGCAGAAAATATCTAGAATCTAGAAGTCTAGACAGATTCAAGTCTCCTCAATAATGGCGATCATTTGTTTCTTTACTGCATTTTCCTCTGTAATTTTGCTTGTTTGTTTAAACATTGTTTGCATGTATGAACATGTTTGTTTTTTTTTAATATTAATTCTAATGCAATGAGTATGTTTGTCTTGAAGTAATCCATTTGTTTACACTCATCAATTCATTTTCACTCATGAAAGGTTTTTCTTGAATTATGATACCAACTTTACTAGTATTTTGCTTTGGAAAAGATTGGAGGGAGGATGATGACGTTTGAAAAACACAAAAATCTCTAGTTATATGCTTTTGAATAGAACCATGTTGATGATGTACATGCATTGTTTGAAATTCCTAAACACCGGAGATATAAGGGAGTGAAACCCTCGTCAACTACTTTAAGCCTTGAAGTAGGAGTTTCTTTTCATATGAAAAAACCTTCATTTTGAAACCCAGTGGCAAGGTAGTCTTCAATTAATCTGATCGAGCATTCAAATTTCAAATGAACTTCCCTATCGAACGATCACCACTCCTAATCTCTCGCATAGGAGGCCGGAGAAATCAAAACCACAATGGTTATTCCATCACATCAGGAGGTCTAGAAAGCCGCGAAACCAAAATGGTTATCCCTTACTGTTGTACCCCAAAAGTTTCCCTCTCATTTTACTTAACACATGCCCATTAAGGTCCCCAACTTGCTCGAGGATGCCCAAGATTTGACCAGACAAGCTCTCTTCTAAGGCAATGTACCTCAAATTAGGGTTTCCATTTTAATCAGGGTGTGGGAGCTCTAAAGGTCCCAAATGCTTTCCATGGTACTAATATGTTCTCAAGATCATCCATGTCAAGTTTCATGCCTTACACAAGAAGTTTGCTCAGTCAATTGCCCAGATGTCTGAAAATCAAATGTACTAGGTCAAAAGTTAACTGTGACCACATAGAGTCAAACTTTAAGATTTTTGGTCAACATCAACATTTTGAATTGATACTCATCATTTGATCCAAGGTTGATCAAGATTCCACAAGGAATGCCCCAAATTCATCAAAACCCAAAAGTTGCTCAATTAGGTTTTCTTAGGAAAAGTCAACCAAACTTTGACCAAGCATAACTTTTTCATACTTTATCAGAAATTTCCATCCAAATATCATTTTGAAGAGGATGAAATTCCCTACAACTCATCTTCAGCACTCAAGTTCAAAATAGGCACTCATCAAAAGATATGAATTTCTACATTATAGGTCCTTTTGAAAAGTCAACAAAAACACCTTTTAGATCAAAGCTTTTTACATGGCATGGAAAACCCAATTGAGATGATATAAAAAGAGTTGTTTAGGGGACATCCTAAGCTTTATAAAAAGTCCAAGTACACCTCTCTAGGGTTAAAATTGGAGGAGATATGCCTTGTCAAAGTTGACAATTTTTGCAAAATTGCCAAAAGTCAAATGTGCTCAAAAATACATTTTTTTTCAAATGGGCCTAGTTTTTCATGATTGAATCTTGCTTGTGACTTGGTCCACGACCCAAATCAGCATCTAAACTTTATTTTCTTCATTATTTATTTTATTTTAAATTTTTATTATTTAAAATTAAAATTAAATCAAATAATTGCAAAAAATACAAAAGATTGATTTTTGATCTGATTTTTTGTAGGAATCAAATCCAATCAAGCTATCATGTCATATCCAAGTCGTGCAAGGTTGATTGAATAAAATATAGCATATTTTGGTTGTTTTGGAAAGATATCATACAAAAACAAAATCAAATCAAATCTCCTAAATTCACCAAGATACCATGCAGTTTTGTTGACCTAATTAATACCAGTACATATATAGGACACGACCAAGCTAGAAAAACAAGGATTAGAGGTGGTGAGAGCAAAAGCGAAACTGAAAAAAATTTGTCAAAAAGTGGTGGATTGATTTCAAGCTTAGAGGTCAATTCAAAGCATTCTACGGCTACCAACCGATTCCTGGAAATCTCCAGAACGTGTTTTGATCATTTGCAAGTTTCCACACGGTCAAAATCACAAGCTACAGACCCACAGTTTGCTCATACAATCTTGAATTTGCTTTTTCAATTTACGCATGATTAATTACTTTTAAGCATAGCATTGTGTTTGTATCACCATTTGGAACATTTTGGTTCAAACAGTTTTGCATTTTGACGCTTGTATACGTAATTGTCATTACTAGGGATTGTTCTTGAGTTTTAGGGCTTTGTTCTACAACTTAAATTGGGCCCAGAAAAGAGCACCATGATGCTCGTGAGATCAAAACGAGTTTATCTATGTATTCACTAGTAATTTATCATGTTTGCTTGTGATTTTTGAAAGATGCAGGGCTAAAGCCATGGCAGACTGTCTGTAGGTATAAGTTACAGACCTAAAATGACAGACAGGGGAAGAAGAAGATACGTGGCTAATCATCGTTGGTCCATTCAAATGTTGGCGCATGTTTTTTATTTTTTAGTCATCCAATTTGTTTTCATATAATACGCATTGTTTGTATTATATTAACAACTAAGCATTACAGCCCAGTTGGTGAAGAGCGCGTGGAATGAGTGGGAGGACCTGGGTTCGATCCAAGGTCCCATCATTTTCTTATTTTCTAACTTTGTAATTATAGATCCTATGCATACGCGTCCTAGGAGCATACCATGTGCTTTCATCATCTAGCCAATGGATTCCTTATCAATCCAATCCAATGCCCATGCAAGAGAGGACCACGGTGCACCTGCAGGAAGACGCAACATGGAATCCAATGTGTTGACTGGGCTTAGCCACTAATGGGCCCAAAAGTTCAGATTTACACCCCCTTTTTAACTTCACAAAAAGGCCCATCCCTAATCTTTTTTTTATTTTGTTTCTTTTATTTTATTGTTTATTCAATTTATTTTTTCTTTACAAAATAACAAAAAAATCATTTTTTTATAATCAAAATTACGAAAAACTAAAAAAAAATCTTTTTTCATAAAAAATATGTTTTTATTTAATTAATTAGTTTAATTATTTAGGGAAATTTAATTGTTTTTATACATAGTTTAAATTAATTAGAAATTACGTTTTTTTTTTAATTTCTACATAACCTAATTAATTTTTCTCAAAAAAATAATAATAACCTAATTATTTTTCCATTAAATTTTTAGGGTTCTTTAATTCTCACTTTTAAATTTTCCGCGCGCATTTTTTAAATTCCTTTTATTAGTACTGTAACTGTTTCGAGGTTGTAATAGTAATTAGGGTTTATATTCCGCCTTTTATTTTCAGTCCAAGACGATTATATATCTGCAAAAGCCCTGTAATAGCGTAGGACCTTTACCTTCTCGCAACTTATGCGTGTATGACTAATGAATCAATCTTAGATCATTAAACTGCAAAGATAAACATAACTGAAATCAAACACTTTTGAACACTTGCACCCCACCCCTAGGGTATTGCCTCACTTGGTTTCCTCGGAAATAATGGTCACGTCCCTCGAACATAGGGATACCTTAGCAACGAACCGCGATTCAAACTCGTCATAAAGATCATAGTCCATACTTGTCCCTCGAGTTGCCTACGAATTGATCTTATAACGATAGTCCCTTCGAAATGCTAAGGTATCCATACTTGTTTCCTTCAGAGACCATTTCGTCCCTTCGAACGTCCCTTTAAAACTCCAACGACGGTGCTACCTGTTCCTTAATAATAGGATAGCATTGTCTAAAGGAAACGAACATAATTTTTTTCGAGTAGGTAGATTAGTTCCTAGGTAATTTCTCAAACAAACAAAAACTTTTTCACACCAACACTTTTCAAACAAAGTTTTCAAAAACAACTTCGTATCACTCTTGAGGACAGAAACAAGGGTTAAAACGAAGTAAAACAAAACTTTTCAAACACACAAACACATAAAAGCAATTTAAGAATGACCAAGTCCCTAAGAGCCCGTGGAAAACCACGGATAGAAAGGGTGCTAACACCTTCCCTTTCTATAATCTACCCCCCGTACTCAGAAACATCTCGAAAAAGGTTTTTTCTATTCTTTTTCAGTTTCCTGATTGGATGAAATAAAAGTCGGTGGAGAATCTTGCTTATCGTGACATTTTGCGAACAAAAAACACAAACCAGTATTACAGTCGGTTCTGCCACCGTATCACAGAATTGGAGACTCTTCTAGGGAATAAATAATTGGGGTATACCTTAGGATCTAGGTCATTTTTTAATTACTTTCTTGTTTGTTTTGTATGCTTTATTCTTAAAGGGTTTTGCTTAGGCATTGTTAAAGATCCTACAAACGGATATGGGGACACTCTTTAGGTAAACAGCAATAGATCGTGGAGAATGTACGACGTAGATCGATATGGTTTAAGTGATGGCTGTGTTGGTGTGACACTTTGGTTGGTACCGATATCCTTCGTGGGGAAACATGGAGAATACGGGGCCGCCGTGTGGTGTCGTGAAGCACTAACGGATCTTAGAACCTTAGTTGAACAAACTTGGCCATTAGAAAGTAGTGAGATAGCCGGCCTCAGTATAAAGCTGAGGATTGGTTGATACTCGATGCTACACTCATTGAGATCAGACTTTTGGGATATTTCAGCCGCAAGAAAAGATTGCTTAAGATGAAACAATGCCCGATAAAGGATGGTCAATGATTTTGAGAATCTTTAGAACCCGGTAACTTTTCTAAGACAGGTTGAAACCAACTAAACTTCAAGAGGGTACTTACCTTTAACCTCATGCAAGCCTTTAAACCTAGGGACTTGGTGTGATTTATCTGTGTTTCCTATACCTGTGATTTATCATGACATCATGCATCATAACATGGCATCCATTCTTATTGCACTAACCATTTCAAGGAACAAGGGAATTTATCTTTGTTCTGTTTTGCAGATCACGGATTCCGCCCGTAAAAACACTATCCGAATCATCTTTGTGAAAGTACCTTCCCAACTCAAGGAACTAGTATCAAAGGTTTCCGAAACTTCTGCATTCACTAAGAGGCATGGTCGACTTCTCAACCTGGTTATTTCAAACTTTGATGAAAATATGATGAGTGTACTCTTCCAGTTCTTTGATCCCATGCACAACTGCTTCACCTTTCTAGACTATCAGTTGGTGCCTACCATGGAAGAATTCTCTCAACTGTTGTATATACCCATTATTGAATAGTTGCCTTTCACAGGTCTGGAAGAAGTTCCTAATCCAGAAGCCATTGCCTTAGCCTTGCATCTGAAATGGGTCGACGTGGTATCCAATTGGGAAACAAGAAGCGGAGTCCATGGTTTTCTAGCCAAGTTCCTTATGGATAAGGCCCAGCTGTTTTGGGATGATATGGATTTTCAGGCTTTTGAGGAGGTCTTGGCCCTTTTAATCTATGGGTTAGTACTATTCCCTAATCCAGACTCATTCATAGATGTGAATGCTATCAATATATTCCTCTCTCACAACCTCGTGCCTACCTTGCTCGGAGATATTTTGCACGCTCTCCATACTCGTACCATGAAGAGAAGAGGGGTTCTTATGTGCTGCATGCCGTTGCTGTCGAGGTGGTTTATTTCTCACCTGCCTAAGTCTGTACTGAAGAACAAAGAAGGTTTGGGTTGGTCAGAAAGGATAATGTCACTCGCTCACACGGATATTCTCTGGTGTTCCCGAGCTATGGAAAACACTGCTATTATTGACCGCTGTAGGGAGTAACCTAATGTCTCGTTACTTGGCATCAGAGGGGGTATAACCTACAATCCTTGTTTATCTCTGCGGAAATTTGGTTACGCTCGAAGGAATGCTCCCCATGAGTTACTTATCAAGGGCATTGTATTCAACTATGAGGATGATGTTCAAGTGTATCGCTGGAGGGCATACGAGCTTGGGGCATGGTAAACAGATCTGGAGCCAAGGCTTTAGGGCCAAAGGCTTCCATTCCTATGGAACCCTATCTCCAATGGGTACGAGCTCGCGCCCAAAAACTTATGATGCCCTATATGGCCGTTCTACCAGTGATTATGGAACCCACTACTTAAGGGGGTATTCCTTACACGATTCCTATCCTGATATGCCCATTGATCTTGGAGAATTACAGAGGTCATGGATTCAGTTGAAGAAAGAGCGGGATAATTACAGGGATCAGTTCTATGCCCAGGAGAGGAAGGTTTTAGAGCTCACAAAGCAGCTCCAGGAGGAAAGAAGACTTAATGGCTATCTCGGCACAAAGAGGAAGCATCCATTGGAATTTTGATTTTTTCTAGTTTTTAGATTTGTTTTAATTGTAACGCCTAAAAGGAATTTTAACTTTGAATTCTATTAATAAAGTTTTTGTTTCATTTTGGTTCGCAAAGTTAAATTTCCCAAAGTCTTTGAAAACATTGCATACATATCATACATATCATTGCATAACGGGATTCATAACAGGTTTCTCATCACCTCTGTTGTTTATTTCAGCATTGGCTCTTGAACAAACGGTTAAAGATCTTCAGACTCAGAACACGCAATTCCAACAGATGATTGTGGCTCTTCCCAAAGGACAGGAAGAACTGAAGGCTTTGATTACTAAGAAGAACAAGAAAACCAAGAGGACAACCGGTGTGTCACATAGGAGTAGAAGGTTCAGAGGGCCGCCAAGATGGGCTGTTGAGTTAGCTTCTTCATCTAAAGAGGGAGAGAACCAAGAGGTTGAAGCCATAGAAGAGGACCCTAGTCCTAAAGAGTCTGACAATGGAAATGATTACAATGAGAAGCAGTACCCTCCGGCTGAAGAAAGGTATAAACAGTTAGAAGAGTGTCTGAGCGCTATGGAAATCCAGAAGGTTCCTGGGCTGGATTTTGAAGAATTGGGTCTGGTCTCCGGGGTTGTCATCCCCCCAAAGTTCAAGGCACCGGTATTTGCTAAGTATGATGGGGTCTCTTGTCCTAAAATGCATCTCCGTTATTATGTGAGGAAGATACCGCCTCATACTACTGACAAAGACCTGTGGGTTCACTTCTTCCAAGACAGTCTGTCTGGAACACAACTGGATTGGTTCTCTCAGCTGGAAATAGCCAATGTTCGTAACTCGGAAGACCTTACTGCTGCATTTTATAAGCAATATCATTATAATGAAGACCTCACTCCCACACCTACAAAACTCTAAAATTTATCTATGGGTTCAAACGAGGGTTTCAAGGATTATGCTCAGAAGTGGAGAGATTTGGATGGAAGAGTTCAACCTCCCTTGGCTAACAGGGAGCTCGTGGATATGTTTCTGGGGACTTTGACTGGTCTTTAACTTTGACTGTTGTGAGATTTATCTGAACCAGTAAAAATCTAGAGACGAATCAGAATAAACCGTTGAGACATTTATCTGAACCAGTGAAAATCTAGAGATGAATCAGAATAAACCGTTGAGAGATTTATCTGAACCAGTAAAAATCTAGAGACGAATCAGAATAAACCATTGAGATATTTATCTGAAACATTGAAAATCTGGAGACAAATCACAATAAACCGTTGAGAGATTTATCTGAACCAATGAAAATATGGAGATGAATCAGAATGAACCGTTGAGAGATTTATCTGAACCAGTAAAAATCTGGAGACGAATCAGAACAAACCGCTGAGAGATTTATCTGAACCAGTGAAAATCTGGAGACGAATCAGAATAAACCATTGAGAGATTTATCTGAACCAGAGAAAATCAGGAGACGAATCAGAATAAACTGTTGAGAGATTTATCTGAACCAGTAAAAATCAGGAGACGAATCAAAATAAACCGTTGAGATTTATCTGAACCAGTGAAAATATGGAGACGAATCAGAATAAACCGTTGAGAGATTTATCTGAACTAGTGAAAATCTGGAGATGAATCAGAATAAACCGTTGAGCGATTTATCTAAACCAGTAAAAATCTGGAGACGAATCAGAATAAACCATTGAGAGATTTATCTGAACTAGTGAAAATCTGGAGACGAATCAGAATAAACCGCTGAGAGATTCATCTGAACCAGTGAGAATCTAGAGACAAATCAGAGTAAACCATTGAGAGATTTATCTGAACCAGCATGAATCTGGAAACGAATCAAAATAAACCGTTGAGAGATTTATCTAAACCAGTAAGGATCTGGAAGAAATATTTTGTTATGTATATAGTCGACCAATCTTTTCTTGTTGAGAATCTTTGTCTGTTGGAAATTTGATGATGATAATTTACTGTCAAATGACTCTTTCCTGCAAAAGTTGAAGAGTTAATTGTATGCAATGCTATGATGTATGTGATGCATGGTGTGATGTTTGCCTCTCAAAATAAATGAGATTGCACTGTATGTACTTGAGTTGTCAATGTTATGACGTATGGATGCAAATGTATGGAATTAAAGATTGTTTGTGTCGTAGCGTTGGTGGAAGCGGGGAAAATAAATCCCTTTTGAAGCACTGATGGGTGAGTTTACAAATATAAACATTGTTGTAGAAGGGAAAAGCCAGACACTGCTTGTAGTCTTCGTGATATCCTGTTGGGGAAATCTGAGTTGGGTAATTTACTGGGAATACTCTAGAGCGATAGTTGGAAGTTTTGCTTTGTCGGGAATATGAGAACGCTTGATACCAACAGGCTGCATACTGGGGATATGTTAGCGATTCTGTAGTAGGATGTATTTGCTTCCGCTCCTGTTGGAGAAGGTGCCTTCGTGGATCTTATGGAATGGCTTAAAGATATTATCCTATTTCTTAAAGTCCTTAGTAATTGTCTTTCCGTTTTCCTGTTTATTTGTAACAGTAATCACATTCAAATGCATATGTTCCAAAATAAATCATTGGACGTTTTTGTAAACAAGACACATAAACAAAGAAAAAAAGAAAACAAATGGTTTTGCACTTCCAAAGGGGACATATTTGTATTAACTTGAATAAGTATTTTTGTACAATGAGACGAGCATTCTAGCGAGAGAATGTCGTCGTAAAAAATGAAAATTAATACAAAGAAAAGATAGCTATGTGAAACAATCCCATGGGGTTCCCATTCTGCTATAGTCTTCATGTCTCTGAATGTCTTGTCCACTTGTCGGCTCGTCGAAGTCGATTGGATTGATTTAGAGTCGTTTGAGTTGATTGGTCGATGCTGAAGATTGTCTACAACATGACCCAATGGGACATAGTCATATGCTTTAATCCCTAACTTTTGCCTGGACCGCGCTCTCGGGTTTTCAGCCCACCGGGATACCCTTTTTTTCCCAAGCCGCCCTTTCGGGTTTTCGACTTGCCGGGTGTACATATTTTTTAATTTTAATCCCTTATTTTTACCCGAACCCTTTTGGTTCGCCGGGAAGCCCTTATTTTTGCCTAGGCTAGTTAACCTAGCGGGTCTTTGATCATGCGTAGTATCTTTTAACTATGTCCGTATTTACAGGGTGCGAAAGGTCGTCGCCATCCATAGTGGTCAAGATCATTACTCTGCCAGAGAATATGCTTTTGATTACAAATGGCCCTTCATATGTAGGGATCCATTTGCCCCTGGGATCACCTTGTGGAAAGATGATACGCTTGATTGCTAAGTCACCGACCTGATATACCTGACGTTTGACCTTTTTATTAAAAGCTTTGATCATGAGTTTTTGGTACATCTGACCATGACAGATAGCTGTAAGCCTCTTCTCATCAATCAAGTTTAATTGGTCAAACCGAGTTTGGATCTAATCTTCTTCATTTAAACCAGCATCCTTCATGATTCTTAGAGAGGGTATCTAGACCTCAATAGGCAAGACAACCTCCATGCCGTATACCAGAGAATAGGGTGTTACCCCAGTTGATGTGCGAGCTATGGTACGATACCCATGGAGAGCGAATGGTAGCATCTTATGCCAGTCTTTGTATGTGACTGTTATTTTCTGTATGATCTTAATATTTTTATTTGTAGCTTCGACAACACCATTCATCTTTGGCCGATAAGGGGAAGAATTATGATGCTGAATCTTGAATTGCTCGCACAAGGCGGTGATCATGGTGTTGTTTAGATTCGTCCCATTATCAGTGAGGATTCTCTCTGGGATACCGTACCGACAGATGAGATTCTGTTTGATGAACCAGGCGACCACATTCTTGGTAACGGAAGCAAAGGAAACTGCCTCAACCCACTTTGTAAAATAGTCGATGGCCACTAAGATGAAGCGGTGTCCATTGGAGGTCGTTGGCTTGATTTCCCCAATCATATCGATTCCCCACATAGCAAAGGGCCAAGGATCCGTCAAGACGTTTAGAGGAACCAGAGGTACGTGCACTTTATCCATATAAATCTGACACTTATGGCAAGTCCGAGAGTGTTGGTAGCAATCTGCCTCCATGGTAGACCAATAATAGCATGCCCATAGGATTTTCTTTGCCATTGTATGCCCACTGGAATGGGTACCAAAAGTGCCTTTGTGTAATTCAACCATGATCCTTTCAGCCTCAACCTTGTCTACGCACCGAAGCAACACAGAGTCATGACTGCGTTTGTACAAAATTTTGTTACTAAGGAATAATTTAGTCGAGAATCTTCTTAGGAACTTCTTGTCATTCACCGAAGCTCCTTCTGGATATTCCTGAGACTCGAGATACCTTTTAATTTCATGGAACCAAGGTCGATCCACCACTTCTTCAGTACTGACATCGTGACAGTAGGATCGTTCATCCATCTGCTCAATGGTGATTTGAGGAGCCTCGTTATCCCAATTAAGTTTAAACATAGATGACATTGTAGCTAATGTGTCTGCTAGCTGATTTTCTTCTCGCGGGAAATGTTCGAAGGTAATCTTCTCGAAATGCGGCAACAATTTCAACACATGTTCTTTATAAGTGATAAGGTTTGGGTGTTTGGTGTCCCATTCCCATTTGACCTGACTAATGACCAAAGTTGAATTTCTAAATACATCCAAGTATTTGATCCCCAAGTCTATAGCAGCTTTGAGACCGAAGATGCATGCTTCGTATTCTGCCATGTTGTTTGTACAGTTGAAGCAAAGTCTGGTAGTGAAGGGAGTATGACATCCTTAAGGAGATACGAGTACTGAACCGATACCAATTCCAAGTGCGTTGGATGCCCCATCAAAGAACAGGATCCATCGGGGTCCTTGTTCAGGTCTGTCATATGGCCTAATTTCTTCACAGTTGTCTAATGTCATGATGTCTTCATCCGGGAACTCGAACTTCATAACCTGATAGTCTTCCATAACTTGGTGAGCGAGGTGATCAGCCCATACACTACCCTTTATAGATTTCTGGGTAGTATACTGTATCTCATATTCTGTCAGGATCATCTGCCATATCGTTATTTTCCCAGAAAGAGCGGACTTCTCGAAGATGTACTTTATCAGATCCATTTTAGATATCAATAGAGTAGTATGAGTCAGCATATACTATCTCAGCCGGCGAGCAGCCCATGCCAGAGCGCAACAAGTTTTCTCGAGCAGTGAATATCTCATTTCACATACGGTAAACTTTTTTCTCAGGTAATAAATAGCATGCTCTTTTCGGCAAGACTCGTCATACTTCCCCAGCACACACCCCATTGAGTTTTCTAAAAGAGTTAGATATAAGATCAATGGCCTTCCCTCGACAGGTGGCAACAACACAGGAGACTCTTGCAGGTATTCTTTGATTTTGTTAAAAGTAACTTGGCATTCGTCATTCTATTTGACTACTTGATCTTTCTTCAAGAGTTTGAAGATTGGATCACAAGTAGCTGTCAGGTGAGAAATAAACCAGGCTATGTAATTCAGACGTCCCAAGGATCCTCTGACTTCCTTTTCAGTACGAGGAGATGGCATCTCTTGTATCGCTTTAACCTTGGCAGGATTGACCTCGATACCCTTGTTTCTGACAACAAAACCTAGGAGCTTACAAGACCGGACTCCCAACGTGCACTTGTTCGAATTCAATCTCAACTTGTACTTCTTCAGCCTCTCAAACAACTTCTGTAAGTGATCAAGGTGCTCTTCTTCCGTCTGCGATCTGGCTATCATATTGTCTACATAAACCTATATCTCATGTGTATCATGTCATGAAATAAAGCTACCATAGCGCGTTGATAAGTTGCCCCAACATTCTTCAGTCCGAAGGGCATAACCTTATAGCAGAATGTGCCCCATTGTGTAACAAAGGTTGTTTTCTCCATATCCTCAGGTGCCATTTTGATTTGGTTGTAGCCCGAGAAACTGTCCATGAAGGAAAACACTTTGTGTTGTGTCGTATTGTCGACTAGGATGTCGATGTGGGGGAGTGGGAAATCATCTTTGGGGCTTGCCCTGTTTAAATCTCTGTAGTCCACACACATTCGCACTTTACCGTCTTTCTTGGGCACAGGAACAACATTGGCCACCCATTGGGGATAAGAGGTGACAGCCAAAAATCTGGCATTGAATTGCTTCATGACTTCTGCCTTGATCTTTTTTGACATATCAGGCCTCATGCGACGAACCTTTTGCTTTACTGGGGGACAATCTTCTTTTGTAGGCAGACTATGTACCACAATGTCTGCATCAAGTCCCGACATGTCTTCGTACGACGAGACAAAGATCTCAACATAGTCGTGTAATAACTGAATTAGGCGCTCCTTGACACTAGATTCCAAATTGGCACCCACCTTGACCTCCTTCTTGTCTTTCTCAGTTCCCAATTTAACTATTTCGACCGACTCTTCGTCCGTCTGAATGGTCCTTTCTTCCTGTCGCAACAACCTTGCCAACTCCCCTGGCACTTCATAATCTTCCTCACCTTCGTCGTCGGCTTGGTAGATCGGATTTTCAAAGTCACAATTTGTGAAATCAAGCTTTCCAAATGTTTTGATGAAGACAAGCTAGCATGCAAAAATGAATGGATCAAGATAGAAGATTTATCTCAAGCAAATATTCATTGATCAAGATCAACATTTCAAGACTTATGGCTTTAGGTATATGAAATTTTTGATCTTATGCTCTTAGTGCTCAAAACTATTTTTAATCATGCATTTACTTTATTAAAATAATATTTTGAGTATATACTATGTATGATTTAAGAAGGATGTTTTAAATTGCTTAAAATCTTTAAAAATAATGATTTTTCAATTTTTGTACACAAGCAATCGATTGTCATGCTAGGACAATCGGTTGCAGTCAAAAAACAAAAGTTTCTGTTTTGACAACAATCAATTGTCATCTAGCAGCAATCGATTGTCATGTGTTTTGTTTTCAAATTTTTTGAACGTTGGCCTATGAGCAACCGATTGCTCCTCAATGACAATCGGTTGTCATAGTTATATTTTTCCAATTTTTTTAAACGTTGCCTTTACAGCAATCTGTTGTTGCTTTAGTGCAACCGGTTGTTGTGCTTCAGATTTTGAAAATTTTGATTTTTCCAGCAACTTTTTGTAACACCTTTTCATGGCAATCTTTGTATCTTTTCAAATACTTTTTTCTAGTAAAAATGGTTTAAACATTTCTATGATTCATTGAAGAGGTATTACTACACTATAAATTATTTTTTGTTTTGAATTTTGAAAAAAAAACAACAATCACCAAAAATAACAATTACTTTCTATTCTTTAAATCATACTCTCTATACTCAAGATTTCTGTTTATCATTTTCACATTCATACTGAAAATTGTTCTTGAGCACTTAGAAGAGTATTCCATCTTAAATTTCATATTGAATAGAAAAGATCAATCAAGTGATTGACATTGCTCTTTAATCTTTCAAACTCTTATACAAATCAAACAAACTATTGTATCCTTGTTTTCAGGATTGTTGGAAACAAGAAAGACACTTAGGGAGGATTGTTCTCTTTGTGGTCTTAGTGAAAATCCAAGAGGATTGTTTTTGGTCCAAGAGGATTATTCTTGGTTGTTTGGTAGTCTTTGTACAAATTACCAACTATAAGGAAATCTCTTTCATGTTGAAAGGGGACTAGAGTACTCTCGGACTGTGAGGGGAACCAGGATACATCTCTGTGTTCTTTACTTTTCGCATTTACTACTTTCATCACTTATCAGAAAAAGAAAGGAAAGAAACTCGTGCAAAAATATTCATACAAACCAGAAAAAAGTTTTTAGAACCTAATTCACCCCCCTCTTAGGCGCATCTGAACTTACACAATTGGCCATAGCAGAACTGTTACCCATGGGATCCTGAGTGGATGTAGATCTGCATTTTTAATATGTGAGTGTGTGTAAGAGCATAGCTACCTTTGAAAGAAATAAAATGTAAGAAAGAAAAGATAAAGAAAACAAAATTTGATGCAAAAACGTCCATGATTCATTAATGACATATGAGAATGAAGTGACAACCCTCACAAATGGACTATTGTGCCTAGGGTAAGACACAAGGTTTTTTAAAAAAGTCTGAATTGTTTAAATATTACAAGCCTGAAAATTTTAAAAGACAATTACTCTTGAATAAAAGTAATAGGAATGAAATATTTGGCCTCCCAATTGTCGAGCCCTCCGCCGATGGTTGGAAAAATCCAATCGTCCATGTCACAGCTGCCATCACTGTCTTCTATTGCATTGACTCCTTGATTGTTGATATGCAGAGGTGGTCCCCCAGCGCAAGAACGCCGAACATCTCTTTGGGCCTCTGAAGTAAACCCCAACCCAAATTTGTCAGCCTTATAGGGAATATCGGGAAGCTGGCCCCAGATAGTACATCCTCCCTCTTTAACTACTGCTCAAGCATCTTTCAACGAGGCCATCTTCAGTGGAGGTCTGGTAATCTTCGGGACCTTTGGAGTAGACTTGGTTGCCGCGACCATTGCTGGAACTTCCTCAAATTTCTGACAGGGAGTCTCTATGAATTCACCATCCATTTCGACATACCTGAAAGAGTTAAGATGGCTAACCATGTACTCTTCCTCTCCGTGAACTGTGACAATCTTTCCTCTGATCGGGTATTTTAGCATTTGGTTTAGGGTTGAAGTGACGGCACCAGCACCATGGATCTAGGGTCGACCCAACAGACAAGAGTATGAAGGGCAGATGTCCATCACATAGAAAATTGAGTCAAAAGTCTGAGTCCCAATTTTTATGTGGATACTAACTTCTCTGTGCACTGTCCTCTTGGAGCCATCAAAGACCCTTACCATAATGCTGCTAGGTTTCAAGATTAACCCCTCGCAATCGAGTCGGTCGAGAGAAATTTTTGGCAAGACATTCAATGATGAGCCAGTATCCACCAGAACATGGGCAAGTGTGGTGCCCCTGCATTCAATGGAAATATGTAAGGCATCATTGTGCTTCCTTCCCTTAAATATTAAATCAGCGTCAGAAAATCCCAATTCGTTATCAGCAGTTAGACTGGCCATGCAGTTTTTAAATTGGTCGATGGAGGACTCTTGAGGCACGTGGGAGGTCTTAAGAAACTTTACCAAGGCTTTGGCGTGAGTTTCAGAACACAAAAGTAAGGACAACCCTTCGAGGGAGTCTGCCCCAATTGTTTTACAATGTTGTAGTCACTTTTCTTGATTATCTTCAGGATTTCTTCTATTTCTTTTCTAGAAGCTTCAAGAATGACTTCGGGACGTTCTCTTGCTTGGGCAGGCTCAACCAAAACCTCTTTGCCCCTTGTATCGGCAACAGGGATAACAGTAGGAGTATCATTGGGAGTGCCGATAGGAGTGGCATTATGAATGATCATAGGAGTAGCAACGTTCTTTGGAGAAATCTCAGGTGAGAAGACTCTTCCACTTCTTCGTTTTTGACAGCCAACTGATCTTGCTTGACGCCATAGTAATAAACGTCAGCCCCATAACTCCAGGGAACAGCTTTATCCGAGAAGTATGATATTGGTCTTGGCATAGTGATGCTTAAAGGTGCAGATCTTGGAACAGATGTAATCCTGACGGGTCTTTTGGTGGAGACCCTGGCAAGATTGTCGGAAATGGTGATTATCGAAACATCTTGATAAGAACTTTTGATAAGAGGTAGCTTTTCAAATAGGATTTCTTTTCTAGTTATCAGGCATTGGACGCCTATCTTTAGTAACAAACAGTCGTTCGGTAGAGACTTGCATAAGTGACAATCTTCATCGCAGCCTGGGAACATGCCGACTTGCAGTAGATTCTGTTTAATGGTCAACAGAGGAGTAACTAAGTCATTCACAAAGGAAACAAAACAATCATTGTCAATGGCATTGATACCTTGGCCATGTCTGGGCATTGGTGCCGTTATTACATTAGGCGTTTCTGGGGGATCAAATTCAATCTCTTTCGCATTGATAAGGTCTTGCACCTTATTCTTTAAGGCCCAACAGTCATTTGTATCGTGCCCCGGGATTTTAGAATGATAGGCACATCAGGAATTCGGGTTGTAGCGAGGAGAAGCAGTATTGGGATTCTTGGGAGCTTCCTTTAAAGTTGACAGATTGGTCTTTAGAAGGTGTGGTAAAACTTGAGACATGGTCATGTTAATCCGTGTAAATCGTCTCATGGGTGCTTCTGGTTTGCGCTGATAATTTCGCTGCTGATTTGGCGCAGGGTTAAAAATCATGACAGCCCCTACTGTCGGGCGTCGGTCGGTTTTGTTTTGATTTCTATAATCATATGCAGCACTGACCTCCTTCTTCCCAATAAAAGGCTTCTTCACCATACTCGAGGATACATCTCTTTGAATTTTTCCGCTTTTTAAACCGGCTTCAACCCGCTCACCAGTCATAATTAATTTAGTAAACCCAGCTGAGGAACTCCCAATTAGGTGATTGAAAAATGGTCCTGACAAGGTACCTAGGAACATATCCACCAATTCTCTGTCTGATAGAGGGGGTTGGACCCTGCCTGCGAGATCCCTCCATTTTTGAGCATAGGTTTTGAAACCTTCACCCGTTCCCATAGACATGATTTGTAACTGTGTCCTAGTAGGAGCCAAATCAGCATTATACTGATATTGTTTGTAGAAAGCGGCGGCCAACTCTTCCCAGTTGCGAACATTGGTCCCTTCCAATTGGTAGAACCAATCCAACTGCGTCCCAGATAAACTCTCCTGGAAGAAATGCTCCCATAGATTGTTGTCAGCTGTGTGGGGTTGAATCTTTCTGACATATGACCTTAGATGTAGCTTCGGGCAAGAGACACCATCGTACTTGGAGAAAGCGGGGACCTTGAATTTATGTGGGATGACAACCCCCGAGATGAGTCCTAATTCTTCAAAGTCCAAATTGGGTACCCTCTGAATCTCCATAGCATTCAAACAATCCTCTAGCTGTTTGTATTTATCATCAGTAGGAGGATACTGTTCCTCATAGTAATCAGGCTCTTCCTCTCCTTCAGATACGTGGTCGTTGTTCACTTCCTGGGTTTGATCATCTCCTTCGCCTGACGATGTTGCAAAGTCTAAGGTTCGCCTGGTCTATCCTTTAAACCTTCTTCCCACGATTACAACACCGGTTGGTTTCTTCACTTTCTTCTTCTTCTCTTTAGCCAGTAGAGTCTTTAACTCCTCTTGTCCTTTTGTCAGAGCCATGAGCATTTGTTGAAACTTGGCGTTCTGCGCCTGAAGATATTTTACTGTCTGTTCAACATCCATCTCACTGAAATAAACAGTAGAAGGATAAGGTGACCTGTTATGAGAAACCTGTATGATGTTATGATGTATGAAGATGCAATATGCAAATGATTTCAAGGAAATTTAGAGATTTAAACTTGTTCAAACCAAAAAAGGAACACACGTCATATTAAATAAAACTAAGTTTGAATACATCATGCCTCCTTGGGCTTACAAAGAAAGAAACAAAATACAGCAAAACTCCTAAGACAAAAAGACGGAACGCATCCTCTTTGGAGCAATATAGGCATTCAGGTTTTTCTCTTCATGAAGCAGTTTGGTGAGTTCCAGGACCTTCTTCTCACTGGCGTAATACTGGGCTTCAAAGGTGTCTTGCTCTTCCTTTAACTGAACCTAAGCTTTTTGCAGGTCTTCGAGAGAGGTAGGCATGTCAGGATGAAGAACGGTATATGGGACATCTCCTTCAATAACAGGCTCAATGATGACAGGAAGGATTGAAGGGTAAGGCATCAAGAGACTCTGGGAACGAGCCCGTACCCACCTAAGGTAAGGCTCGAGATGGATAGAGTTTTTATGTCCGAAAGTCCTATTGTCCACCTTGTTCACCATTCCCCAAGCACGTGTAAACCTATGGCGATAACCTTGGTCCTCTTTGTCGTAGTCGAACATCATACCTTGGACGAGCATCTCATGAGGGGCGTCTCTTCGGGCATACCCAAACTGTCGAAGTGTTAAGCATGGGTTGAAGATGATACCTCCCCTAATACCAAGCAGAGGTACATTAGGGAATTCCCCATAACGGTCAATGATAGAGATATCTTCCAAGGATCTCGAGCACCAACGGATGTCAGAGTGGGTGAGAGACATCATCCTTTGAGACCTAGTCAGTCTTTGCTCGTTCTTCAATGCTGATTGAGGCAGGTGTGAAGTGAACCACTTAGCAAGTAGGGGGATACAACATAAAATGAGGCCTATTTTCTTCATGGTGCGGGTATGAAGGAAATGCTAGATGTCTCCTAGTAAGGTAGGTATATGATTGCGAGAGAGAGAAAAACTTTGATGGCATTAACATCTATGAATTGGTCCGAATTGGGAAACATAACCAAACCATAAATGAGGAGAGCTAGTACGTCTTTGAAAGCTTGGAAATCCATGTCATCCCAGAATGAATGAGCTTTTTCCAATAGAAACTTAGCTAGAAAGCCTTTAACCCCACTTCTTGTCTCCCAATTGGCTATGACGTCAGCCCTCTTCACATGTAAAGCTTCGGTGATGACTTCAGGTTTTGGAATCCCTTCTAAACCAGTGAACGGTATCTAATCAAGCACGGGCACCCCTAAGATTAGAGATAACTCTTCCAGTGTAGGTACCAACTAATAGTCCGGGAAAGTGAAACAATGATGTACGGGATCAAAGAATTGGAATAGTACACACATCATCTCTTCTTGTAAGTTGGATGCAGCCAAACTGAGGAGTCGACCATATTTCTTGGTAAAAGGAGAATCCCTGGGCACTCTTGAGGCTAGCTCTTGAAGTTGAGCATGTTCTTTTACGAAGCTGATTCAGATGGTGTTTCTTCGGAGAGAATTCATGTCCTATAAAACAAAAACAAAGATAAATTTCTAAATCCTTGAAATGGTTAGTGAGCATGCATATGATGTTGATGATGTTTATGATTTTTATGTATAAGAAAATATATACACACACAACAAACAAGGCCCTACGTTTTAGGCTTACATGAGTTTTGTAGGTAAGTACCCTCTTGAAGTTTGGTTGGCTCAACCTGTCCTAGTAATCGGGTTCTAAAGGATCTCAATATCACCGACCTTTCTTTTAGGCATTGTCTCAGCAAAACAATCTTTTCTTGCGGCCGAGATATCCCAAAAGTCTAGCCTCAATGAGTGTAGTATCGAGTATCTACCAATTTTCAGCTCTACACCGAAATCGGCGACCTCACTACGTCCTAATGGCCAAGTTTGTTCAAATAGGGTTCTAAGGTCAAATAGTGCTTCATGACGCCACTCAGCGGCCCCGTATTCTCCTCGATTCACCATGAGGGATACCGGTAACCACAAATGCGTCACACTAATATAGCCATTGTTTCAACCATATCGGTCTACGCTGTACAGTCTCCACAATCTATTTCTATTTACCTAAAAAGGTGTCCCAAATCCCGGTGGAGGATCAAATCAAGCTCAATACAAAGATTTAAATATAAAGCACACAAATCAAATAATGAAAGCGAGTAAAGGTGATCTAACCCTAAGGTAACCCCACTTTTTAGAATTTATTTCCCCATTTAGAGTCGCCAGTTTTGTGATATGGTAGGAGAGCTGACTTGGTTTTATTTTGCGTTTAGATCACATTTGTGAGGATAGCAAGAGTCGCCACCGACTTTTCTTTTATCCAAAAGGAAAGGAAAAAAAGCACAGGAAAGACCTTTCGAGATGTTTTCTTGAGTTCGGGGGGTAGATTATGAAAAGGGAAGGTATTAGCACCCTTTTCATCCATGGTTTTCCATGGGCTCTTAGTTACTCGTTTAGATCACTCGCTTTTGTTTGACAGTGTGCTTGTGGTGTGGGCTTTGAAAGTATTTTGAAAATGTCTTTGTAATGGTTTTCGTTTCTATAAGAACGCGTTCAAAGTTTTGTTTCAAAAAATAGTTCAAATAAGTGTTTGCATGATGTGTTTTTGAAAGTGGTTTTTGAAAAGATATTTTGCAATGGTTCTCGTCTCTATAAGAACGTACACAAAATGTTATGTCTTTTGAAAATGTTTTGAGATGAAAGTGTCGGTGTAAAATGTCTTTTTGTTGTGAGCAAGCGAACAACTAAGAGCGAATCTACCTACTCGAATGGTTTTAAGTGTTCTTTTATTCCTCCTTTTAATGTTGCTTTCTTACCATTAATTTGGTAAGAAGCCCCATCGTTTGATGTGAAGGGTCATGCGCGGGTCAATTTTACAGTCATCGAAAACAACTTATCAGGCGTTTTAGTAATTTTCGTAAGGGACGAGATCGTTTTATCGAAGGTGACGTTGAGGGTCATCGAGGGACTACGATCTTTTTTATCGAAGGGTCATTGCTAAAACGTCCCATGTTCGAAGGACATGACTGTGTTTCTGAGGCAACAAGCGAGGTTACCTTAGAGGTGCGCGTGTGAAAAGTGTATTCATTTTAAGTTATTTTGTTGAAATTAGGTTATCTAGCGATTGATTTCATGTCTTGCCATGCACGCCTAATTACTATACAATATAAGGAAAACAGTAAATTGCGAAAATTTAAATTCTACGCTATTACAAAGTTTTCGGGAATGGGGGTACAAATTTACAAATGGGGATGGATCAATGCGATTACGAGGAAAAATAGGAAATCAATACAACAAAATCGAATTTGAGCGATTAATTAAAGTTATAACAATCTAGAAAATAAAAATTAATTAACAAAGTATGGAAGTGAAATTCTTGTTATTGGTTTATGAAAGGAATGGAAAGAAAAGATAAAATTATATTATATTTAAAGAAACTAATTGATTAAAGATATTAAATCATTTGTATATACATTTTTAATATTTTTTTTGTATTTTTTATAAAGGATTTAAACATACAATTTAAGATTAAATATAAAGTTACTTAGCAAAATTATTTACAAAATTCCTTAACTAATTTCAAAACTAAACTAATTAAAAAAATTTATCTAATTAAAAATGTTATTATTAAATTAGCAACAAAACAAATCAGAAAAAAAATACAAACTAACATATTAAAACAACACAAGATAGAAAGGTGGTGCTAAACTGAAAATAGGGGTGATGTAGATTGGGCTTTAAAGAACAAAGGCATAAGGCCCCACAATTTTTTTGTTTAAAACAGAAAATAAAAAAGAAGATAAACTTCTTGGGCCGTTTACTGGGTCGGGTTAGAGGCCCAAGGGAAGAAGCTGTAAGGGTATGGAACAATTGAACCCTAATCATTTTGGGAATGGCTGCGGTTGGCTTCATCTTTTTCTCAGTTTGATATCGCTCTCTCTCTCTCTCTGAACCTCTTCATTCTTTCTTCAATGCCTTTCTCAATGATTCAACAATTACTTTCCAATCTTTCATTTTTCTCAACAAGACTATCAATGTTCATCGTATTCTCTTCAAACAGAGGATAGACAAAATGTTGCAATGGAAGTAGCAATGGCAGATTAGGGCTTATGGAGGCGTGGCGGGCTACTACTCGTCATGGAGGGATAAGGATGAAGGTAAACAACAAGTGATGTATGGATTCAATGGAAGAAATTATTGGAGATGGAGGTGGGTTGACACAGTAGCGATTTGGAATTTGGTTCCGGCAATGAATGATTGTTGCTCATTGAAGATAAAAAAGGGGATTAATGGCGGATATTGTTGCGTACTTAAAGGTAGGAGAAGAAGATTGAGGTAAACAACAACCTCAGCTTTAGGGAATACTAAATCAATATTGGTCTCCCTTTGAGCTTTTCATTGGTGTTATAATCATAAAAAAATGGATTCTTGAAGCACACGACAGATAGTAATATGTGACAGGTAAAACAGGTCCTTTAAACTTTCATCTTATAGTCAAAAAAGAACCTTATCCTACTATAAAAAATCTATTGATGAACTGATATAGAATAAAGGCTAAGTTCAAGTTCAAAGCTAGTTATTTAAAAATGGTGGAGTTATATTACCTGAAAGAGATCCCAACTGCTTGATTTGAGTAAATTCACTTCTTGTTCTTTATGCTTCCTTGATCATTTGTTGTGATGCTCTTTTTTTGATGTCTTCTTGTTTGTTGGCTATCCTGTATTTTTTTTTTGTTTTTGCTGTTTGTAGATGGCTTGTTGGTTTACAGTGAGGTTTTGTCTTTTGGAGAGTTTTGTCGGTATTGATTGTGCTGTTATGGAGAACTTGAGTTGAGGTTGAGAATGGTTTTTTCAGTGATGTTGGTGTTGTTCTTGCAATGTTGGTTTTATTTATGTTGCTTTTTTTTATGTTGGCTCTGTGATAACAGTATGAGGTTTTTAGTTGTTGGCCCATTTTTTTCTCTTCTCTTTGTTGGTTCTGGTTTCTGCTTTATAGTAGCTGAGAAGTGGGAATTTGGTGGGAAATATTAGTGAATTTGAACAATTGTGGTATAATGTTCTAATGCTCTGTTGTAGTTTTAGTTTTTGCCATTTTGGTGCAAGTTATTTTCAGATTTGGACAGGTTTGGGCAGGGGTAGCAGGACTGTTTCTACAGCAAATTTGGACTGGTCTTCTCGGCTTATTATGCAGATTTTGGCTTTGTATGCTTGGGTGATATTTTTCTAACTTGTCCCTATCTTCTTTCCTCTTTCATCTTTCAATGAAATAAAACAACTTGCTTTTTACTCCAAATTCTGAAGGGTTTTGCAACATAGGGAAAATGATGATGCTAGCTTGTGTGTAATCTGATTTTGCAGCCTATCGTTGCTGCTATATTGCTGCTATTTGGGAAGCCTTAGACTTGCTTGCTATGTTTGTTTTATAGCCTATTATTGCTACTATATTGTTGTTGCTTGGGCAGCCTTGGACTTGCTTGTTGTAATGTTTTTGTTGCAGGTTTTAGTCTGCATTCTTTAGGCAGCTTGGGTAGCTTGCTTGCTGCATTGTTTTTGTTGCAGGTTTTTGCTTGTTGCACTAATGCAGCCTGCTGCCTGCTGTCTTATTGTAGCCTGTTGTTTGTTGTCTTTTATAATTTGCCTATGCTGCCCTGTTTCTGTGATGTTGTGTGTTGTTTTGTGCTGGGCAGTTTGACTTGTATATTTGTTTCCTTTCTTTTGAACCGAGAAAGGCAACTTTCTTTGTATTTGCAATTGGGAAATGGATTGTGATGAAAAACAAACAAATATTCTGATTCCGAGTTGCAAAACCCTAATGATGAACTCATTTTTGCTTGAATTTTTCAATGCTTATTGTTTGCTAACTTCTTCTTTTTTTCTTTTGTTACATGAACATGAGGCGTGGATAGCAAGCGAGGATGGGAATGGTCATTTGAAGATGATACAACAGAGATTTGAAGAAACAAAATAAATGTTCTCTCTTTGTAGACAAAAACTTGTAGTTCTTTGTAACAAAAAAACAAAAACTTGTAAATCAAACAATTTATAATGTAATAAAATGAGGCCTTGAATAAATTTGTTGTAATGAATTTTATTGTTCAAGACTTGAATTTATTTAAATTTGCAATTCTCAATTGAATGTTTTGGACTAAAACATCTTGGTTTGGTAACTTGGATTTTAAGCAATCACAAATGATCGGATAATCAATATGCCTTGTATTCCAATCTAACTTCTAAACAAAGTAAATGTTTAAAAATTCAAACTTGGTAAACTTAATCCCAAAGCCATTGTCATCTGAATGATAGTCCTAACCTTCGCCTCTTGTCCACACCAAATTTTCATTCAAAATAAAACTCGCACGCCATGCTTGATAGCAGTGGGACTTTATTTCTAAACAATCATGCTTTGATAACCCTCATCAACCTTTACAAATTCCAAGATCAATGATGATTAAGAACATTTTGAAAACAAACAAATGACTTGCGACAATTTGATAACTTTCAAAGTCTTCCAAACACAATTTTCCTTCAATTCTTTGAAGATAAACCCATGAGCGACATCACACATGACCATGAGCAGAAATAAACGTCTCAAGGTCTTGTAATTTGAAGAAATCATAATTCTAGAAATCAGACGACTGTTATTTGAAATTAGGTCAAAATTCATGAAGTGACTTCCAACGCATTCGAATTTTTGGTGATTTTCTACGTGTAATCAGTTCTTGATTTGTGAAGAGAAATTTGAGATGGCATCAAGGGGAATCATACACAAGAAAAACCACTAAAAAAATTTGAATAATGAAGAAGTTACGATCATTTGAATTTGTTCTCGCAAAAGGGCAATTTTCAAGTCAATGTAGTCATTTTTAGTTATCCGGACCATTGATTGAGCAAACTTGCAATGCGAGGTTTGAAAACTGATTTAAACAACCTTGAGGAAACATGAAGACCTATGAAAACCATTTGAAACCCTAAAGACTCAATTTTCTTTGAGAAAAGTCAAACCCTAATTGTTGACTTACTGCCTAGGAAGAGAATCTTTCTGATCAACTTCTGAACCAAATTAGGTGTCTGAGAAACCCTAGGATAGCATCTTGAATGAAAAATGGGAGGGAAAATTTTGGGGTACAACACATCTGATTGGAAGTTCATCAGAAGGATTTATTGAACTGATCTTAACAGGGGAAAGAGTGGAAGCTGGAATCCGAAGTGGAAAAATTCAGAAGGATGCCTCTTCGAGTGCTGCAAGGAAGTTGTTTGCAGTTAAAAAGAAGTCAGTGTTGTTTACAACCAAAAGAATCAGAATCAAAACGAGTGCCATCCATCGGTAGGGGCTGTTATGATTCCCAAACCTGCACCTGCTCAACAAAGAAATAATCAATCAAGAGCAGAAAGGCCAGCTAGATAGTTCACTCGAATCAACATGACATTGTCCCAGATCTTACCTCAATTGCTGAAGACTAATCTGGTTACTCTGAGGGAAGCTCTGAAGAATCCGAACACCACCTCTCCTTACTATAAGCCGAATGCTCGTTGTGCTTACAATTCGGAAAGTCCAGGTCATAACACCAATGACTGTTGGGGTTTGAAGAACAAAGTACAGGATCTGATTGATGCTAAGGAGATTGAATTTGATCCCCCGGAAACTCCTAACGTTAACATTGCTCCTATGCCGAAACATGGTCGGGGTGTTAATGCCGTTGAAGAAGATGTGTTTGTGACTTCTGTGGAAGAATTGGTGACCCCACTCATGACTATCAAAGAGAGTTTGTTGAAGGTCGGTTTATTTCTGGGATGTGGTGAAGGTTTCCAATTTTGTTCATTCCTACCGACTGGTTGCCCTTTGTTGAAGGCAGGTGTTCAGTGCCTGATGAATGACAAAGAGATTCTATTTGAGAAGACTCCTATTCCGACTATTTTCTGTGAAGACATTACTATCATAACCATTTCCTCCAATCCTCCCATGGCCTCCGCTAAGAGACCCGTCAAGATTACATCAGTTCCAAAGATGACTCTGTTGATCATAACCATGCCCGGACCAATCCCATACTCCTCGGACAAAGTTGTTCCTTGGAACTATGGGGCCGACGTCAATAACTACGGTGTAAAGCTAGACATGCTAGCCATTAAAGACAAGATTGTTGAAAATTATGATTCTGACATTGCCAATATTGCAGGAACCAGTAAAATAACAAGAAGTGGAAGGGTGTTCTCCCCTGAAATTTCTCCCCCGAAGACTGCTATCGGACTTGTGATCATTCCTGTTGTGGTTCCACCCGAGACAACTACTACAACTCCAGTAATCACTCCTGTTGACCCTGCCATCACCAAGTCGGCGGAGACTCGAGGAAAAGACATATTGATTGAGCCTGTCCTGACGAGGGCTAATTTAGTAACCATACCAGAAGCTTCCAAGAAAGAAATGGAAGAAATTTTGAAGATAATAAAGAAGAGCGACTACAATATGGTCGAGTAGCTGGGGAAAACCCCATCCAAAATTTCTATGTTGGATATGTTTTTGTGTTCTGAGGCCAATGCGAAGGCTTTGGTTAAGTTTCTGAAGACGGCTCACGTGCCACAAGAGACATATGCTGATGAGTTTGAAGATTGTGTGTCTAGTCTGACAGCCGATAATGGTTTGGTTTTTCTGAAGCGGATCTGACACCGAAGGGGAGGAAACATAATGATGCTCTTCATGTTTCCGTTGAATGCAGGGGCACGACTTTGGCCCATGTTTTGGTAGATACTAGCTCCTCGTTGAATGTGCTACCTAAAAAAGCTTTAGACAGATTAAACTGCGAAGGCTTAACCTTGAAGGCTAGCAATATAGTAGTGAGAGCTTTCTATGGTTCAAAGAGGATGGTGCATGGGGAGGTGGATATTCCTATCAAAGTTGG
This sequence comes from Vicia faba, assembly GCA_948472305.1. Lineage (NCBI taxonomy): Eukaryota > Viridiplantae > Streptophyta > Magnoliopsida > Fabales > Fabaceae > Vicia > Vicia faba. The sequence continues at coordinate 296,574,975 of OX451736.1, read as the reverse complement.
TTCCCATACCTTCGACTCTACCTTCTACGTAATGGATATTAAACCATCATATTCTTGCTTGTCGGGATGCCCTTGGATACATGGGGTCGGGGCTGTTACTTCCACCCTCCACCAAATGTTGAAGTACCCAGTAAGAGGAAAGATTATTACTGTGCGTGGTGAAGAGGAGTACATGATCAGTCACTTGAACTACTTCAGGTACGTAGAGATGGATGGTGAGTTCATAGAGACTCCTTGCCAGAACTTTGAAGAGGTACCTCAGATTATGGCTACAGCAGAAACTACCAACATTCCTCCGAAGGTCACCAAACCTCCCTTGAAGATGGCTTCTCTCAAGATTGCACGAGCAGTGGTTGAAGAAGGTGGGTCTACCATTTGGGGACAACTCCCGGTTATTCATTACAAGTCTGACAAATTTGGTTCGGCTTTACTACAGGTGCTCAAAGCGTTGTTCGTCATGCTCAGGCTGGAGGACCTCCCCTACGCATCAGCAATCCTGGGGTCAATGCACTTGAAGACAGTGATGGTGATTCCGACATTGACAGTTGGATCTTCCCGACTACCAATAGTGGACTCAGTAATTGGACTACCAAGGACTTTGTACTGATTACTTTTATTTAGGAGTAATTGTCTTTTTGATTTTTTCGGATATGTAATTTAAAAACAATATAAACTATATAGCCATGTGTCCTACCAGGGGCACAATGGTTCCATTTGTGAGGGTTACCATATTTCATATTCATATGACATTAATAAATCATTGGACGTTTGCATACAAATTTTTGAGCTCTTTGTCTTTCTTTTCTTTTATTCTGTCTATACAGTTATGCTCTTACACACACTCACGTATCCAAATGTAGATCCATATCCACTCTGGATCCCATTGATAACAGTTCTGCTGCTACTCCTTATGACTTTGAAAATCCGATCAACCAAGCTGAGGACGAAGGTGAGGAAGATTGTGAGGTACCCAGAGAACTTGCTAGACTATTACAGCAGGAGGAAAGGGCCATACAGCCTCATGAAGAGCCGATTGAGATAGTGAACTTGGGTACAGAGGAAGACAGAAAAGAGGTTAAGATAAGTGCAAATCTGGAGCCTAATGTCAAACAACGGTTGGTACAGATGTTGCATGAGTATGTTGAAATCTTCGTCTGGTCATACGAAGACATGCCGGGACTAGACACGAATATAGTGGTTCATCGTTTGCCGACTAAAGAAGACTACCCTCCGGTAAAGCAAAAAGTCTGCTGTATGCGCCTTGAGATGTCAGAAAAGATTAAAGCAGAGGTTATGAAATAGTGCAACACAGGGTTCTTAGTTGTCACCTCCTATCCGCAGTGGGTTACTAATGTGGTTCCAGTGCCTAAGAAATTTGGTAAAGTTCGAATATGTGTGGACTACAGAGACCTAAACAGGGCAAGCCCTAAGGATGACTTCCTGCTCCCCCGCATCGATGTTCTGGTTGACAACACCACACACCACAAAGTCTTTTCCTTCATGGACGGTTTTTCTGGCTACAATCAGATTAAGATGGCACCTGAAGACATGGAGAAGACAACCTTTGTTACACAGTGGGGCACTTTCTGCTACAAGGTGATGCTGTTTGGGTTGAAGAATGCTGGGGCAACTTATCAGCAAGCTATGGTAGCTCTATTCCATGACATGATTCACCATGAGATAGAGGTTTACGTCGATGACATGATAGAAAGGTATCAAACTGAGGAAGAACACCTTGATCATCTACAAAAGTTGTTTGATAGGTTGAAGACGTACAAGCTAAGGTTAAATCCGAACAAGTGCACCTTCGGGGTAAGGTCTAGTAAGCTTTTGGGATACATCATCAGTGACCAAGGTATTCAGGTAGACCCTGCAAAGGTAAAGTCCATACAAGAGATGCCGACTCCCCGTACTGAGAATGAAGTTAGAGGTTTCTTGGGACGCCTAAATTACATTGCCCGATTCATTTCACATCTGACTGCTACTTGTGAGCCAATCTTCAAGCTTCTGAAGAAAGATCAAGTGGTAAAGTGGAATCACGAATACCAGGTAGCCTTTGACAGAATCAAACAATATATCCAAGAGCCTCCTATTTTGATGCCTCCGACTGAAGGAATACCTTTGATAATGTACTTAACAGTGCTAGATAATTCAATGGGGTGTGTGCTGGGGCAGCATGATGAGTCCGGTCGAAAATAGCATGCAATATACTACCTTAGCAAAAAGTTTACCAACTGTGAAACACGATACTCACTGCTCGAGAAAACTTGTTGCGCTTTGGCATGGGCTGCTCACCAACTGAGACAGTATAAGTTGACCCACACTACTTTATTTATATCTAAGATGGACCCGATCAAGTACATTTTCAAGAAGCCCGCCCTCTCCGGAAGGATAGAAAGGTGGCAAATGATCTTAACAAAGTACGACATCCAGTACACAAACCCAAAATGAAATCAAGGGAAGTGTGTTAGCTGATCATTTGGCGCATCAGGCCATGGACGACTACCAATACATGAATTTCGAGTTCCCGGATGAGAACATCATGTTAGTAACCGACTGTGAAGGACCTGGACCAGATGAAGGACCTGAGGAAGGATATCGATGGTCTATGTTTTTTTATGGAGCCTCAAACGCACTAGGTAACAACATTTGCGTTGTAATCATATCTCTCGAGGGTTGTCATACTCCATTCACTGCCCAATTATGTTTCAACTGTACCAACAACATGGCGGAGTATGAAGCATGTATTACGGGTCTCCAAGTTGCTATTGAACTAAGGATCAAGTTCTTGAGTGCATTCGGGGATTCTACTTTGGTGATAAGTCAGATCAAAGGAGAGTGGGATACGAAGCACCCAAACCTTATTCCTTACAAAGAGTATGTACTGAAACTACTGCCTCATTTTGAAGAGATCACCTTTGTACATTTCCCACGAGAAGAGAATCAGTTAGCGGATACGCTAGCTACTATGTCGTCAATGTTCAAAGTCATGTGGGATAATGAAGCTCCCCTAATCACTATTGAGAGGTTGGATGAACCGGGATACTTCTATGAGATTGATACTGAGGAGGTAGCCGACAAACCTTGGTTTCATGAGGTGAAAAGGTATCTCGAGGCTCAAGAATACCCCGAGGGGGCATCTGTCAATGACAAGAAATTTCTGAGAAGGTTCGCTGCAAAGTTCTTCCTAAGCAATGAAGTCCTCTATAAGCGTAATCATGACTCTACTTTATTGCGGTGTGTATACAAGATAGAAGTAGAGAGGATCATGGAAGACCTACACGAAGGTACCTTTGGCACTCATTCTAGTGGACATACCATGGCAAATAAGATCCTACGGGCAGGATATTATTGGTCCACTATCGAAGCCGACTGTTATCAGCATTCTCAAACCTGTCATAAGTGCCAAATCTACACTGATAAGGTGCATGTACCTCTAGTTCCTTTGAATGTTTTGAAGGCTCCCTGGCCCTTTGCAATGTGGGGCATTGACATGATCGACGAGATCAGACCTACCGCGTCCAACGAGCATTGCTTCATCCTAGTGGCCATTGATTACTTTACAAAGTGGGTTAAGGCTGCCTCCTTTGCTACTGTTACTAAGAACGTGATGGCACGGTTCATCAAGCATAACCTGGTTTGTCGATACAGTATCCTTGAGAGAATCATCACGGACAACGGTACCAATCTCAACAACTCGGTGATCATAAAACTCTGTAAACAGTTTAAGATTCAGCATCATAACTCTTCTCCTTACCGGCCAAAGATGAACGGGGTTGTTGAAGCTGCTAACAAGAAATCAAAAAGATCATACATAAGATGACGGTGACATACAAAGACTGGCACGAGATGTTATTGTTTGCTCTTCACAGGTACCGTACTTCAGCACTTACATCGACAGGGGCAACACCCTATTCTCTGGTATATGGCATGGAGGATGTCCTACCCATAAAGGTCTAGATCCCTTATCTACGGATTATGAAGGATGCGGGTTTGAGCGAAGACGATTAGATCCAGACTCGACTTGATCAATTGAACTTAATCAAAGAGAAAAGACTTATTGTTGTCTGCCATGGTCAAATGTATCAGAAACGGATGATCAAGGCCTTCAACAAGAAAGTCAGACAACAAGTGTATTAAGTAGGGGATCTGGTAATCAAGCGCATTATACTGCCGCAAGGTAATCCCAGGGGCAAACAGACTCCCACCTATGAGGGACCATTTGTAGTCAAGAATATATTTTCCGGTGGAGCCATTATTCTGACCATCATGGATGGTGACGACCTTCTATACCCTGTCAATGCGGACATAGTGAAAAGATACTACGTATAATAAAGAACCTCTAGGTTGACATACCTAGGCAAAAATAAGGGCATCCCGGCGAACCAAAAGGGTTCGGGCAAGAATTAGGGATAAAAAATGGAAAAAACCTGTACACCCGGCAAGTCGAAAACCCGAGAGGGCAGCTTGGACAAAAGAGGGTATCCTGGTGGACTGAAAACCCGAAAGGGCGGTCCAGGAAAAAGTTAGGGATTAAAGAGTATCACTATGCCCCATTACATCACCTTGCGATCAAACTTCAGTAATCAGATACCAAGCTCAAACGATACCGATCAATCCAGTCAGCTTTGGATAAGTAGAAAAGTGATGAGATGCTCGAAGACATAGGGGCAATAGCAGAATTGAAACCCAATGGGATCACTACACATAGCTGTTTTCTTTTTGTACACAATTTCTGTAATAATTTCCATTTTTACGGTGGCGTTCTCTTACTAGAGCGTCTACCTCCTTGTAAAAAACGCCTGTTATAGGAAAATTTCAAATCAATACGAAGTGTCTTCTAAGTATAAAACTCTGTGTTTGTTTTTCCTTTTTCTGTTTTGTTGTGCAAAAACATCCAATGTTTTATTCTTGACATATGCATTTGAATATAATTACTGTTCACAAATATCTGCATATAAAACAGAAAGACAATTACTAAGAACTCAAAGAAACTGGTACAAAACCTAAACATCGACAGTTACCCTGTCCATCATGATACAAGGGGCTGAGACAGTTGGAAGCTAAGTCACTATCACATACAAGCCTGTGATACCTATATTCCCCGCAGAACCAAGACAATCAAAGTCTGATCTCCAGGTCCCCAAGCAGGAATCACTTCCCCAGTGGGTTCCTTCAGAAAGCTGATATCTGCATTCCCCGGCTGAGTTTTATAACCATGAGCAGTTTATAAAGCCATCTCCTGGGCAGAGTTTATTCCTCTGACAACGGAAGCGTAATCCCCAACAGAGCTCTTCTTTCCAGCAATGGAAGTTTATCCCCAGCTGAGTTGATTTCTCCAAGTCAGCCGATCTTCCAACAGAGTATCTCTCTTCCCCACAGAGTCATTCCCCCGCAGGATTGTTCTCAGACAGAGTCTCTCCCGACAGAATATTCTCAAGCAGAATGGATGTAAATCTCCAACTAATCATCTTCGTTCACCATCCCTAACAGAAACGAAGAACTCAACTCCATATACTCCTCAGCAGCAGTCAGGATTTATTTTCCCCAGTTAGAGAATATCGTAATAGCATTGCATATCCATACTTCATGGCATGCGCATACATATTATACAGCACAATCTCATTTATTTTTAGAACATCATTACTCAATGCATTTCATACATCATGACATTGCATGCGACTAATTCTTTACCTTTTAGGTAAAGATGCAATCAAATTCTTATAAGTTCTCTCTGGATCAGTCAAACCGCCACCAAGGTTTCTATTCCAGTTGAAGATATTACAACATTTTTCTCTGGTTCAGTCCAAACCGACACTAAGGTTGCCCTTCTAGTTGAAGATGTTCTAAGACTTCCGTCTGGGTCAGCCGAATTGCCGCTAAGATTCCCCTGATTTCTATGCCAGTCAAAGTTAATCCGAGACCTCTCCCGGGATCAGTCAAATTGATACTAAGATATCTCTCCCAGTTAAAGTTCTCACAATTTTTCCCTATTTCAGTCAAATTGGTACTATAATTTCTATCCCAGTTCAAGCTATGAAGCTCGGAAATCGAAAAGATAATATCTTAATCAGTACAAACACTACGAAGCCTGGAGTCGACCAGATAGTGGTATATCTTAAATTTAATTTATGAAGCCCGGAAATCGACCGAAAAACAACTTAATCCCCAGCAAGTTACTGTGAAGCCTGGAAATCGACCGGATAATAATACAAGATACTATGAAGCCTGGAATCGACCAGATAGTGGTATATCTCAGATTTAAGCTATGAAGCCTGAAATCGACCGGATAATATCTTGATTTCTCCAAATACAATGAAGCCTAGAATCGACCAGATAGTGGTATAAGACACCGTGAAGCCTGGAGCACGACCAGACAACGGTATAAGACACTGTAAAGACTGGAGCATGACCAGATAGCAGCAAGAGACATTGTGAAACCTGGAGAACGACCAGATAACAGTATGAGATACTGTGAAGCTTAGAATTCGACCAAATAGCAGTTTACTCAACCAATTACTATGAAGCTCGGAAATCGACCGGATATTAGTATGCCTTAAATTCAAGTTGAAACCCGGATGCGACCGAATAACCACTTAAATCCTTCTGAAGCCTGGAACACGACCAGATAAGAATTGAGAAACTGCAAATCTTGGAGCACGACCAAACATCTGGTTTAATCTCATCTCTCCAATAAGTCACTATGAAACCTGGAGCACGACCAGGTAGCAGTTTACATTCACCTCCTCGACTAAGAGATGATTCCTTAGTAGAGTAACGGACAACTGAAGCTCCTAAAAATCTAATTCTCCCAAGACAGAGACCAACATTCCTTAGAAAATTCCTCCTCAACGACAGGAACCAGGATTCTCATCAAAGGAGTATCTCAGGAAATCGACATCCTCTAGATGGCATCTTTAAGCCCATCTCCGACGATTCTCCGTCATATCTTCTGGATGGAATATTTAATCCCTTGTCCAATGACCTTCCGTCATCTCCTCCAAATGGCATATGTAAGCCCAATCCTGATACTACCTACACAGAACAACACCATCTCAGACGAGTGCAAATTTCTGGGCACTCTAGTGTTCAATCATCTTCCGCCTTCAGATTACGAAAGGCAGACAGCCAATTTACATCCTCAGGTTTAAGAAGATTGAACAGGGGCAGTTGTTGTACCCCAAAATTTGCCCTCTCATTTTACTCAACACATGCCCATTAAGGTCCCCAACTTGCTAAAGGATGCCCAAGATTTGACCAGACATGCTCTCTCCTAAGGTAATGTATCTTAAATTAGGGTTTCCATTTTCATCAGGGTGTGGGAGCTCCAAAGGTCCCAAATTATTTCCATGGTCTTAATATGTTATCAAGATCATCCATGTCAAGTTTCATGCCTTACACAAGAAGTTTGCTCAGTCAATTACCCAGATGTCTGAAAATCAACTATACTAGGTCAAAAGTCAATTGTGACCCACATACAGTCAAACTTCAAGATTTTTGGTCAACATCAACATTTTGAAGTGATATTCATCATTTGATCAAGGGTTGATCATGATTCCCCAAAGAATTCCCCAAATTCATCAAAACCCAAAAGTTGCAAAATTAGGGTTTCTTAGGAAAAGTCAACCAAATTTTGACCAAGCGTAACTTCTTCATACTTTATTAGAAACTTTCCATACAAATCTCATTTTGAAGAGGATGAAATACCCTACAACTCAACTTCAACCCTCAAGTTCAAAATAGGCACTCATCAAAAGATATGAATTTCTACATTATAGGTCCTTTTGAAAAGTCAACAAAAACACCTTTTAGGTCAAAGCTTCTTACATGATCATGGAAGACCCAATTGAGATTAGACAAAAAGGGTTGTTTAGGGGACATCCTAATATTTCTAAAAAGTCCAAGAACACCTCTCTAGGGTTTAAATTGGAGGAGATATGCCTTGTCAAAGTTGACCATTTTTGTAAAATTGCAAAAAGTCAAATGTGCTCAAAAATACATTTTTTGTCAAATGGGCCTAGTGTTTCATGATTGAATCTTGCTTGTGACATGGTCCACGACCCAAATCAGCATCTACACTTTATTTGCTTCATTATTTATTTTATTTTGATTTTTTATTATTTAAAATTCAAATTAAATCAAATAATTGCAAAAAATAGAAAAGATTGATTTTTGATCTAAGTTTTTGTAGGAATCAAATCCAATCAAGCTAGCATATCATATCCAAGTAGTGCAAGGGTTGATTGAATCAAAAACATCACGATTTTGATTGTTTTGGAAAGATATCATACAAAAACAAAAACAAATCAAATCTCTTTAATTCACCAAGATACCATGCAGTTTTGTTGACCTAATCTATTCCAGTACATATATAGGACACAACCAAGCCAGAAAAATGAGGATTATAGGTGGTGAGAGCAAAAGAAAAACTGGAAAAAAATAGTCAAAAAGTGGTGGATCGATTTCAAGCTTAGAGGCCAATTCAAAGCATTCTAAGGCTACCAATAGATTCCTGGACATCTCCAGAACGTGTTTCGATCATTTGCAAGCTTCCACACTATCATAATCGCAAGCTATAGACCCACAATTTGCTTATACAATCTTGAATTTTATTTTTCAATTTATGCATAATTAATTACTTTTAAGCATAGCATTGTGTTTGTATCACCATTTGGAATGTTTTGGTTCAAACAATTTTGTATTTTGACGCCTGTATACGTAATTGCCATTATTAGGGTTTGTTCTTGAGTTTTAGGGCTTTGTTCTACAGCTTAAATTGGGCCCAGAAAAGAGCACCATGATGCTCGTGAGATCAAAACGAGTTGATCTATGTATTCACTAGTAATTTATCATGCTTGCTTGTGATTTTTGAAAGATTCAGGGCTACAGCCAAGGTAAATTGTTTGTAGGTATAAGTTACAGACCTAAAAAGACGGACAGGGGAAGAAGAAGATATGTGGCTAATCATTGTTGGTCCATTCAAATGCTGGCGCGCATTTTTTTATTTTTCAGTTATCCACTTTATTTTCATATAATATGCATTCTTTGTATTATATTAACAACTAAGCCTTACAGCCCAGTTGGTGAAGAGCGCGTGGAATGAGTGGGAGGACCTAGGTTCGATCCCAGGTCCCAGCATTTTCTTATTTTCTAATTTTGTAATTACAGATCCTATGCATGCGCATCCCAAGAGCATACCATGCACTTTCATCATCCAGCCAATGGATTCCTTATCAATCCAATCCAACGCCCACGCAAGAGAGGACCACGGTGCACCAGCAGGAAGAGGTAACATGGAATCCAATGCGTTGACTGGGCTTAGCCACTAATGGGCCCAAAAGTTCAGATTTACACCCACTTTTCAGCTTCACAAAAAGGCCCATCTCTAATCTTTTTTTATTTTATTTTTTATATTTTATTGTTTATTTAATTTATTTTTTCTTTACAAAATAACAAAAAATCATTTTTTATAATCAAAATCACAAAACACTAAAAAAATCTTTTTTCATAAAAAATATGTTTTTCTTTAATTAATTATGCAAAATAATATTTATGAATTTTTTCAGAATTAAAAAATGTCAGAGAGTATTTTTTAAGTTATTAAAAGAAAGCAAATAATACAAAAAATATAAAAAATACCAAATGTTAAAATAAAAATGTAAAAAAATATTCATGAGATCAGAAATAATTCAAAGTATTTTTGTGAATTTTTTCATAATTTTTGGATAAAAAATTAAAGAGAGGTATGAATTTTTGAAAATTTAATCAAATAAAATATAAAATCAGAAAATAAAATAAAACCAAAAAGATGTGGACCATCAGATCAAAGTCAAAACGCGTTAGTAAGCTAATCCAATGGACCAGATGCGTTGTGCTTGATATGGACCTTAGTGAAACACACATGTGATCAGAAAAAGGGCAACCAATGAAATTAAAACGCTTGGCACGCTATCATTGGCTGAGACGAGACATGTCATCGTCTTCAACCTCCAGACACCCTGCAATGGGGATTTTTTGAGATCCTTCAAATGGAAAAATTAGGATCCCTAGCTAGCATCATTGAACTCGTCTCTTCAAGACGATTCTAACACAACCATCGCGCCAAATTTATATAAAGTATGGAGAGAGATATGAATAAAAAAATCAGAAAATAGCGAGCACCTTCAATTTGGGATTTCTCTCTCAATTCTCAATGGATTTGAAAATTGTAAGCAGCATTAGAATCATACAAAGGAGTAGAATAGATTAGTGCTTGGTTTGGATCCAAATGGTGGAGAATTTTACCTTTTCGAAGTTCAAGTAAGAAGCTCTGAAACTGGACTTATGTAGCTTGAATTATGGGTCATTTTGATTAGTTTAAGTGCTGGAGAGTTTGTATGAAGTTCAAGGATGATGAATGCGCAAATAAATTTGGAAAAGGAAGCTTAAATTTCAAAAACTAAATTCAGAAAAAGTGGGTTCATGTGAGGTTTTGGCAGGGTGTTCTTGGCTCTCTAAGCTTGGGAAAATGGATGGGGGATAACCCTCTACTTATAGGGAAGCAAATGGGATCAAAAGGAAGAGTGAATGATGTGTTTTGGAGGGAATTCATATGGGTCTGCATCATGAAGAAAGTTTGACTCAAACTTGATCAAAACTCAGCCAAATCGTGTGTTTCATGTTGCTAATCACTTCTGGAAAGTTGCTAATCATGTTTAGAAACAAAAACGTGTGGAAAACTTGTGATTAGAAGCCAAAATAAAGATTTCAAAATCTTGACTTTGTGAAAAATTCAGTTTCAAGTTCCCCAATTCAAATCCATGGCATTTCCAACTCAAGGGGTCTCAAGGCATAATTCTTGATGCTTTGGAAAGATGAGGTTACAAGCTTTTCAATGGAAAAATAATGGAATCAAATGGATGCTTCAGTTGAAAGTTACATGGAGTCAAAGTTGAAGAAAAAGAGTTGACTTTCCATACTTAGAAATATTTCAAATTCTTCTTTAAAAATGACCTATAATCTTTTGTATCCAAACATGGCCTTCCACTTAGAATTTGCTCTGTACCAAAAAAGATGTAATGAAGTAGACCTCTTGAGTGACATTTTTAAATATGAACCACTCAAAATCTCCAAAAATTGAGCAAGTTATGACTTGTTGAAGTTGGCCAAAAATCATGGAATGACCTATAATATTTTGCATTCTTAAGGAAACTTCCATCCATTTTCTCACTTTGCACATAAAAGAAGGAATAAAGTAAACATCTTTAAGATAATTATGGAAAAATAATGGACTCAAGGTGATAAAAATTGACCAAGTTATGACCATTTGAAGTCACATATGGAAAATTGGGGATTCATCTGGATGACTTGTAATCTTTCTTCTTCACCAAGTTCCTTCCACATGAAAAATCCTTGGAACTTTTGAAGTGATTTGTTGGTAACTCTTTGAAGAGAAAGATTTCTTTGGAATCACTCAAAAATACCAAAAGGTGAGCAAGATATTCTCCTTTGAAGTTCAAAACCCTAGCCTCTAGATCAAGAGAATGCTTTGAGGAACTTTGACAAGTTTGAACAAACTTCTTGTGCCAATATTCTTTCTTTGTGAATAAATGTTGTTGAGGATGATGATGAGGACTCATAGCCACCAAAATCACTTCCATATCTTGAAATTTGAGATAAATTTTCTCTTTTGACCAACAGGAACAAGACCTTGTCTAATCATGACAACTTCTTCCCTCAACCCTTTGTACTTTTCAATCAATTTTGATAACTTTGGAATATGTTGAACCAAAGTAAGCCTTGTCATACCATTTCTTCCAAAACCACTCCAATAGTGAAGTTTGAACTCCTCAAGCTATGTTGACTAGGGCATGGAAATAAACTCATGAACCCATGAAGCAACCTGCTAAACCCCATTGCCTTTACCTACATTATTAATAAGTAAGGAAAACCAACATTGCATTTTATTAATTAGAAAGAAAATCAAAGAAAAATATTCATGATCATAAAAGAAAACAAGTCAAGGTGCTTGGTAACTCCTCAAAAGAGCAAAGCTAAAGATGGGGAGAAAAACCAAAAGACCTATTGTGATCTTGTTGTGATTGAAACAATATGGTATTGTGAAGGGATCTTAGGGGGAAAAATTGGGGTACAACAGCTGCCCTTATTTAAGTTTCTTCTATCTGGAGATACAAAGGTTGAAAATCTTCGTGTCGACGTGATCAAAGATGCTTAAATATAAAACAAACCCTATTTTTAGCCTTAAGATGCCATGCAAATGCTTATGAATATTAATGCATATGAACAGTACCAAAGAGACGCAACGTATCACTGGGGATGCCACAAAAATGAAGAAACAAAGTAGAAACCCCACCAGGAAAATAAATCACTGGTGGACCAAAAGAAATGAATCAGAGAGGAAGATAACAAGCATCGACGTTCACTGTCGATGGTCTACCAACTTTCACTAAAGTTGGAAAGAGAAAATATATCATATCACCGCCGTTCACTAACGATGAACTATCAACATTCACTGAAGATAGCAAAAATATAACAAACACCAACGTTCACTGCCGATGTCTACCAATTCTCACTGAAGGTAGAAAGAGAAAATATATCATATCATCACCGTTCACTGACGATGAACTATCAACATTCACTAAAGATAGCAAAAAGATAACAAACACCGACGTTCACTACCGATGTATACCAACGTTCACTGAAGGTAGAAAGAGAAAATATATCATATCACTGTCGTTCACTGATGATGAACTATCAACGTTCACTGAAGATAGCAAAAAGATAACAAACACCGACGTTCACTGTCGATGTCTACCAACGTTCACTAAAGGTAGAAATAGAAAATATATCATATCACCGCCGATCACTGATAATGAACTATCAACGTTCACTAAAGATAGGAAAAATATAACAAACACCGACGTTCACTGCCGATGTCTACCAACGTTCACTGAAGGTAGAAAGATAAAATATATCATGTCACCGCCGTTCACTGACGATGAACTATCAACGTTCACTGAAGATAGCAAAAAGATAACAAACACCGACGTTCACTGTCGATGTCTACCAACTTTCACTAAAGGTAGAAAGAGAAAATATATCATATCACCGCCGTTCACTGACGATGGACTATCAATGTTCACTGAAGATAGCAAAAGGATAACAAACACCGACGTTCACTACCGATGTCTACCAATGTTCACTGAAGGTAGAAAGAGAAAATATATCATATCATCGTTGTTCACTGACGATGAACTATCAATGTTCACTGAAGATAGAAAAAAGATAACAAACACCGACGTTCACTGCCGATGTCTACCAATGTTCACTGAAGGTAGAAAGAGAAAATATCAAGTTTTCCCCAAAATTCTGGTATTTCACCTAGAACGGGTCTCAATTTCTTCTTTAACCAAGGCACTTTTCCTGGAAAGGGTAATATGTAAGCTGTCTCAAATAAAGAGACTTCCACTTGCAAAGATTTCACAACGAGTTGTTTTTGTGAGTTTGAAAGCCTTGCCATCCACCGGCGTAAACTGACGACGGACTGCAAACTATCCTTTCATAAAGGAGGTAGCAAAAGTTACATCGACTTTTACAGGGAAACAGAAGTTGCTCAAATAAAGAGACTTGTTACTTGTTGTCATGGAGGATTGCAAAAAGAAATGACTTTTTGGGGAAAGAAATATGACTTCCTGGGGAGATGCCGCGATATTCTTGCTAAGGAGATAGAGTCCTCTCGTGCAAAATAAATGCACCAACCAAAACTCAAAATTTTCAGAAATCCAAAGTAAATAATATTGTCATGCAACAATAGATCCAAATCAGAAATAAACTGGAGCAAAACAGCCAACAAAGATACATCCTTTGAGAAATAAACTCAAGAGGGAAAACCGAATCCATCTAAGCAAGGAGTGCAAAGGAAGGCCAGAGCAAAATGTCAATGAACAATGATTTGTCAAATTTAGCCATGCATGATGTATGTATGAATGTATGAGTGCTATCGTTCATATGCTGGTAAAACAGATACACGATCAGTAGGAACAAATAAACAAAACCACCTCAGGTACTAACAACATTAGGCTAAACTTCAACCAGAAAGATTATTCCAAGAAAGGTAAAAGCCAACTGCGGAAACCAAACCTATTGCGTGCCTTTAACTTTTACTAAATAGAAACATTATTCGGAGGTAGATAAATTAAACAGATACTGGGATAGATCATCCTCATTCCGGCTTCATCGGAGAAACTGTTTTCCAAAAGTAACATGCATATTGGAGATTGCAAGACCAGCCTCAAATAAAGCAGACTGACGCCGAAACAATCAAACCTCACTGGGGAATTCAAGCCTACCTCCCTGGAGAAAAATGCGGATTGAAACTTTACATTATGAACACTTATTCCAACAAAAGATGCCTTGGGATAGCCTTCCCGTGGAATCAAGAAGTCAACATTAGTGTCAATACTGCAAAAAGAGTGACATCTCAGCACACCAAGGGAATAAACCCTTTCATCATAGGAAGGAAGACTTTGTTGGGGAATCTGGGACAGAGGCTTCTTACCATGCAAACCCAACATCAAACATGAACCAAGACCTGATTGGGGATAATGGGATCACAAACCAAATACTGCATCTTACACCAATTGGTATCGTCTTTAACTATCTGAGAAACACATAAAGATCGTGCACATACCAGCAAAATGACCTGAGAAAACCTTCATGAAGGAAGTAAATCTTCTTAAAACAACTGGAGTTTGTTCATCCTTGGGATCACCATTTTTGTTGTCATTGTTTCATCACAAATCTCAACGTAAAAGTAAATTGTAAAAATCTCTCTTTTTTAAAAAAAATCAATTTTGCTGTTTTTTTTTAAATCTTTTTGCTTTGAAAGTTATCATCAGTAATAAATGGAGTCTTTGCAAGCTAAATAAAATAAGAACACAAATAATTGGGCAAAAGCTTGATTTTCATTAATAGAATGGTAGTCTGCGAATGGAGAGACTCCATGGATGATTACAAAGTTTGGCAAATGGTAATACATAATGGAAAAGATACATTGAGATACAATGACCACTATTCCCTCTAACAACTTTTGAAATCCTGAGCAGCAACTTTTGTTGAAGTATGGTGAGGATCAGAGAAGATTGTTGCTTCAACGATCAGATCTTGTCTGACGTAATTACTTGCCAAGAAAAATCCCTAACTTTTGCCTAAGCTTCCCTTGTGGGTTTTCAACTTAGCGGGAAATTTATTCTATTTATGTCTCTAATTTTTTCCTAGACCGCCCTTTCGGGTTTTCGGCCTACCGAGACGCTCCTTTTTTCCTAAGCCTCCCTTTCGGGTTGTCAACTTAGCGAGCTGTTCTTTTATTTCTTTAGGCGAAGTATTTCTTGACTGCGTCAGCATTCATAGGACGTGGGAACTCCTCGCCATCCATAGTTTCAAGAATTAATGCACCACCAGAGAAGGCTTTCTTGACAACATACGGGCCCTCAAAATTGGGAGTCCACTTTCCCCTAGAATCAGCGTTGAAAGACATGATCTTCCTGAGCACGAGGTCGCCTTATCTGAATTCACGAGGTTTGACCTTTTTATCAAATGCTTTCTTCATTCTTCTTTGATATAACTGCCCATGACATAAAGTTGTCATTCTCTTCTCTTCAATCAAATTCAATTGGTCAAACCTGTTTTGGACCCATTCAACCTTTGTCAACTTGGCTTCCATTATCACACGCAACAAGGGAATCTGCACTTCGACAAGGAGTGCAACTTCCATTCCATACACCAGGGAGAACGGGGTTGCTCCTGTTGAAGTGCGGACAAATGTTTGATATCCATGCAGAGAAAAAGGGAGCATTTCATGCCAATCCTTGTAAGTGACAACCATTTTCTGGATAATTCTCTTGATATTCTTATTAGAAGCTTCAACAACCCCATTCATTTTTGGCCTATATGGAGATGAATTGTGATAGACAATCTTGAATTTTTCACACAGTTATATCATCATCTTGTTGTTCAAATTCGAGCCATTGTCAGTGATGATTCTGCTCGGCACACCATACCAGCATATACGATTATTTTTGATGAAACACACAACCACCTGTTTGGTAACATTGGCATATGAAGCAGCCTCTACCCATTTGGTGAAGTAGTCAATTGCTACCAAGATAAAATGGTTCCCATTCGAAGCTTTGGGTTCTATCATCCCGATCATGTCTATACCCCACGTAGAGAAAGGCCACGGGGAGGAAATCACATTGAGAAGTGTCGGAGGCACATGGACCCTGTCTGCATAAACTTGGCATTTATGACACTTCTTTGCAAATTTGTAACAGTCAGATTCCATTGTCAACCAATAATAACCTGCCCTTAGCATCTTTTTATCCATCGAATGTCCATTAGCATGAGTGCCAAATGAACCTTCATGAATCTCATGCATCAACATGTCTGCTTCGTGTCTATCCACGCATCTGAGCAAGACCATGTCATAATTTATCTTGTATAACACATTTTCACTAAGAAAGAAACTTCCTGCCAACCTTCTCAATGTCTTTCTATCTTTCCTCGACGCACCAATCAGGTATTCCTGAGTCTAAAGAAAATGCTTGATATAATAATACAAAGGTTTTTCATCTGCTGCCTCCTCTGTCGTAAACATATGAACGGGCCTATCCAGCCGTCGAACTATAATTTGGGGTATATCATTCCAAGTATTCACTTAGTACATGGAAGCCAGAGTTTCCAGAGCATCCGCCATTTGATTTTCATCTCTAGGGATATGATCGAATTCAATTTTATTGAAGAAGGGTAATAATCTTCTAGCATAATCTTTGTAAGGGATCAAGCCAGGGTGACGAGTATCCCATTCTCCTTTAATCTTATTTATTACCAAAGCAGAATCACCATACACATCAAGAATTTTGATTCTAAGATCAATAGCTTCCTCAAGACCCGTGATGCAAGCCTCATATTCTGCCATATTATTAGTGCAAATGAATGTTAACATTGCAATAAAAGGAATGTGCGATCCATGAGGAGTGACAATCACAACACCAATTCCTTTACCATAAGCATTCACAGCTCCATTAAATACCATACTCCAACGAGATTCAGGGTCAGGGCCTTCCTCAGGAAATGTTTCACCACAATCTTTCACTTTTAGGAACATCACATCCTCATCGGAGAATTCATATTTTGCAAATTGATGATCTTCTACCGGTTGGTGAGCAAGATAATCTTCCAACACACTGCCTTTAATAGCCTTTTGAGTGAGGTACTCGATATCATATTCAGATAACAACATCTGCCAGCGGGAAATTCTCCCAGTAAGAGCAGGTTTCTCAAAAATATACTTGATTGGATCCATTTTGGAGATCAACCAAGTGGTATGATTCAACATACATTGCCGCAAACGCTTTGCCTCCCAGGCCAAAGCACAACATGTCATTTCCAACATGGAATACCGCTACTCACAATCAGTGATCTTTTTGCTGAGATAATAAATGGCGAACTCCTTCTTCCCTGTTTCATCATGTTGTCCCAGAATACAACCCATGGATTTATCTAACACTGTTAGATACATAATCAACGGTCTTCCTTCTACGGGAGGGAGCAAGATAGGAGGTTCAAGCAGATATTCTTTAATACTCTCAAATGCCCTTTGGCAGTCATCTGTCCACACACAACCTTGATCTTTCTTTAACAACTTAAAGATAGGTTCGCATGTTGCCGTCATGTGGGAAATAAATCTGGAAATAAAATGCAAACGCCCGAGGAAACCTCTGAATTGATTTTCAGTTCTTGGTGCTGGAATTTCTTGAATTTCTTTGACTTTATCAGGGTCAACTTCAATTCCTTTCTGGCTAACAATGAAACCCAACAATTTCCTCGATCTAACATTGAAGGTGCATTTATTTGGATTCAAGCGGAGACGATACTTCCTTAAACGCTGAAACAACTTCAACAAATCTTCTATATTCCCTTCTTCAGTTTGGGATTTGGCAATCATATCATCAACATATACTTCGATTTCTTTGTGCATCAGATCATGGAATAGGGTTGTCATAGCCCTCTGGTACGTTGCACCAGTGTTCTTCAACCCGAAGGGCGTGACTTTGTAACAGAATGTTCCCCAGGGTGTGATAAACGTTTTTTTTCATGTCCTCTAGAGCCATTCTTATTTGATTATACCTGAAAAATACGTCCATGAACGAGAATACTTTGAATTTTGCAGTGCTGTCCACTAACATGTCGATGTCAGGAAATGGAAAATCATCTTTTGGAATAGCTTTATTTAGATCTCTGTAATCAACGCACATGCGGACTTTTCTGTCTTTTTTCGGTACTGGGACAATATTGGCAATCCATTGAGGATACACTGACGTCAAAAGAAGACAAGCATTAATCTTCTTTAGGACCTCCTCTTTGATCTTTACTGCCATATCTGGGTAGGTTCTTCTCAACTTTTGTTTAACTGGCGGACACTTTGGCTTCAACGGAAAACGATGCTCGACAATATCTGTATCTAGACCAGGCATATCTTGATAAGACCAAGCAAAAATATCCATATACTCTTTCAACATCTCAATCAACCCGCTCTTCACATCAGGATGTAACGATGCTCCAATCTTGACTTCCTTCGGATCTTCTTCTGAACCCAAATTGATCACTTCCAAAGGCTCTTTATATGGCTGAATGGTATTTTCCTCGTGCTCAAGCAACCGTGACACATCTTCTGGAATCTCATTATAATCTTCTTCTTCAGCCCCAAACACAGGACATTCAAAGTTGGGAGAGGGTGCAGGGTCATTGTATTCAACGGGTTTTTTGATTAATCTGCACATATGATTTATGATTGCTTTTAGAAACTTACACATATAACAAGTGATCATGTAGATTAATTTTCAGTTATTATTTATTTTGAAAGGTTTTTTTTTTATTACCATTTTCCAAGAAAAAGCAAAAAATAAAAGACATAATTTGGAAAGCAAAGACAACTTTTATTAATGATCTTAAAAGTCAAAGCAAACAGATAAGCCCTACAACATTAATACTTTCACCTTGGGCAGAGTGAAAGCTTTTCAAAAGAAAGAAACAGATTAACAAAACAAATTACTTTGAAACATGTATGCAAGAAGGAACATCAATGGTAACCCAGTTCTGAACTCAGACTCCATGTGTTACATAATTCGATACTTCCTGCTCTCTTTCATCCTCTTCAACCGCATTAATCCCAAAACCAATTGGATGGAGGTAGCCTCCGCTGCGGAAAACATCATGATAATTGTTCACAGAATATTTTGACTTCAAACTTTCTCCTTTGCCATTCTTCGAAGAGAAACCCAAACCAGTTCTATTTTTTTTCACGGGTGGATCCACAAGTCGTCCCCAAACTGTATTATGACCATTGTGCACAACCTGCTGCGCGTCCTTCAGTGAAACCATAGAATTCTAATTTCTTCTTATGTTGTCAATGGATAGGGCTTGGAACTGGGTTCCAACAGCAGCCTCATCCACTTATACAATACTGAAAGAGGATAGATGGGATATCAACAATGCCTGCTCCCCATTTATGATCACTACCTTCCCTTCACGCATGAATTTTAGCTTTTGATGCAGAGTTAAAGTGACAGCCCCTGCTTCGTGTATCCATGGCTGTCCTAGCAAACAGCTATATGCGGGAATAATATCCATGACCTGGAAGGTTATCAGGAACAAATGTGGTCCTATATGGATGGGTAAGTCCAGTTCACTGATGACAGATTTCCTCGACCCATAAAAAGCCTTCACAATGATGCCACTCGGGTGCATAGGTGTTCCCTGATACTTTAACTTCATGAGAGTACTCCTCAGTATAACATTCAACACGGATCCATTATCAATTAGCACATTGTACAACGAATCATTCTTGCAGTTCATAGATATGTGGGGAGGACCAGGTTATGATATCTCCCTTCATCTGGTAACTCATCATCGCAGAAACTCAAGTTGTTACATGACGTAATGTTTCCAATTACGTTGCTGAATTGATCTAGCGGCATGTCACTCTCCACAAAAGCTTGGTCTAGTACTCTCATCAATTATTCTCTATGAGCGGAGGAATTCCTCAATAAATCTAGGATAGATATCTTTGAAGGAGTCTGCAGTAGCTAATCTACAATTATGTAGTCGCTCATCTTAATTATCTTGAAAATATCATCCACTTCTTTCTATAATGTAGCTCTACTAGTCTCTCCTGTATCCTTCTTAGGCTCATCATTCTCATCAATTTTCTTTCCAGCAACAAAATCTCTTTATACAACCGGCGCAAACACACGACCGCTACGGGTCACCCTTCTATTTTCAGCTATATTTCCAACATCAGGCATTGGCTGGATGGGAACTTCCACCCCATCTTCTAAGATTGTAGCGTTGTATTTGTAAGGCACAACCTTATCTGATTTATAGGGAATAGGACCTGGAAGACTAATTACCAATGGGGTAACAACTGGTTTGCTATGGTACTCCGCTTCAAGATGAGCGGGTGCACCAAAACAAGTCACAATGACGTTTACCCCTTCCTCAATATAATCAGTCATCAAAAAGTCATTTCCGGCAAACAAATCTTCTCATGAAGAGAAATACTCATCCGTAGAGGCATACTCTTCCTCTGATTCTTCTTCCATTAAACAAACTTCAACCATATCAATCTCATGATAATCATCTCTCTGACCTGTGATCTTGATAGTTCCATTGTCTAATAGCAACTGAACACCCTCTCTCACAATAGAACATCCTCGGTGGTCTCGACAGCAAACTATGCAAGATCCATATTGGTGTTCCACCTGACCAGCAGTACGGCATAAGGTAGCATGCAACTGCACGAGATCCTCATTCAAATACTCCACATCAAAAATTCTGAATTCACATGGACATCCAGAAACCATATTCACTTCCTCTTCATACTCTTCCCTAGGCCTGATTATATGGATTAAACCCTCATTCATCATCTCCTACAAATCAACCTTTATCTTCTCGCAACCCTGTATGTCTGTACTTCAAACAGCACAACTGGCGTGGTCATGCGTATAGTAACTAAATTCACATAGGTCGGCGTGCATCTTCACCAAATCTCCTCTAAACTGATTAATGTTAATAATCTGAAAGTCACCTGGACAACCGTCCACCATATTTACAACATTCACTCCCCCGTGCTTGGGTAGAGGATTGTTTTTCACATTAGGTCCCATATCTTTGAAAGATAGAATTCCAGACTTCACCAGCCTTTGCACTTCAGTCCTCAAAGGATAATAGTTCTCAACATTATTCCCTGGTGTTCCCTAATGAAAATCACACGTTTGGTCCGCCTTGTAATAGTAAGGCAACGGTGATGGTACGGCGGGAGGTGGTCGTGTCTGGACCAACTTCTTATGAATCAATGTTGTTAGTAGCTCTTCATAGCTCATGGGAATAGGGTCATAGTTCTCCCTTATTTGATTATTCCCTTGGTTCCCCTGCTGGGACTGTCTTTGATAAGCATCCGTAGTCGGAGCGACACTCATCATAGGAGTAACTGAGGCAACTTGCTGGTGACGCTGATAAATCCTTCTACGAGCGTTTACCCTCCTCTCTTATATAACAGCATTTGCGTCCCCTTCTTTCTTCTTGGTAATCCTATAAGATGACTTCTTCACACCTCCGGATCCTTCACTCTTCTTCAAACGGCCTTCTCTTACTACCTCTTCTAGGCGGTCACCCATTCCTACCATCTCTGTAAAATCACTTGGTGCACTTGCTACCATCCTTTCATAGTAGAAAGCACCCAGCGTCTTCAGAAAAATATTAGTCATTTCCTTCTCTTCCATGGGAGAAATCACTTGGGCAGCTACTTCGCGCCATCTCTGCACATACTCCTTGAAAGATTCCCTGTCTTTCTGAACCATGGCCTTAAGTTTCTCACGGTCGGGTGCCATGTCCACATTGTACTTGTATTTTTTGATGAATGCTTCTCCCAAATAATTAAAAGTATGGATGTTAGCGCTGTTTAAACTCATATACCATTTCAACGTTGTGCCAGTCAAACTATCCTAAAAAAAGTGAATCAGCAGACGCTGATCATCGGTGTGGGTAGACATTCTCCTTACGTACATCACCAAGTGAGCACGAGGGAAAGTGTTACCCTTGTACTTCTCAAATTCTGGGACCTTGAACTTAGCAGGTACCTTAACATTCGGGACCAAACACAGCTCATTCACATTCTGCCCAAATAGCTCTTTTCCCCTAAGAGCCTTCATCTCTCTTTGCATTCTATCAAACTTCTCTTGAAAATCATCCATTCTGTCATAAAGACCCAAGTATTCACTCGGCAGAGGGAAAGGACGACACACATATTCATTAATAAACGGAACCAAATTCACCAAAGGAGGTGCAGCAAGAACAGTATGCACCACAGGAGGTGTCGGAGTAACAACAGTCTGAACCACTGGAGCATCTTGAGGGCCAAGATTTAAACCTTCAAGTGCAAAATTCTCTGGCATTCCCCACGGATAACCTTGAGGCATACGGTTTTGAACAACAGCCGGAGTAGCGGATACAAGAACAGTCGGAACTTTAGTATTTTCCCTTGTTGGTTGAGGTTAAACACTCGGTGGCTGATTCTGAGCAACCACCAGAGCTTCCATCAGAGTAGTCAAATTGGCCAAGCCGGCCTTTAAAGCAGAAACTTCTTCGCGCAGCTCGCGATTCTCCTGTTCTAAGTTGTCCATCTTCTTTTTGAAATTAGCCTGAGTGTTGTAGTGATGAGTCAGCTTGCTGAATAAAGTAAAAATTTGGGTAAGGCACCTGGATATGCATAATTAATGAAAGAAATATGTGCAATATGAGGCATGATATTCAATGCATATGATTATTTTTACTTCATTATTTAATATTTTAAGGAATTTAAGATTTATAGGCATATTGCAAACATCAAAGTAATAAAGCATTTGAAATACTAAATTTTTTTATTATAATAGCTTCAAAATGGATTACAAGTTTCAATGATCCCAAGTACAAGATGAAAATACAATCTAAAATCCTAAGAAGAAGAACTGATGAAAATCAATCTGTACGCTGGCGCTTCCCTGTGAGCCTGGAAATCTGAGCCCTTAACCTCTGGTTTTCTTCCACATGTCTGATGGCAACCTCTTTCCAATCATCTAGATCAGAAATTGAGCAATCAGCATCTGTTTGAGGCTTAGGGTAAAACAAATCCCCTTGCCTCTCCATAGACTCTACCGCTCGACTCTCAAGGATCTCGATCAAATCATCTTTCTCCTTCAGGTCTGCTCTGTAGGAACTCTCTAAAGTCTAGAACTTATTCTTCCAAGCATCCCTTTCCTGTTGCATCCTAACCAAAGCGAGTTGCATCTCTTCTAGATCATCTAATAAAGGAGGAATGGTCTTCACAAATAGGTCAGGCATGGGTTTCTCCCGAGCATACGACATCTTACACTGAATGGCTCTCGATCGGATCCATTAGAGATTTGGCTCCAAAGAAACAACACCCCTAGGTCCCAAATCCTTCCTACTCTTCTTATGAATGTGACTCCAGGCCTTCAAAATCTGCTCCCTAGCTTCCCCATGGTCTTCTCCCTCCTTCAGAAAGAAACTACTCAAATGAATACTATTCGGTTTATCCCTCATCGGATAACCAAGCTGTCGTCGTGCAAGAACAGGGTTATAGTTAATTCCTCCCTTTGTACCAAGAAGAGGTACATTGGGGAAACTACCACAACTGTCAATAATCTCCACATCCTGGTAAGCTCGATGATACCAATCAATATCCGAGTGAGTAAGAGCCATGATCTTAGGAGCCCAACGGGGTTCCTTCTTGACATCCCAAAAAGCATCAGACTGAGGCATATGAGAGATGAACCACCGGTACAACAGAGGTGTGCAACAGATAATCATTCCCCCATGATAGGAACCACGAAGATGAACAGAGTAATAAGCATCACCCAACAGTGTATGAACTGGGTTTCCAATCATGAAAATCCTGATAGCGTTAATGTCGACAAACTTGTCCACATTAGGAAATAAGAACAATCTGTAAGCAAGTAGAGCAAAGATGGCCTCAAAAGCAACCATACTCTTCATTCTAGCAAAGTAACGAGCTTTCTCCAATAAGAACTGAGTTGGTAATGCTTTAATCCCTCCTTTAGTAGTCATATGAGCTTCCACCTCAGACTTCCCCAGATGAATCAAAGCAGCAATCTCATGTGGTATTCGCTCACCCTCTAAACCAGTAAAAGGAACACGATTGGTAACAGGTAAATCCAATAGATAAGAATACTCCTCCAGTGTAGGCATCAACTGATAATCGGGAAAAGTAAAGCAGTGATACATTGGATCATAGAACTGGACTAAGGTCGAGAGAATACCCTCCTTCATCGTCAGCTTCATGAGAGGAATAATGGATACATACTTCTTCTGAAAGTCTGCAGAACACTCGATCTCTGGAATTAGACTGACCAACTCATCTATCTTGGGATCCTTGAAACTGTATTTCCCGGTCTTTCTCTTTCCAGAATCCATGGTTAAAAATACCTGAGATATTCACAAATAGTCAACCTTTAAATCTCTTGAAATATTGTTTTCTTCAAAAGATACTTATGAGTGCATGGATGCATGATTCAACAATCACACACAAGATCACACATATAGGGTTCATAGGTTCAACGTCACGAGCATGAGTTTGAAGATACTGCCCATAAGGTGTTGGTCTAAAAAGTTATCACCTGTCGAACAAGGTTCTAGAGGTTCCCAGAGTCTACATCCTTCCTTCGGATATTACCAACTTCCCGAGTAACTCGGTAATTAGTAATATTCTCAAGAAAGACTCGTCCGAGCATAGTATCGCGTGACAACTATTTCCGGATTACTCTGTCATAGCTTCCGCACTACACCTAAAAGGCCAAGATGGGTTTGGTATTCTATGATCCTCAGTTTTAGTAGGCTCCCAGGTCGAAAGAAGCATGTCTTCCCGATTACTCGGTAAACGACACTACAGTCAAAGGGGTCTCCACTGAGTGGGGGATCTCATGCCTCCTTTTTTGGGATTACTCCCTCAAAGTTAACATGATTATACCGCCCGTACTATCTTAAAGTTTGCCCAAGTCCGGGCATAGGACTTATGAGTAATCACCAAGCACCCTGAACACCAGGAAAATCCAAACAACCATATATACAAAATATAACACATAAACAACAATAGCACATATACAGATATAAACAAAGATAGGCTTAACCGACTTAGTGATGGACCAGCAAGAGGTCAATCTTTCCCCGTGAAGTCGCCATTTTTCTGTAGCGGTAGAAATGTTCAAGACTAAGCCATTGGATTGACTAGACTTTATACAAATCAAAAATAAAAAATTGCCACCATGCTTTGTTGTTTCCAAAGGAATGGGAAAAGAGCGAATAACCCAAAAAGAGGGGGAAAGATTCAAGGTTAGGGGGTTGGTTATGCAAAGGGAAGGTATTAGCACCCTAAACATCTACAGTACTCGGCATGAACGTCTTTGTAAAATCTGTATATTTTGGCTATAAAATGTTGTATAAAAAATAGATGGTGGAGGTGAGAAAAGAAGTATTTTTTAAGTTTTCTGCACCCGCCGCGGTTGCGAACCTTTAGTGCCTACGTACCACCTTCCGTGCAATAGGGGGTCAGGGTACACGTAGTTCCTCTTTTAAAATTTTAAAACACAAATGTGTTGGTTATTTTTATGAGGTAAAACATCATCGTTATAGTCCGTGAGGAAAACATACTTACTACCCACAATCATGAGAAAGGAGAATTTGCATCATCTCAAAGTGGAGGATATGGCTTGGATTTTAAAATCAACAATGCCTCATTCAACACCCGAGTGGAAAATATCTCACTTCACTACACATTGTAGAAGTATAGTTGTTTGGATCACTACAAGGATTGACAAGAGTTTAATCGTTTGAAAAAATGTTTTAAAATAAAAAAAGAAAGCCAAAGTGGCGAAATGGTTTGAAATGAGATTGATTGACTTTTAGTCTTCTCACAAAAAATGTCAAGGTATTATTAAATTGATTGAAGTTTATTTATAAAAATGTTTTTGAAATTGCATGGACATCAGTCCAAGTTTATTATGAAATTGTTTAAGTTTCAAAACAAGAAGGGTTTTCAAAAGGAGGGAGAAGATTTTTGAAATCAAAGAAGATGGGAGGAGAAGAAGAGGCTATTCTAAAGCATAAGGTAAAAGCTAAGGATAAGGACCATCTAACCAACAAGAAGCCAAAACTTGACATTATTAGCCAAGATAGAATTCTCATTCTTTGGATTGAAACCAAGCAAGCAAAGATACTAGACCTCTTCAAGTGTATTAAGTCTTCACAAAAATTGGGCAGAGTAACGGTTGTATGCGGGTGAATTCCAGATTATAAACAAAGAGTGTAATCACAAAAATCTGCACACAAAAACAAACAAGCAACCCAATGTCTTGAGGTAAACCTCAAGAACTCCAGAAAAAATAATCAGATAAGATCACAAGGTCTCCAATATAAGCCAAGGTTTCTAATCCTAAGTCCAGGAAATAGTCCCATGCTCCATCATGCCAAGGATAGTAACCAAATAGTCCAAGTACCATTAAGATTTTTTTAGGGTTTATGTTGATTATTAAGTATCTTAAGAAAAGAAAAGAAAAGCTCAAGTGAGCAAAGAAAAAATGACAAGAAAATAAATGCTCAAATGAGCAAAGATTAAAATGGCATGAAATGTAAAATGCTAAAAAATAAATAGTACATAAAGCATAAAAAGAATAAAAGCATAAGATAAACAAGTCAATAATTAGTGGTTAGTTAGATGACCATCTTGAAACTTGCATTTGGAACTCATTAGAGGATTGGTAGAACCAAAGCCTCCACACAACAAGTTGCATTTGCTTTTTGTCAAGTATATCATCCATTTGGAATTCTCATAAGTACCATTTAATGATCAATAATGTTTAAGTGATCCACGTTGACCAAAGGTGTTATAGATCCATTAGAGGATTGGTAGAACCAAAGCCTCCACACAATGAATCTCAAGGTTATTGAATCAAAGAGATCAAATTAACATACTTTGGCTTGCAATCATAAGTTTGGGCCACGAATGATCATTTATTCGAATCGGGACAAAATTTAGGGCTATGTTAAGCAATCGTAAGTAGACTTATATAGAAGTCGCACCTATTTTGAGGTCGGTCAATAGCAATATATGCACCTTTTGTTTTAAGACATGATAAAGAGATCATGCTCCAACAACATTTAGTGCAATGAGAAGAGGATAAGATGAAGACGGATTAGGGCAAAAAGAGAAACCACTTTTGAATTAATATTTTAATCAAACTATTATTAAAATCATTCATCCATTTTTTGTGGAGTTAAACTCAACACCATGGATCCAATGATGTTAATAAATTCATGATCAAAAAAATCAACCCAGGACAGCCAGAAAATAATCACAAAATAATATCACATTTAATATATACATTAAAAGGTTAAAAAAATGTTTAAAACTGGAAAATAATGAGGAAAATATCAATTATGTTCAAATTAATCAAGAAAAGAAAAATAAGGCCATAGAAAAATCAGAAATGGATTCAAATATTTTTATAAAAATTTTGGTAATTTTTAAAAGTCAAACTATTTTTAAACTATTTAAAATTGCTAAAACAAACATAAAATAGATCAAAAATAGTAAACCTCAACATAAAATTTCCAGAAACTCAAAAATATGCAAAATAATATTTATGAATTTTTTCAGAATTAAAAAATGTCAGAAATTATTTTTTAAGTAATTAAAAGAAAGCAAATAATACAAAAAATATAAAAAAAATTCCAAATCTTAAAATAAAAATGTAAAAATATATTCATGAGATCACAAATAATTCAAAGTATTTTTGTGAATTTTTTCATAATTTTTGGATAAAAAATAAAAGAGTTATGAATTTTTGAAAATTTAATCAAATAAAATATAAAATCAGAAAATAAAATAAAACCAAAAAGATGTGGACCATCAGATCAAAGTCAAAACGCATTAGTAAGCTAATCCAATGGACCAGACGCGTTGTGCTTGATATGGACATTAGTGAAACACACATGTGATCAGAAAAAGGGCAACCAATGAAATTAAAACGCTCGGCACGCTATCATTGGCTGAGACGAGACATATTATCGTCTTCAACCTCTAGACACCCTGCAATGGGGATTTTTTGAGATCCTTCAAATGGAAAAATTAGGATCCCTGGCTAGCATCATTGAACTCGTCTCTTCAAGTCGATTCTAACACAACCATCGCGCAAAATTTATATAAAGTATGGAGAGAGATATGAATCAAAAACTCAGAAAATAGTGAGCACCTTCAATTTGGGATTTCTGTCTCAATTCTCAATGGATTTAAAAATTATAAGCAGCATTAGAATCATACAAATGAGTAGAATAGATTAGTGCTTGGTTTGGATCCAAATGGTGGAGAATTCTATCTTTTCGAAGTTCAAGTAAGAAGCTCTGAAACTGGACTTCTGTAGCTTGAATTATGGGTCGTTTTGATTAGTTTAAGTGCTGGAGAGTTTGTATAAAGTTCAAGGATGATGGATGCGCAAATAAATTTAGAAAAGGAAGCTTAAATTTCAAAAACTGAATTCAGAAAAAGTGGGTTCGTGTGAGGTTTTGACAGGGTGTTCTTGGCTCTCTAAGCTTGGGAAAATGGATGGAGGATAACCCTCTACTTATAGGGAAGCAAATGGGATCAAAAGGAAGAGTGAATGATGCGTTTTGGAGGGAATTTGTGTGGGTCTGCATCATGAAGAAAGTGTGACTCAAACTTCATCAAACTCAGCCAAATCATGCATTTCATGTTGCTAATCACTTCTGGAAAGTTACTAATCATGATTAGAAACAAAAACACGTGGAAAACTTGTGATTAGAAGCCAAAATAATGATTTCAAAAACCTGACTTTGTGAAAAATTCAGTTTCAAGTTACCCAATTCAAATCCATGGCATTTCCAACTCAAGGGGTCTCAGGGCATAATTCTTGATGCTTTGGAAAGATGAGGTTACAAGCTTTGCAATGGAAAAATAATGGAATCAAATGGATGCTTGAGCTGAAAGTTACATGGAGTCAAAGTTGAAGAAAAAGAGTTGACTTTCCATACTTAGAAATATTTCAAATTCTTCTTTAAAAATGACCTATAATCTTTTGTATCCAAACATGGCCTTCCACTTAGAATTTGCTTTGTACCAAAAAAGATGTAATGAAGTAGACCTCTTGAGTGACATTTTTAAATATGAACCACTCAAAATCTCCAAAAATTGAGCAACTTATGACTTGTTAAAGTTGGCCAAAAATCATGAAATGACCTATAATATTTTTCATTCTTAAGGCAACTTCCATCCATTTTCTCACTTTGGACATAAAAGAAGGCATAAAGTACACGTCTTTAATATAATCATGGAAAAATAATGGACTCAAGGTGATAAAAATTGACAAAGTTATGACCATGTGAAGTCACATATGGAAAATTGTGGATTCATCTGGATGACTTATAATCTTTCTTCTTCACCAAGTTCCTTACACATGAAAACTCCTTGGAACATTTTAAGTGATTTGTTGGTAACTCTTCAAAGAGAAAGATGTCTTTGAAATCACTCAAAAATAACAAAAGGTGAGCAAGATATGCTCCTTTGAAGTTCAAAACCCTAGCCTCTAGATCAAGAGAATGCTTTGAGGAACTTTGAAAAGTTTGAACAAACTTCTTGTGCCAATATTCTTTCTTTGTGAATAAAAGTTGTTGAGGATGATTATGAGGACTAATAGCCACCAAAATCACTTCCATATCTTGAAATTTTAGAGAAATGTGCTCTTGTGACCAACAGGAACAAGACCTTGTCCAATCATGACAACTTCTTCCCTCAACCCTTTGTACTTTTGAATCAATTTTGATAACTTTGGAATATGTTGAACCAAAGTAAGCCTTGTCATACCATTTCTTCCAAAAACACTCCAATAGTGAAGTTTGAACTCCTCAAGCTATATTGACTAGGGCATGGAAATAAACTCATGAACCCATGAAGCAACCTGCTAAACCCCATTGCCTTTACCTACATTATTAACAAGTAAGGAAAACCAACATTGCAATTTATTAATTAGAAAGAAAACCAAACAAAATATTCATGATCACAAAAGAAAACAAGTCAAGGCGCTTGGTAACTCCTCAAAAGAGCAAAGCTAAAGATAGGGAGAAAAACCAAAAGCCCTATTGTGATCTTGTTGTGATTGGAACAATATGGTATGATGAAGAGATCTTAGGGGGAAAAATTGGGGTACAACAATCACAAACACATTTTCAAACAAAAGCAAGTGATCTAGCAAGCAACTAAGATCCCGTAGATAACTACGGATGAAAAGGGTGCTAATACCTTCCCTTTTCATAACCTACCCCCCGAACTCAAGAAAATATCTCGAAAGGTATTTCCTGTTCTTTTAAACCTTTCCTTATTGGATAAAATAAAAGTCGGTGGTGACTCTTGCTATCTGCAACAATTATGATCAAATGTGAAACAACCAAGGCAGTTCTCGCACCGCGTTACAAAACTAGAGACTCTGTTGGGGAATTACTTAAAATTGGGGTTACCTTAGGGCTAGATCACCTTTAATTGCTTTTCATTGTTTGATTTTTTTGCTTTATATTATGGTTTCTTGTTTGGGTTTGTTTTGATCCTCTACCCGGATTTAGGGCACCTCTTTAGGTAAGTAGCAATAAGTTGTGGAAACTGTGCGGGATATACCGACATGGTTTAAGCAATAGCTACGTTAGTGTGACACATTTGTTGGTACCGGTAGCCCTTGAGTAGTCAAGGAGAATACGGGGCCGATGTGTGGTGTCATGAAGCATTAACTGACTTTAGAACCTTTATTTGACCAACTTGGCCATTAGGAAGTAGTGAGGTAGCCGGCTTTGGTGCAGTCCGAAGTTGGTTGATACTTGACACTACGCTCATTGAGATCGGACTTTCGGGATATTTTGGTCGCCATTAAAGAGGCTTGCACTGAAAAAATTCCCGATGAAGTAAGATCAGTGATATTGAGATACCTTAGAACCTGATTACTATTACTAGGAAAGGTTGAGCCAACTAAACTTCAAGAGGGTACTTTCCTATCAAACCCCATGCAAGCCTAAACATAAGGACTTGCCTGATTAGTGTGTATATGACTATATGTACATAACAACTTGCTTACTTTTCATACTTGTACATAACATCATGGCATCATACCATAGCATTTTCAATAACCATTTCTAGGATCTCAAGGGCCTCTAATGCAGGATCACGTTGAACCAGACGTCTATCAAGGGGCAAGAGGATTTATTTTCCTCTAACCAAATGCCGTCAAGACCAAAGCATGTTAACTTGAGTCAAGGGCTATGACCCACTGGACATGGTGAGCTTATTTCTTGTGGAAGGACATCCACAGATACAAAATTCTCCAACCAAAGTTGTAAGTAACTTCTAACATTTACCCTGAGAGAAACTTGAAAACATGCATCCACATATCATGCATCATATCATGACAGGTTTCTTTCATACAGGTCTCCTTATCTTCCTATTGTTTATTTCAGTAATATAGATATAGAACAAACAGTGAAGGATCTCCAAGAACAAAATGCCCAACTTCAACAAATGTTTCAGGCCATGGCTAAGGGTCAGGAGGAACTGAAGACTCTTTTTCTCAAGGACAAGAAGAAAAAGTCAAAGAAGTTAGTAGACGTCTTGAACTTGGGAAGAAGACTTAGAGGACTCTAGATCTCTCAACTCCGTCAACCGAAGGAGACAATCATACAAAAGAAGGAGATAACAGTCTGGGGATGGATGAAGATGAAGCTGACTTTTCTGAGAAACAATATCCTTCCGCTGATAATAAATACAAACAGCCGGAGGATCGCCTCAATGCTATAGAGATTCAACATATACATGGCTTGGACTTTGAAGTGTTAGGTTTGGTTTATGGAGTGGTCATCCCACCAAAGTTCAAAATCCCTACCTTCACCAAGTATGATGGGATCTCTTGTCCTAAAATACATTTGAGGTCATATGTCTGCAAGATTCAGCCCCACACTGCTGGCCAGAAGCTATGGGTCCATTTTTTCCAAGAAATTTTGGTCGGCACTCAGCTGGAGTGGTTCTATCAGTTAGAAAGAACCGAAATTCACACCTGGTAGGACTTGGCTACTGCTTTCTACAAGAAGTATCAATACAATGCTGATCTTGCACTAACTCGTGTGCAATTGCAAGATATGACCATGCGTTCCAATGAGGGCTTCAAAGAGCACGCCCAAAAATGGAGAGACTTGGAAGGAAGAGTGCAACCACCCTTAACTGATAGGGAGATAATTGGCATCTTTATGGGAACTTTGACGAGACCTTTCTTCAATCACCTAATTGGAAGCTCCTCAGCCGGGTTCACCGAGCTAATACTGACTGGAGAAAGGGTCGAAGCTGGCATAAAAAGCAGAAAGATCGAAGGAGCTACATCCTCCGATACTCAGAAAAAGCCATACAATGGGAAGAATGAGTCCAATGTTGTTTACAACCAAAAGGGTCATCACAATGGAAACCACTACCAACATGTGAGGGAAGTCCTGACCTCCGGTCCTACATCATAGCGATAGCAACAAAGGGAAAATGAATGAAGGCCAGACGAGCCCAAAAGACAGTTTACCAACATCAACATGTTGTTGTCTCAAGCACTACAACACTTGTTAAATATGAATCTGATTACGTTGATAGGGCCTCATCCAAACCCTAAAACTTCTTCTCCTAACTACAATCCTGATGCAATATATGCATATCATTCCGGAAGTCCTGGGTGTAGCGGTAGAAATGTTTAAGAATAAGCCATGGGATTGACTAGACTTATACAAACCAAAATAAAAATTGCCACCGTGCTTTATTGTTTCTAAAGGAATGGGAAAAGAGCGAATAACCCAAAAAGAGGGGGAAAGATTCTAGGTAAGGGGGTTGGTTATGCAAAGGGAAGGTATTAGCATCCTAAACATTTACGATACTCCGCAGGAACCTCTTTGTAAAATCTGTATATTTTGGCTATGAAAAAATGTTGTATAAAATAGATGGTGGAGGTGAGAAAAGAAGTATATTTTTTTATGATTTTTTGCACCTGCCGAGGTTGCGAACCTTTAGTGCCTATGTACCACCTTTTCGTGCAATAGGGGATCAGGGTACACGTAGTTCCTCTTTTAAAAATTTTAAAACACAAATGAGTTGGTTAATTTTATGAGATAAAACATAATTGTCATTGTCCGTGTGGAAAACATACCTACCACCCACAATCATGAGAAAGGAGAATTTGCATCATCTCAAAGTGGAGGATATGGCTTGGATTTTAGAATCAGCAATGCCTCACTCAACACCCAAGTGGAAAATATCTCTCCTCACTACATATTGTAAAAGTATAGTTGTTTTCATCACTACAAGGATTGACAAGAGTCCAATCTTTTTGATAAAAGTTTAACCAAAGTGGCAAAATGGTTTGAATGAGATTAATTGACTTTTAGTCTTCTCACAAAAAGGATGTCAAAGTATTATTAAGTTTATTGGAGTTTATTTATGAAAATGTTTGAAAATGATGGACCTAAGGCCAAGTTTATTATGAAAGTGGTTCAAGTTAAAACAAGAAGAGTTTTCAAAAGGAGGGAGAAGATTTTTGAAATTAAAGAAGATGGGAGGAGAAGAAGAGGTTATCCTAAAGCATAAGGTAAAATCTAGGGATAAGAACCATCTAACCAACAAGAAACCAATACTTGACACTATGAGCCAAGATAGAATTCTCATTCTTTGGATTGAAACCAAACAAGAAAAAATACTAGACCTCTTGAGAGAACCAAACTTCAAGTGTATTAAGTCTTCACAAAAATTGGGCAGAGTAACATCTGTATACGGGTGAATTCCAAATTACAAACAAAGGGGTGTAATCACAATAACCTGCACACAAAACAAACAAACAACCCAATGTCTTGAGGTAAACCTCAAGAGCTCCAGAAAAAATAATCAGATACGATCACAAGGTCTCCAATCATTGGCCAAGGTTTCTAATCCAAAGTCCGAAAAGTTCAATGCTCCACAATGCCAAGGATAGTAACCAAATAGTCCAAGTATCATTAAAGATTTTTAGGGTTTGTGTTGATTATTAGGTGTTTTGAAAATAAAATTAATACTCAAGTGAGCAGAAATAAAAATGACAAGAAAGTAAATACTCAAATGAGAAAAGCTGAAAATGGCATGAAATATAAATGCTAAAAGTAAATAGTGCATAAAAATAAAAGGGGCATATAATAAAAGAATAAAGGATAAAGTCAATTATTAGTGATTAGTGGTTAGTTGGATGATAATCTTGAAACTTTCATTTGGAACTCATTAGAGGATTGGTAGAACCAAATCCTCCATACAACAAGTTGCATTTGCTTTTTGTCAAGTATATCATCCATTTGGAATCCTTATGAGTATCATTTAATGATCAACGATGTTTAAGTGATCCGTGTTGATCAAAGGTATCGTAGATCCATTAGAGGATTGGTAGAACCAAAGCCTCCACACAATGAATATCAAGGTTATTGGATCAAAGAGATCAAATTAACATACTTGGGCTTGTAAACATGAGTTTGGGCCACGGATGATCATTTATTCGAATCAGAACAAAATTTAGCGCTATGCTAAGCAATCATAAGTGGACTTATATAGAAGTCGCACCTATTTTGAGGTCGGTCAATAGCAATTTATGCACCATTTGTTTTGAGACATGATATAGAGATCATGCTTCAATAACATCTAGTGCAATAAGAAGGGGATGAGGTGAAGAGGGGTTAGAGAGAATATACAAACCACTTTTGGATTAAATTTAACCAAACTATTATTAAAATCATTCATCCATTTTTGTGGAGTTAGACTCAACATCATGGATCCAATGATGTTAATAAAGTTCATGATAAAAAATTTAACCCAAGATCAGCCAGAAAATAGTCACAAAATAATATTACATTTTAATATATATAAAAAGGTTTTAAAATAACGTTTAAAAATAGAAAGAAAAGAGAAAAATATCAACTATGTTCAAATTAATGAAGAAATAAAAAGTAAGACCATAGAAAGATCAGAAAAGGACTCAAATGATTTTATAAATTTTTTGGTAATTTTTTAAAGTCAGAAACTATTTTTAAAATTAAAAGAAAGGGGTAAAATAAACCAAAAATTATTAAAAAATAAAAAAGTCAGAAACAAAAATAAAATATGGTCACCAATATTTGTCACAATATCATTGGATCATTCCATAATTTTTTTAGAATTTAAAAATGTATAAAAGTTTTTTTAAACATTTAAAACAATTCAAATAAAGTTTAAATTTATAAAAAATACCAAAACAAAAAATTAAATTGTGAAAAAATAAAAATCAAAAAAGAATAATCAAAAATATTTGTCATAATTTTTTCAGATTTTTTGGACTTAAAATGAATTTTCTATGATTTTTTGAAGTTTAAAACAATTAAATATAAAAATCAAAAATCAAAAATAAAAGTCAAAAATATGTGGACCATTGGATGAGAGTCAAAACACGTTAGTAATCAAATCCAAAGGATCTGGCGTGCTATGTATATCATGGTCATTAGTGAATAAAGCATAGAATCAAAAATAAAATCAGTTAAAAAAAAACAAGTGGCACGCCATCATTGGTTGGAAGATGACAAGTTGGTCATCTTTAACCTCCAATCAACATGAATTGCAGGTCTCTCAAACAGTAAAATTAGAAGCTTAGACCTATGTCATTCGCTTTGTCTCTTCAAGACGAAGACAACCACACCCCCGCGCCAAATTTATATAAGCTGTAGCTCAAGCAATTTGGAAGGAAAGTTTTGAAAAGGGATTTGAAATTTCATGGTCAAAACTTGTTTCCAGTAAAAAGCAAGTGTTACGACTAGAACCAGGGAAATGAGAGCATAACAATGATATCAAAGTTTTGAAGAATTGATGAAGGAATCTACCTATTGAAGTTGAGTTGCAGAGCTCTGAAACTGGTCTTCTATGGAGCAATATAGGGCACGATTCTTGAATTTAATTATATGGTTAGCTTCAGGGAAGACCAAGGAAGGTGAATTGATGAAAAAATTGGATTCAAAAAGACTTGTATATGGATTTCGAAGTTGCTGAATTCTGAGTTATGGAACAAGTATGGCGGGGTGATTTTGGCTATCCAAGCTTGAGGAAATGAATGGGGAATGGCCCTCTATTTATAGGGAATAAAATGGAATGTCCAAGCGTGTGAAATGATGAAGTTTGGAGGGAAATCGTGTGAAGTTGCAAACAAGAAAAGTGTGACTTCCAATTTGATCAAAACTCATCCAAAACGCGTGTTTTGTTGTGCTAATCACTTATGGAAGTTCACTAAACATGTTCAGAAGCCAAAACGCGCAGAAACAAAGTGTTTAGAAGCCAAATCAAGGATTTCAAACTTCTAACTTGGTGAAAAATTCAGTTTCAAAGTGCCAACTTCTGACCAATGGCATTTTCAGCTCAAGGGGTCTTAGGGCATGATTCTTTATGCTTCAGAAAGATGAGGTTACAAGCTTTGCAATGGAAGAAGAATGGGATTAAATGGATGCTTGAGCTAAAAGTTGTATCGAGTCAAAGTTGGAGAAAAAGGGTTGACTTTCCATACTTAGAAATATTTCAAATTTCTCACCAAAAGTGACCTATAATGTCTTGCATCCAAACATAGCCTTCCACTTGTAATTTGCTATTAACCAAAAAATATGGCATGAAGTGGATCTATTGAATGACAATTTGAAACTTGAACCATTCAAAATCTCCGAAAATTGAGAAAGTTATGACTTGTTGAAGTTGGCAAAATTTCAAAATGTGACCTATAATCTTTTGTATCCTTAAGGAAACTTCCATCCATTTTCTCACTTTGAACATAAAATAAGGCATAAAGTTCACATCTTCAAGATCATTATGGAAAAATAGTGGGATCAAGGTGATAAAAATTGACCAAGTTATGATCATTTGAAGTCACACATGGAAAATTGGGGATTCATCTAGAGGACTTGTAATCTTTCTTCCTCATCAAGTTTCTTCCACATGAAAACTCCTTGGAAATTTTGAAGTGATTTGTTAATAACCCTTTGAATAGAATGATTTCTTTGGAATCACTAAAAAATACCAAAAGATGAGCTAGATATACTCCTTTGAAGTTCAAAACCCTAGCTTCTAGATTAAGAAACATGCCTTAAGGAACTTTGACAATTTTGAACAAAATTCTTGTACCAAAACTAATGCTTTGTAAATATAAGTTGTTGAGGATGAAAATGATAACTCATAGCAACCACAACCACTTCCCTATCTTGAGAATTGAGAAGAACATGCACTTGTGACCAAAAGGAATAAAATCTTGTCCAAACATGACTATTTTTTCAAACAACCCCTTGTACTTTTTGGATCAAATTTAATAATCTTGAAATATGGTGAACCAAAATTAGCTTTCCATGCCATTTCCTCCAAAACAACTTCAATGGTGAGGCTTGAACTTCTCAAGATTTATTGACTAGGGCATGGAAATAAACTCATGAACCCATGGGGCAACTTGTTAAATCTCATTGCCTTTACCTACATGGATAACAAGCAAGACAACCCAACATTGCATCTTATTAATTAAAAGAAGAAATCAAGAAAAAAAATATTCATGATCACAAAAGAACACCAGTCAAGGTCTTGGTGATTCCTCAAAGTGCAAAGCTAAATATAAGGAGGGGAACTAAGAATCCTAGTGTGATATTATTGTAATGGAATCAACATGGTATGATGAAGGGAACTTAGGGGAAAAAATTGGGGTACAACAGCTGCCCTTATTTAAGTTTCTTCTATCCAGAGATATGAAGGTTAAAAATATTCGTGTCGACGCGATCGAAGATATTTAAACATAAAATAAACCATATTTTTGGCCCTAAGATGCGATGCAATATTTATGAGCATGAATGCATATGAACAAGAAAAAAGAGACGCAAAATACCATTGGGGATGTAACAATAATAAAGAAACAAGAAAGCAACCCGACCAGGGAAAAAAACACTGGTGGATCAAAAGACCCGACTCAGAGAGGATGGTAAAATGGTCAAAGGATACACCAACTCCTACTGAAGGTAAAGCTACCAACGTTCACTGAAGGTAGAAAGAGGAAAGAAATAACAACACCGACATTCACTGACGGGGAGCTACAAACATTCACTGAAGGTAGAAGGAAAAGAAATATCATAGCATCGCCGTTCACTGACGATGAACTACTAACATTCACTGGGGGTAGCAAAAAGATAACAATCATTGACTTTCACTGCCAATGACCTACCAACTTTCACTGAAGGTAGAAGGAAAATATATCATAGCACCTCCATTCACTGACGATGAACTACCAACATTCACTGAGGGTAGAAAAAAGATAACAATCACCAACTTTCACTAAAGGTGACCTACCAACTTTCACTGAAGGTAGAAAGAGAATATATCATAACACTGTCGTTCACTGACGATGAACTACCAACGTTCATTGAGGGCAGCAAAAAGATCACAATCATCGACGTTCACTGCCAATGACCTACCGACTTTCACTGAAGGTAGAAAGAGAATATATCATAACACCGTCATTGACTGACGATGAACTACCAACATTCACTAAGGGTAGCAAAAAGATGACAATCACCAACTTTCACTGAAGTTAGAAGGAAAAGATATATCATAGCATCATCTTTCACTGATGATGAACTACCAACGTTCACTGAGGGTAGAAAAAAGAGAACAATCACTAACTTTCACTAAAGGAGACCTACCAACTTTCACTGAAGGTAGAAAGAGAATATATCATAACACCGTCATTCACTGACGATGAACTACCAACGTTCACTGAGCGTAGCAAAAAGATAACAATCATCGATGTTCACTGCCAATGACCTATCGACTTTCACTGAAGGTAGAAAGAGAATATATCATAGCACCGCCGTTCACTGACGATGAACTACCAATGTTCACTGAGGGTAGCACAAAGATAACAATCATCGACGTTCACTGCCAATGACCTACCAACTTTCACTGAAGGTAGAAAGAGAATATATCATAACACCGTCTTTAACTGACGAGGAACTACCAACGTTCACTGAGGGTAGCAAAAAGATAACAATCATCGACTTTCACTGCCAATGACCTAGAAAATTTCACTGAAGGTAGAAAGAGAATATATCATAGCACCATCGTTCATTGACGATGAACTCCCAACGTTCACTGAGGGTAGAGAAAAGATAACAATCACCAACTTTCACTGAAGGTGACCTACCAACTTTCATTAAAGGTAGAAGGAAAATATATCATAACACTGCCGTTCACTGACGATGAACTACCAAGGTTCACTGAGGGTAGCAAAAAGATAACAAGTTTCCCCAAAACTCTGGCATTTCTCCTAGAACGAGTCTCAACTTCTTCTTTAACCGAGGCACTTTACCTCGAAAGGGTAAGCTGTCTCAAATAAAGAGACATGCTACTTGTTGTTATAGAGGATTATAAAATAACTTCCTGAGGAAAATGTCATGACTTCCTGGGGAATGAATCATGACTTCACGGGGAAGGAAGTATAGCTTCCTCGGGAAAACAAAATGGCTTCCTAGGGAAACTCCAACATATTCCTACTGAGGAGATAACGTATTCTCGTGAAAAATAAATTCACACTCAAACCAAAGCTTGAAGCTTCCAGAGATCAAAAGTAATAATATTGCTGGGAAGCAAAGATTTGAACCAGAAATAAACTAGAGTAAAACAGTCAGCCAAAACACATCCTTCAAGAAATAAACTCAAGGGGGAAACCCAAATCATCCAGACCAAGGGTTGTACAGGAAGGCTAAAGCAAAAAAATATTCCACGAGGGATAACCCTGTGGGAAAATTGAAATAATATACACTTTCTACATAAGGCCAACACTCTATTGGAGAGAGGTCAACATAACTCTACAAAACAGGGTGATATGTCAACAAAAATATTAACAAATGTTAATTAGCAATGTTTTGCCAATTTTAGCTATGCATGAGGTGTGTATGAATGTATAAGTGTTATCGTGTGTATGCTGACAAAACAAGATGTACAACACTGGGAGTAACCAGTCAAAACCATCTCGGGCACAAACAACACTCGGCTAAAACACATCCAAGATGATCATTCCAAGAAAATGTAAGCTCCAGCTGAGGAAATATAACCTACTTCCTGCTTCAGCTTTACTGGGGAGAAACACAATCCGGAAGTAAACAAAACAAAGTGACAGAATAATATACATACAGGGATATAACATCCTTCTCCAGGCTTCACCGGGGAACCAAATGTTTTCAAAAGTAACACTTCTACTGGGGATTGCAAAACCAATTTCAAGAAAAGTAGATGGACACCACCTCATCAAAACATGCACTAGGGAATTCAGGCCCACTTAATTGGGGAGGTCAACACCATATTCATAAAGGAAAAATCCAAAATATGCACTTCACTGGGGAAAACAGAGGTCTGTTTTTTTCGAGAGTAATTATTGTACCGACTTCTCTGGAAAAAAGAACTTCTATTAGACCAAATGAAAAGCTCCACTGGAGAAACCTCGGATTGAAAACATTACATCATGAAAACTCAGACAAGGAGGGGAAATGAATCCAAATTTGAACGAGGATACCAGAGTTTCGAACCCAAAACGGTGAATCATCTTGAGTAAGCTTTCCTGAGGAGAACCAAAAAACTTCTTAAAACAACTGGAGTTTGTCCATTCCTAGGATCACCATTTTTGTTGTCATTATTTCATCACAAATTCTAAAATAAAAGCAAATTGTAAATTCTTTTTGAAAAATAGATTTTGTTATTTAATTTTTTTGCTTTGAAAGTTATTATCAAAAGTAAATGGAGTCTTTGCAAGATAAATAAAATAATAAACACAAAGAATTGGGTAACAACTCAAACTTTATTAATAGAATGGTAGTCTACAAATGGAGAGACTCTATAGATGATTACAAAGTTTGGAAAATGGTAATATATAATGGAAAATATACATTGAGATACAATGACCACTATCCCCTCTAACAATTTTTGAAATTCTGAGCAGTGTCTTCCGTTGAAGTATGATGAGGATTCGAGAAGATTGTTTCTTCAATGATCAGGTCTTGCATGATGCAGTTACTTTCCACGAAAGTCCCTAACTTTTGCTTAAGCCGCCCTTGCGGGTTTTCAACTTAGCGGGAAATTTACTCTATTTATGTCTCTAACTTTTAACTAGACCTCCCTTTCTGGATTTCAGCCTACTGAGACGCTCTTTTTTGCCTAAGCCGCCCTTTCGGGTT
Source organism: Vicia faba (assembly GCA_948472305.1). NCBI lineage: Eukaryota > Viridiplantae > Streptophyta > Magnoliopsida > Fabales > Fabaceae > Vicia > Vicia faba. The sequence goes on along the minus strand of OX451736.1, from coordinate 296,533,542 downwards.
TTCAACTTAGCGAGCTGTTTTTTTATTTCTTTATGCGAAGTATTTCTTGACTGCATCAGCATTCATGGTACGTGGGAACTCCTCGCCATCCATAGTTTCAAGAATTAATGCACCTCCATAAAAGGCTTTCTTGACAACATATGGGCCTTCAAAGTTGGGGAGTCCACTTGCCCCTAGAATCAGTGTTGAAAGACATGATCTTCCTGAGCACGAGGTAACCTTCCCTGAATTCACGAGGTTTGACCTTTTTATCAAAAGCTTTCTTCATTTTTTTCTGATATAACTGTCCATGACATAAAGTTGTCATCCTCTTCTCTTCGATCAAATTCAATTGGTCAAACAAGTTTTGGACCCATTCATCCTTTATCGACTTGGTTTCCATTATCAGAGGCAAAGAGAGAATCTCAACCTCGATTGGGAGTACAACTTCCATTCCATACACTAGGGAGAACGGGGTTGCTCCTGTTGAAGTGAAGGCAGATGTTTGATATTCATGCAGAGCAAAAGGGAGCATTTCATACCAATCCTTATAAGAAATGACCATTTTCTGGATAATCTTCTTGATATTCTTATTAGCAGCTTCAACAGCCCCATCCATCTTTGGCCTATATGGAGATGAATTGTAATGGATAATCTTGAACTCTTTGCACAGTTCTGTCATCATTTTATTATTCAAATTCGAGCAATTGTCGGTGATAATTCTGCTCGGCACACCATACCGACATATAAGATTATTCTTGATGAAACGCACAACCACCTGCTTAGTAACATTGGTATATGAAGCAGCCTCCACCCATTTGGTGAAGTAATCAATTGCTACCAAGATGAAATGGTGTCCATTCGAAGCTTTAGGTTCTATCATCCCTATCATGTCAATACTCCACATAGAGAAAGGCCATGGGGAAAAGATCATATTGAGAAGTGTCGGAGGCACATGGACCTTATATGCATAAATATGACATTTATGACACTTCTTTGCAAATTTATAACAATCAGATTCCATTGTCAGCCAATAGTAACCTTTCCTAAGCATCTTTTTAGCCATTGAATGTCCATTGGCATGAGTTCCAAATGAATCTTTATGAACCTCATGCATCAACATGTCTGCTTCGTGTCTATCCACGCATCTGAGCAAGACCATGTCATGATTTATTTTATACAACACATTTTCATTGAGGAATAAACTGCCAACCAATCTTTTCAATGTCCTTCCATCCTTCTTCGATGCACCGACCGGGTATTCCTGAGTCTAAAGGAAATGCTTGATGTCATGATACCAAGGTTTTTCATCTTCTACCTCTTCTGTTGTAAACACATGAGCGGGCCTATCCAGTCGCCGAACTGTAATTCGAAGTATATCATTCCAAGTATTTACTTGGTACATAGAAGCCAGAGTTTCCATAGCGCCTGCCATTTGATTTTCATCTCTAGGAATGTGATGGAATTCAACTTTGTTAAAGAAGGGTAACAATCTTCTAGCATAATCTTTGTAAGGGATCAAGCTAGGGTGACGAGTATCCCATTCTCCTTTAATCTGATTTATTACCAAAGTTGAATCACCATACACATCTAGAATTTTAATTCTGAGATCAATAGCTTCTTCGGGACCCATGATGCAAGCCTCATATTCTTCCATATTATTAGTACAATCAAATGTTAACCTTACGGTAAAAGGAATGTGCAATCCATGGGGAGTGACAATCACGGCACCAATTCCTTTACCATAATCATTCACAGCTCCATTAAATATCATACTCCAACGAGATTCAGGGTCAGGACCTTCCTCAGGCAATGGTTCATCATAATCTTTCACTTTCAGGAACATCACATCATCATCGGGGAATTCATATTCTACAGACTGGTGATCCTCCACTTGTTGGAGAGCAAGATAATCTGCCAACACACTACTTTTAATACCTTTTTGAGTGTGGTATTCGATATCATATTCATATAACAACATCTGCCAGCAGGTAATTCTCCCAGTAAGAGCAGGCTTTTCAAAAATGTACTTGATTGGATCCATTTTGGAGATCAACCAAGTAGTGTGATTCAACATATACTGCCGCAAACGCTTTTCCGCCCAGGCCAAAGCACAACATGTCTTTTCCAACAAGGAATACCGCGACTCACAGTCATTGAATTTTTTACTGAGATAATAAATGGCGAACTCCTTCTTCCTTGTTTCATCCTGTTGTCACAGAGTACAACTCATAGATTTATCTAACACTGTTAGATACATAATCAACGGTCTTCCTTCGACAGGAGGGAGCAAGATAGGAGGTTCAAGAAGATATTCTTTAATACTTTCAAATTCCATTTAGCAGTCATTCGTCCATATATAACCTTGATATTTCTTTAACAACTTAAAGATTGGTTCACATGTTGCAGTCATGTGGGAAATGAATTTGGAAATATAATTCAAACGCCCGAGGAAACCTCTGACTCGCTTTTCATTTCTTGGCGCTGGCATCTCTTGAATTTCTTTGACTTTATCAGGGTCAACTTCAATTCCTTTCTGGCTAACAATGAAACTCAACAATTTCCCTGATCGAACACCGAATGTGCATTTATTTGGATTCAAGCGGAGACGATACTTCATCAAACCCTGAAACAACTTTAACAAATATTCTACATGCCCTTCTTCAGTATGGGATTTGGCAATAATATCATCAACATATACTTCGATTTCCTTGTGCATCATATCTTGGAATAGGTTTGTCATAGCCCTCTGGTACGTTGCACCAGCGTTCTTCAACCCGAAGGGCATCACTTTGTAATAGAATGTTCCCTAGGGTGTGATAAACGTTGTTTTTTCCATGTCCTCCGGAGCCACTCTTATTTGATTATACCCATAAAATACGTCCATGAACGAGAATACTTTGAATTTTGATGTGCTATCCACTCACATATCAATGTGTGGCAATGGAAAATCATCTTTTAGACTAGCTTTATTTAGATCTCTGTAATCTGCGCACATGCGGACTTTTCCATATTTTTTCGGTTTTGGGAAAATATTGTCAATCCATTGAGGATACACTGACGTCACAAGAAAACCAGCATTAATCTATTTTAGAACCTCCTCTTTGATCTTCACTGCCATATCTGGGTGAGTTCTTCTCGACTTTTGTTTAATTGCTGGACACTTTGGCTTCAACGGCAAACGGTGCTCTACAATATTTGTATCTAGACCAGGCATATCTTGATAAGACCAAGCAAAAATATCCACATACTCTTTCAACAAGTCAATCAATCTACTTTTCACATCAGGATGCAGCAATGCTCTAATCTTGAATTCCTTCAGATCTTCTTCTGAACCCAAATTGATCACTTCCAAAGGATCTTTATATGCTTGAATGGTATTTTCCTCATGCTCAAACAACCGTGAGACCTCTTATGGAATCTCATCATAATCTTCTTCTTCAGCCCCATACACAGGACATTCAAAGTTTGGAGAGGGTGCAGGGTCATTGTATTCAACGGGTTTTTTAATTAATTTGCACATATGATTTATGATTGCTTTTAGAAACTGATACATATAACAAGTGATCATGCAGATTGAATTTCAGTTATTATTTATTTTGAAGGTTTTTTTATTACCATTTTCCAAGAAAAAGCGGAAAATAAAGACCCAATTTGGGAAACAAAGACAACTTTTATTATTGATTTTAAAAGTCACAGTAAACAGATAAGCCCTACAACATTAATAATTCTACCTTGGGCAGAGTGAAGGGTTTTTCAAAAAGATTAACAAAACAAATTACTTTGAAACATGTATGCAAGAGGGAACATCAATGATGATCCAGTTCTGAACCCTAACACCGTGTGTCACATAATTCGGAATTTCCTGCTCTGCTTCATCTTCTACAATGGCATTAATCCTAGAAACATTTGGATGAAGATAACCCCCGCTATGGAAGATGTCTTGATACTTGCTCACAACAGACTTCGGCTTCATTCCCTTGCCTTTTTCATTCTTCAAAGAGAACCCCAAGCCAGCTCTGTTCTTGTTCACAGGTGGATCCACAATCTATCCCCATACTTCACTTTGACCCTTACGCACAACCTGTTGCGCATCCTTATGTGAAACCAGGGAATTCTCATTTCCTCTTATATTGTCAATGGATAAGGCTTTGAACTGGGTTCCAATAGATGCTTCATTCACCTCAACAATGCTGAAAGAGGACAAATGAGATATCAATAATGCTTGTTCCCCATTTATGATCACTACTTTCCCTTCACGTACAAACTTCAGTTTCTGGTGTAAAGTTGAAGTGATAGCCCCTGCCTCATGTATCCACGACCTTCCTAGCAAACAGCTATAAGCGGGTACAATATCCATGACCTAAAATGTTATCTAAAATAAATGTGGTCCTATATGAATAGGCAAGTCCACTTCACCAATAACATATTTCCTTGATCCATCAAACGCTTTCACAATAATGCCACTCGGGCGCATAGGCGTTCCTTGATGTTTCAACTTCATAAGCGTACTCCTCGGTATGACATTCAACGCAGATCCATTATCATTCAGCACATTGGATAGTGAATCATTCTTGCATTTCATGGAGATGTGGACGTCCAGGTTGTGATTCCTTCCTTCATCTGGTAATTCATCATCGCAAAAACTCAAGTTATTACATGACGTGATGTTCCCTATTACACTGCTGAATTGGTCTATTGGCATATCACTCTCCACAAAAGCTTTGTCTAGTACCCTCATCAAGGATTCTCTATGAGCAGAGGAGTTCATCAATAATGCCAAGATAGATATTTTTGAAGGAGTCTGAAGTAGTTGATCTACAATTATGTAGTCTCTCATCTTGATCATCTTCAAAATATCATCCACTTCTTTCTCTAACGTAGCCCCACTAGTCTCACCCGTAGCCTTCTTGGGTTCAACATTCTCAGCAATTTTCTTTCCAACACTAACATCTTCTCGAACAAGTGGTGCAAACAGACGACTGTTGCGGGTCACGCTGCTATTTTCAGCATATTCCTAACATCAAGCATTGGCTGGATAGGAACTTCCACTCCATCCTCTAAGATTGTAGTGTTGTATTTGTAAGGCACAGCCTTATCTGACTTGTAGGGGATAGGACCCAGAAAACTAATCACCAATGAGGAAACAACGGGCTGGCCATAATACTCAACTTCAAGATGGGCGGGTGCCCCAAAACAAGGTACAATGACGTTTACCCCTTCTTCAACATAATCAGTCATTATTGAGTCATTTCTAGAAAACAAATCCTCATTTGAGGAGAAATACTCATCTGCGGAGGCATACTCTTCATACGACTCTTCTTCAGACAAACAAACCTCAACCATATAAACATCATGGTAATCATCCCTTTGACTTGTAACCTTGATAATTTCATTATCTAACAACAACTTAACACCCTTCTTCATGATTGAACATCCTCGGGAATCTCAACAGCAAACTCTGCAAGATCCACATTGGTGTTCCACCAGACCAGCCATATGGTAGAAGGTAGCATGCAATTGCACAAGGTCCTCATTCATATACTCTACATCAAAAATTCTGAATTCTACAGGACATCCAGAAACCATATTCAGCTCCTCTTCATACTCTTCCCTAGGCCTGATTATGTGGATTAGGCCCTCATCCATCATCTCCTATAAATCAGCCTTTATCTTATCGCAACCCTATATGTCTGTACTGCAAATAGCACAACCGGCATGGTCATGCGTATAGTAGCTAAATTCACAAAGGTCTGCATGCATTTTCACCATATCTCCTCTAACAAGATTAATATCAAAAATCCGGAAGTCACTTGGACAACCGGCCACCATATTCACAGTATTTAATCCTCCATTCTTGGGTAGAGGATTGTCTTTCACATTAGGGCCCACATCCTTGAAAGATAGAATACCATACTTTACCAATTTTTGCACCTCAGTCTTCAAAGGATAACAATTCTCAACATTATGCCCTGGTGCTCCCTGATGAAAAGCACATGTTTGGTCTGCCTTGTAATACCAAGGAAATGGTGATGGTACAGCGGGAGGTGGTCGGGTCTGAACTAGCTTCTTCTGAATCAATTCTAGTAGTAACTTTGTATAGCTCATAGGAATAGGGTCATAACTCTCCCTTCTCTGATTATGCCCTTGATTCCCCTACTGGGACAGACTCTAATAAACAACGGTAGTTAGAGCTGCACCCACAACTGGAGTAACTAAGGCGACTTGATGATGACGCTGATAATTCCTTCTAGGAGTATTAACCCTCCTCTCTTGCATAACAGCATTTGCATCCCCTTCCTTCTTCTTGGTAAACCCATAATATGGCTTCTCCACACCTCCAGATCCTTCACTCTTTGTTAAACGGCCCTCTCTTATAGCCTCTTCTAAGAGGATACCAATTCCTACCATTTTAGTAAAGTCACTTGGCGCACTTGCTACCATCCTCTCGTAGTAGAAAGCACCCATAATTTTCAAGAAAATCTTAGTCATATCCTTCTCTTCCATTCGAGGAATCACTTGGGCGGCTACCTCACGCCATCTCTGTGCATATTCTTTGAATGATTCCGTCTTTCTGAATCATGGCCCTGAGTTGGTCATGGTCAGGCGCCATGTCCATGTTGTGCTTGTATTGTTTGATGAATGCTTCTCCCAAATCATTGACAATATGGATATTGGAATTGTCCAAACTCATATACCACTTCAGCACAGCACCGGTCAAACTATCCTGAAAAAAGTGAATCAGCAGACGTTGATCATTAGTATGGGTAGACATTCTCCTCACGTACATCACCAGATGAGCACGAGGGAAAGTGTTTCCCTTGTACTTCTCAAACTCTGGGACCTTAAACTTAGCAGGTATCTTAACATTCGGGACCAAGCATAACTCATTCACATTCTGCCCAAATATCTCTTTTCCCCTGAGGGCCTTTATCTCTCTTTGCATCCTGTCGAATTGCTCTTGAAAATCATCTATTATGTCATAAAGACCCAAGTCTTTGCTCGATGGCGAGAAAGGACGACACACATCATCATTAAAAAATGGAATCATATTCACCGAAGGAGGTGCAGCAGGAGCAGCATGCACCACAGGAGGTGTTGTAGTAACAATAGTCTGAATAATTGGAGTATCTTGAGGACCAAGATTGAAACCTTCAAGTGCAAAATTTTCTGGCATTCCCCATGGATAACCTTGAGGCATGCGATTCTGAACAACAGTTGGAGTAGCAGATACAGGAACAGTCAGAGCTTCAGTAGTTGCCCTTGTTGGTTGAGGTTGGACACTCAGTGGATGATTTTGAGCAGCCACCAGAGATTCCATCAGAGCAGTCAGATTAGCCATGCCGGCCTTCAAAGTAGAAACCTCCTCGCGCAGCTCGCGATTTTCTTGTTCTAAGTTGTCCATCTTCTTTCTGAAATTAGCCCAGGTGTTGTAGTGGTGAGTCAACTTGCTGAACAAAGTAAAGAAGCTTGGTAAGACACTTGGATATGCATAACAAGTGCATGAAATATGTGAAATATGATGCATGATATGTAATGCACATGATTTTATTTTATTTAATATTTCAAGGGATTTAAAATTTATGGACATATTGCAAATATCAAGGTAATAATGTATTTGAAAATACTGAAAATTCCATTATAACAACTCCAAGATGGATTAGAAGTTTCAATGATCCCAAGTACAAGATGAAAATAAAATCTAAAACCCTGAGAAGTAAAACTGATGGAGATCACTCTATACGTTGGAGCTTCCCCGTGAGCCTGGAAATCTGAGCTTTCATCCTCTGGTTTTCTTCCGCATATCTGGTGGCAACCTCCTTCCAATCACCTGAATCTGGAAGTCAGTAATCAACATCTGATTGAGGCTTAGGAGAAAATAAATCACCTTTCCTCTCCATAGTCTCTACCACTCGACTCTCAAGGATCTCAATCAAGTCGTCTTTCTCCTTCAAGTCTGCTCTATAAGAATTCTATAAAGTTTGGAACTTGTTCTTCCAAGCATCCTTTTCCTGCTGCATCCTGACCAAAACAATTTGTAGCTCTTCTAGATCATCTAATAAGGGAGAAGGGGTTTTTACAAATAAATCAAGCATAGGTGTTTCCCAGGAATGCGACATCTTCAACTGAATGGCTCTCGTTTGGACCCACTGAAGCTATGACTCCAAAGAAATAACACCCATGTGTCCCAAATCCTTCCTACTCTTCTTATGAATGTGACGCCAGGCCTTCGCAATATTCTCCCTAGCTTCCCTATGGTCTTCTCCCTCCTTCAGAAATAAACCACTCAAATGAATACTATTTGGTTTATCCCTCATCGGATAACCAAGTTGCCGTCGTGCAAGAATAGGGTTATAGTTAATTCCTCCCTTTGTACCAAGAAGAGGTACATTGGGGAAACTACCATAATTGTCAATAATCTCTATATCCTGGTAAGTTCGATGATACCAATCAATATCCGAGTGAGTAAGTGCCATGATCTTAGGAGCCCAACGGGGTTCCTTCTTGACATCTCAAAAAGCATCAGACTGGGGCATATGAGAGATAAACCACCGGTACAACAGGGGCGCGCAACAGATAATCATCTCCCCATGATAAGAATTCCGAAGATGAATAGAGTAATAAGAATCACCCAACAAGGTAGGAAAGGGGTTTCCAATCATGAAAAAGATCCCGATAGCATTAATTTCAACAAACTTGTCCATATTAAGAAATAAGAATAACCCATAAGCAAGTAGAGCAAAGATGGCCTCAAAAGCGACTGTACTCTTCATCCTGGAAAAATAACGAGCTTTCTCCAATAAGAACTGAGTTGGTAATCCTCTAATACCTCCTTTAGTAGTCATATTGGCTTCCACCTCAGACTTCCCCAGATGAATCAAAGCATCAATCTCATGTGGTTTTGGCTCACCCTCCATACCAGTAAAAGGAACACCATCGATAACAGGTAAATCCAATAGATAAGAATACTCCAACAGTATGGGCATCAACTGATAGTCGGGAAAAGTAAAGCAATGATACATTGGATCATAGAACTGGACTAAGGTCGAGAGAATACCCTTCTTCATCTTCAGCTTCATGAGAGGAATAATGGATCCATACTTCTTCTGAAAGTCTATAGAACACTCGATCTTGGGAATTAGACTGGTCAACTCATCTATCTTGGGATCCTTGAAACTGTACTTCCCGGTCTTTCTCTTTCTAGAATCCATGGTTAAAAAGTACTTGAGATATTCACAAATGGTCAACTTTTAAATCCCTTGAAATAAGATCTCTCCAAAAGATAATTATGAGTGCATAGATCCATGATGCAGCAATCACACACAAGATCACACATATAGGGTTCATAGGTTCAGCGTCACAGGCATGAGGTCGAAGGCACTACCCATAAGGTGTTGGTCTAAAAGTTATCACCTGCCGAAAAAGGTTCTAGAGGTTCCCAGAGTCTACATTCTTCCTTCGGATATTACCAACTTCCCGATTAACTCGGTAATTAGTAATGTTCTCAAGAAAAACTCGTCCGAGCATACTATCACGTGACAACTATTTCCGAATTACTCTGTCATAGCTTCCGCACTACACCCAAAAGCCAAGATGGGTTTGGTATTCTACGGTCCTCAGTTTCAGCAGGCTCCCAGGTCGAAAGCAGTACGTCTACCCGATTACTCGATAAACGACACTACAGTCAAAGGGGCCTCCACTAAGTGGGGGATCTCATGCCTCCTTTTTTGAGATTACTCCCTCAAATTTAACATAACTATACCTCCCGTCCTATCTTATAGTTTGCCCAAGTCCGGGTATCAGACTTATGAGTAATTACTAAGCACCCTGAAAACAAGGAAAATCCAGACAAACATATGTACAACATATAACACAAAAACAATAATAACACATATACAGATATAAACAAAGATAGGCTCAACCCACTTAGGGATGTACCAGCAAGAGGTCAACCTTTCCCCAGTGAAGTCGCCATTTTTCTTTAGGGGTAGAAATGTTTAAGACTAAGCTATTGGATTGACTAGACTTATACAAATCAAAATCAAAATCGCCACCACGCTTTATTGTTTCCAAAGGAATGGGAAAAGAGCGAATAACCCAAAAAGAGGGGGAAGATTCCAGGTAAGGGGGTTGGTTATGCAAAGGGAAGGTATTAGCACCCTAAACATCTACGATACTTCGTAGGAACCTCTTTGTAAAATCTGTATATTTTGGTTATGAAAAAATGTTGTATAAAATAGATGGTGGAGGTGAGAAAAGAAATATATTTTTTTATGATTTTTTGCACCTGCCGCGGTAGCGAACCTTTAGTGCCTATGTACCACCTTTTCGTGCAATAAGGGATCAGGGTACATGTATTTCCTCTTTTAAAAATTTTAAAACACAAATGTGTTGGTTAATTTTATGAGATAAAACATCATCGTTATTGTTCGTGTGGAAAACATGCCTACCACCCACAATCATGAGAAAGGAGAATTTGCATCATCTCAAAGTGGAGGATATGGCTTGGATTTTAGAATCAACAATGCCTCACTCATCACCCAAGTGGAAAATATCTCTCCTCACTACATATTGTAGAAGTATAGTTGTTTGCATCACTACAAGGATTGACAAGAGTACAATCTTTTTGAGAAAAGTTTAAAGATAAATGCCAAAGTGGAAAAATGGTTTGAATGAGATTGATTGACTTTTAATCTTCTCACAAAAAGGATGTCAAAGTATTATTAAGTTTATTGGAGTTTATTTATGAAAATATTTGAAAATGCATGGACCTAAGTCCAAGTTTATTATGAAATTGGTTCAAGTTTAAAACAAGAAGAGTTTTCAAAAGGAGGGAGAAGATTTTTGAAATTAAAGAAGATGGGAGGAGAAGAAGAGGATATCCTAAAGCATAATGTAAAAGCTAAGGATAAGAACCATCTAACCAACAAGAAGCCAATACTTGACACTATGAGCCAAGATAGAATTCCCATTCTTTGGATTGAAACCAAACAAGCAAAAATACAAGACCTCTTGAGAGAACCAAACTTCAAGTATATTAAGTCTTCACAAAAATTGGGCATAGTAACGGCTGTATACGGGTGAATTCTAGATTACAAACAAAGGGGTGTAATAATAATAACCTGCACACAAAACAAAAAAACAACCCAATATCTTGAGGTAAACCTCAAGAGCTCCAGACAAAATAATCAGATAAGATCACAAGGTCTCCAATCATAGGCCAAGGTTTCTAATCCTAAGTCCAAAAAGTCCAATGCTCCATAATGCCAAGGATATTAACCAAATAGTCCAAGTATCATTAAAGATTTTTAGGGTTTGTGTTGATTATTAGGTGTTTTAAAAAGAAAAGAAAAACTCAAGTGAGCAAAAATAAAAATGACAAGAAAGTAAATACTCAAATGAGCAAAGATGAAAATGGCATGAAATGTAAATGCTAAAAGTAAATAGTGCATAAAAATAAAAGGGGCATATAATAAAAGAATAAAGGATAAAGTCAATTATTAGTGATTAGTGGTTAGTTGGATGATCATCTTGAAACTTGCATTTGGAACTCATTAGAGGATTGGTAGAACCAAAGCCTCCACACAATAAGTTGCATTTGCTTTTTGTCAAGTATATCATCCATTTGGAATCCTTATGAGTATCATTTAATGATCAACGATGTTTAAGTGATCAGTGTTGGCCAAAGGTGTCGTAGATCCATTAGAGGATTGGTAGAACCAAAGCCTCCACACAATAAATCTCAAGGTTATTGGATCAAAGACATCAAATTAACATATTTGGGCTTGCAAACATAAGTTTGGGCCACGAATGATCATTTATTCGAATCGGGACCAAATTTAGCGCTATGTTAAGCAATCATAAGTGGACTTATATAGAAGTCGCACCTATTTTGAGGTCGGTCAATAGCAATCTATGCACCATTTGTTTTGAGACATGATATAGAGATCATGCTCCAACAAGATTTAGTGTAATAATAAGGGGATGAGATGAAGAGGGGTGGGAGAGAATATACAAATCACTTTTGGATTAAATTTAACCAAACTATTATTAAAATCATTCATCCATTTTTGTGGAGTTACACTCAACACCATGGATCCAATGATGTTAATAAAGTTCATGATCAAAAATTTAACCCAAGATCAGCCAGAAAATAGTCACAAAATAATATTACATTTTAATATATACAAAAAGGTTTAAAAATAATGTTTAAAAATAGAAATAAAAGAGAAAAATATCAACTATTTTCAAATTAATCAAGAAATAAAAAGTAAGACCATAGAAAAATCAGAAAAGGACTCAAATGATTTTATAAATTTTTTGGCAATTTTTTAAAGTCATAAACTATTTTTAAAATTAAAAGAAAGGGGTAAAATAAACCAAAAATGATAAAAAAAAATAAAAAATTCATAAACAAAAATAAAATAAGGTCACCAGTATTTGTCACAATATCATTGGATCATTCCATAATTTTTTTAGAATTTAAAAATGCATAAAAGTATTTTTAAACATTTAAAACAATTCAAATAAAGTGTAAATTTATAAAAGATACCAAAACACAAAATTAAATTGTGAAGTTTCAGACTTTCCATAATTTTTTCAGATTTTTCATAATTTTTCATCTAAAAGTATTTTTCATATTTTTTGGACTTAAAATGAATTTTCTATAATTTTTTGAAGTTTAAAACAATTAAATATAAAAATCATAAAAGAAAATAAAAGTCAAAAATATGTGGACCATTAGATGAGAGTCAAAACACATTAGTAATCGGATCCAAAGGATCTGGCGCGCTGTGCATATCATGGTCATTAGTGAATAAAGCATAGAATCAAAAATAAAATCAGAATAAAAAAAACAAGTGGCACGCCATCATTGGTTGGAAGATGACACGTTGGTCATCTTCAACCTCCAGCCAACGTGAATTGTAGGTCTCTCAAACTGTAAAATCAGAAGCTCAGACCTATGCCATTTGCTTCGTCTCTTCAAGACGAAGATAACCACACCCTCGCGCCAAATTTATATAAATTGTAGCTCAAGCAATTTGGAAGGAAAGTTTTGAAAAGGGATTTGAAATTTCATGGTCAAGATGTGTTTCCCGTAAAAAACAAGTGTTGCGACTAGAACCAGGGCAATGAGAGCATCACAATGATATCAAAGTTTTGAAGAATTGATGAAGGAATCTACCTATTGAAGTTAAGTTGCAGAGCTCTGAAACTGGACTTCTATGGAGCAATATAGGGCACGATTCTTGAATGTAATTATATGGTTAGCTTCATGGAAGATCAAGGAAGGTGAATTGATGAAAAAATTGGATTGAAAAAGGCTTGTATATGGATTTCAAAGTTGCTGAATTCTGAGTTATGGAACAAGTTTGGCAGGGTGATTCTGGCTATCCAAGCTTGAGGAAATGAATGGGGAATGGCCCTCTATTTATAGGGAATCAAATGGAATGTCCAAGCGTATGAAATGATGAAGTCTGGAGGGAAATCGTGTGAAGTAACAAGAAAAGTGTGACTTCTAATTTGATCAAAACTCATCCAAAACACGCGTTTTGTTGTGCTAATCACTTCTGGAAGTTCACTAAACACGTTCAGAAGCAAAAACGCGCAGAAACAAAGTGTTTAGAAGCCAAATCAAGGATTTCAAACTTCTGACTTGGTGAAAAATTCAGTTTCAAAGTGTCAACTTCTGACCAATGGCATTCTCAGCTCAAGGGGTCTTGGGGCATGATTCTTGAGCTGAAAGTTGTATACAGTCAGAGTTGGAGAAAAAGGGTTGACTTTCCATACTTAGAAATATTTCAAATTTCTCTTCAAAAGTGACCTATAATGTCTTGCATCCAAGCATAGCCTTCCACTTAGAATTTTCTCTTGACTAAAAAAGATGGCATGAAGTAGGTATCTTGAATGACATTTTGAAACTTGAACAATTCAAAATCTCCAAAAATTGAGAAGGTTATCACTTGTTTAAGTTGGAAAATTTTCATAAAATGACCTATAATCTTTTGTATCCTTAAGGAAACTTCCATCCGTTTTCTCACTTTGCACATAAAAGAAGTCATAAAGTCCATATCTTCAAGATCATTATGGAAAAATAGTGGGCTAAAGGTGATAAAAATTGACCAAGTTATGATAATTTGAAGTCACACATGGAAAATTGGGGATTCATCTGGAGGACTTGTAATCTTTCTTCCTCATCAAGTTTCTTCCACATGAAAACTCATTGGAACTTTTGAAGTGATTTGTTAATAGCCATTTGAAGAGAATGATGTCTTTAGAATCACTCAAAAATACCAAAAGATGAGCAAGATATACTCCTTTGAAGTTCAAAACCCTAGCTTCTAGATTAAGAAACATGCCTTGAGGAACTTTAACAATTTTGAACAAAATTATTGTACCAAAACAAATGCTTTATAAATATAAGTTGTTGAGGATGATAATGAGAACTCATAGCAACTACAACCACTTCCATATCTTGAGAATTGAGAAGAACATGCACTTGTGACCAAAAGGAATAAAATCTTGTCCAAACATGACTATTTTTTCAAACAACCCCTTGTACTTTTTGGATCAAATTTAATAATCTTGAAATATGGTGAACCAAAATTAGCTTGCCATTCCATTTCCTCCAAAACAACTTCAATTGTGAGGCTTGAACTTCTCAACCTTTATGGACTAGGGCATGGAAATAAACTCATGAACCCATGAGGCAACTTGTTAAATCTCATTGCCTTTACCCACATGGATAACAAGCAAGACAAACCGACATTGCATTTTATTAATTAAAAGAAGAAATCAAGACAAAAAAATATTCATGATCACAAAAGAACACCAGTCAAGGTACTTGGTGATTCCTCAAAGTGAATCCCAGTGTGATCTTATTGTAATGGAATCAACATGGTATGATGAAGGGATCTTAGGGGCAAAAATTAGGGTACAACACTGGGCATGATACTGATGATTGTTAGGCGCTGAAATACAAGATTTAAGACATGATTGACGCCAAGGAGTTTGACTTCGACCCTCAAGAGGCTCCTAACGTGACCACTGCTCCTATGCCAAATCATTGAGAGCATCCTATTCATTTTGAATTTTCAATTGTAATCTCTTTTGTTGTTCAAACATTTATCTATTAATGTCAAACTTTTTTTCATTAATGCATTGAATATGTTTGTCTTGAATTAACCCATTCGTTTTAATTATATTTAAACTATGCTTGTTACTCCCTTTATGATATTCAACTCTTGTTTTAAAAGTTGCAAGCCTTTAGAGGGAGGATGACGAAAATAATGCCTTAATCTCATACAATATGCTTTTGGACAGACCTTTCTAACGATGTACACACGTTCTTTCAATTCCTAAACACTGGAGTTATAAGGAGGATAATCCCTAATCAGTCCCTTTGAGCCAAAGAAGTAGAAGTTTTCTTTTTTACACAAATTAAAACCTTTAATCAAAACTTGGGGCAGGGTAGTCTCTCAGTTAAATCAAAAATGTGCGTTCAGTCGTAAACTTTCACTTTGTATACAACGAATGACATCAAAAACATTCATCTGGAATCAAAAGACAGTGATGGTTCCCTATCACAAGCAAGTCATTATCTCTCAAAAAGAAAAGCCCACTAAGGCAAAACCTACAAAGGAGACTTAATAAAAACTTGGGCATCCCACTGACTGTAATCTCAAAAAAGGAACAGTCAGGCAAAAATAGGGATAAATCAAAAAGAGGTCACTACAAATCCTTAACAACATGGAAAGTATAAAAAAATGACTGCCTTCCAACAAACTTAACTTGTCTGAACCATCAGCAAAACGTCACTCCAGACTCGATTGGAGTCCAAACGCACAATTAACTGAGTTTAGGAATGAAGGACATCACGAAGAACGGGCGGGTACAAATACACTTTGAGCCTTATCCTTTGTTTCTTAAACCGTGAACCAGACCACGATACAACCTTTAAAAGTTCTAATTGAAGAATGGGTTAGTTCGAAAGCATATTGTTACAAAAGGTATCCTGACTCCAGTAAGGCTTACTCTAAATCCTGATTTGAATTCACATACTTGCAAAATTCTTTTATTTGCTAACACGCATTTTCAAAACTTCAAGAAAAGCATAAATTTTGCATTATTTGAATATCGCTATTTGCATATAGCTATTTGTTTGACAGTAGAGAAATTCACACGACGAATGTACAGCAAACGAAAGCTCTCTCAGTGAACAAAATCACTTCAAATGGGATGACACTTCCAATGACAGATCTCTTATAAACAAGGGGGCATGACATGTCACTATCCAACTCTCCTGGGGGCAGTCAAGTCAATATTCCAAGAAACCTCTCAAGAAATGTTGAATAACCAGGGGTAGGTCTGTATCTGAATCACTTGGGGCATTGAACGTGAATTCCAATAAAGGGTTGTGTAGGGTCAGGCAAACATTTCCTAGAAATACCACAAACACTTACTATCAGGGGCAGTTACAAATCTCCCACAAAGTCCTTTTCATAGGGTGGTCCCCCAGCCAGAATTTCAATCCCTAAAAGCATCTCCAACTGAGTTGATCTCAAGAATCTTAGAGGATCTCTTCCAAAAAAAAAACACCTCTCTAGCAGGTTGGCGACATGGTTTATTTCCCCAACAAATGGTAAGATTCCCCAACTTGAATTTTCCTCCCAGACTATCACAAATCAAGGGACCAGAACTCCTCTTCCCCAGTAAACTTTCCTATAATCCCCTGTAAGTTGCTGCAAAACCTAGAAGACAACAAGATAACAATTAACTCCTAAATCCCCAATAAGTTGTTAGCTTCCTTTCTCTTCCATCAAGAGATAATTACCCAGTAGAGTAATGGAAAACTAAGACTCCTAAACTCTCTTCCCCAAGCAGGAATCAACACTCTCCACAGAGTTTTCTTCTAAAGCAAAATCAACATCCCCTAACGGATTTCTCCTCAAAACAACAAAAACAGGAATTCCGAGTGGAAACATTCTAAGCAAGGTTTGAAGATGGTCATACTCTTCATCCCCAACGGTCATCCGGGATTCAGCCTCCCAAAACTCCCCAACATTTGTCAAGGATTTATTTTCCAAAAATCACATTCCAACAACATTTCATACATCATATTTACATACATGATAAATTCATACAGCATAATCTCATTTATTTTAAGAACATCATTACGCCATGCATTTCGTACATCATGATATTGTATGCAGCTAACTCTTTACCTTTTCAGGAAAGATCAAACAACAGATAACTATCTTCAACAATTTTCAACAGTTCCAGATTAATACATGTAACAAGACAGGACAACTATCTGTGGACGACCATTTGTAGATTAATACCTGTAACAAGCCAGGTAAGCTATCTACATGAGCAGATTGAAGATTAATACCTGTAACAAGCCAGGAAAACTATATTTCTCTCTAAGGTCAAAGATCAACACCTATAACAAGCCAAGAAAACTATCTTTCTTTCTCAGGTCAGAGATTAATACCTGAAACCAGACAGGACAAGTATCTACTCGACCATCATCAAGCAACCCTACCCAGGTTCCTTCTCATTTCCAGATGCAGTTTCACATGGACTCATCATCAAGCAACCCTACCCAGGATCCTTCTCATTTCCAGATGCAGTTTCACACGGACTCATCATCAAGTAACCCTACCCAGGTTCCTTCTTATTTCCAGATGCAGTTTCACACAGACTCATCATCAAGCAACCATACGCAGGTTCCTTCTCATTTCCAGATGCAGTTTCACACGGATTCATCATCAAGAAACCCTACCCAGGTTACTTCTCATTTCTAGATTCATTTTCACACGGACTCATCATCAAGCAACCCTACCCAGGATCATTCTCATTTCCAAATGCAGTTTCACACGGACTCATCATCAAGCAACCCTACCCAAGTTCCTTCTCATTTCCAGATGCAGTTTCACACGGACTCATCATCAAGCAACCCTACCCAGGTTCCTTCTCATTTCCATATGCATTTTTACACGAACTCATCAAGAAGCAATCCTACACGGGCTCCTTCTCATTCAGATTTCAGATACAGTTCATATACGCTCCAGATACGGATGCCATTCTGATGTTCATTCAGATTCAGCTTTCAGATACAGTTTAGATATGATCCAAATGCGGATGTCATTCTGAAGCTCATTCAGTACATCTTTCAAATACGAGTCAGATACAATTCATTTATGGATATTTTTCTGATACTCATCCTACTACATCTACTATTTCAGTATAAATCAATTAGAGGTTTATTTTGATATTGCTTCAATGTTTGGCCACCAATCACTTTTGGATGGAATCTGTAAGCCCATCTATGATAACTCTCCATCATACCTCCAAATGGCATCTTTAAGACCATTCCATGCACAATCAACCACCACATCATCGAGTGCAAATTTATGGGCACTCTAGTGTTCAATCATCTTCCACCTTCAAGTCACGAATGGCAGGTTCGCCAATCTAACTCTTCAGATTTAAGAAGATTGAACAAGGGAAGGAGTTGTACCCCAAAATTTGTCCTCTCATTTCTCAAAGGATCCTCCTAGACCCTCAGGTTTGCTTCTATCAAGTTTCAAGTCGTGGACTACAATTTTCCAAGAAAGTTATTCACAGGGGCAAAGTGGTCAAATGCACACTAATAAGTCAAACTTTGACTTTTTGATCAAAAATCAAGTTTCAACAATCATATTTCATCAAGATATGAAATTGGTTCCTCAAGAAATCAAAACTAAGAAATTGCTTTGAAAAATCAAATTTCTAAACATTTAGAAAATTTTCTAAGTGTTAAGAGAATATGGTACTTAAGAACTTCTGCGACAACCTCCACACAAGTGCAATCAGAATTTGCAGAGACGGTTCATAATATGAATCTCCAATAAGAACATATGGAAGCAATGTTCTTCGGTCAGAACATAACTCTTCGTCATATGGAGGCTATGTTTCTGGTCTTCTGCGATCAGAACATCACCAAATCCCAAAACCTCGTTTAAGCAGCCTACTGCCCTGCTACAGCACAGTCCTACAACCAGCTGCTGATCTAGTCCATGCCTGCACTTTCTCAAACCCCATATTTGCACCAAATTATCATACAAAAGTTGTGATTAAAAAGAAATGGAACAGTATGCCAAAAGGATTTAAATCTCATTTGTTTTCCCCCCCAAAACCACAACAAACTCACCTATAAATAAGTTGCTCCATCACACTTTCAAGGGGATGGCTTTTGGAAAGAGTGAATTATCAAGGAGAGAAAAGAAAACAGTAAAACGTTTGTGAATCCAGAATTCCTAAACGAAACCAAAACCTTTGTTATTCCCTTTGAATCAAAGAACTCAACATTTTATGTTCCGTTGTTCTTGCTAACTCCAGAACATCTGAAGGCAACAACTCAAATCTCAAACACACGCTTCAGATTCAAGGTAAGTCTTTATGATTTTGTATCTTTTCCTTCAGAATATCATTAAATATGTAAATATCATAGTATTGATGTTGTCCATATCATTGCATAAGTAAGAAAAACCATGGATCAGAACTTCTCGAATAAAGCTAGGCTCAGAATTAGGATTAGAACTTCTATAAATTGTTGTGCTTTTATCTTTCTGATTTGTTGTTGTTAAGAACTGAATAAGTTGTTGATGTGTTGATTAATGTAAGGAAGGAGTTGAAATGTAACACAGAACTTGAGTTCTACTCATTGTTTTAACACACAAAACTTCTAGGATTTCTTACTATTTTAACACACAGAACTTCTGACTTTTCACTCACTATTTAACACAACACAGAACTTCTGATTTTCACTCACTGTTCTAGCACAACATAGAACTTGAGTTCTCCTCACTGTTTAAACACACAGAACTTGTAAGATTTTCTCAGTGTTTTAACACACAGAACTTCTAGGCTTCCTTACTGTTTTAACACATACGAAGCTTCTAAGATTTTCTTACTGTTCTAACACAAATAACTTCATCACGTAGCGATACAGAACTTTTGTTTTCCCCCCTAACATTTCTTTCAGGACCCCAATATGTATCAACTTAGAACTTTTGATCACCCCTAATGTTCCTTGTTGAACCACAGCGCGCCTGGCATCAGAACTTCTAGTCCTCTTAATTTTTCTTTCAGCAACATGCTAATCCTATTTCTCTTTATTTTTCCTTTTTTTTATCTTTTATTTTATTATTAGTACTATTTTTTAATATAAAAAAGGCATAAAAATATTTTATTTTTATTAACTAATTATTCCTTTTTTTCCTAATTCATTAAGACAAAACACCATTTTTAAAACAAGCCTTTTCCTTTTCTTATATTGTACAATTCGATATGGTTGTAATAGATGATTAGGATTTAAATTCTTGCAAATCCCCATTTGTAATTTTGTACCCCCATCCAATAATGATGTAATAGCATAGGACTTTATATTTCCGCAAATTTACCGTTTTCTAACATAAATGCTAGTAATTAGGGTTTGTATCGCAAGACATAAAATCAACAAATAGATAATCCTAACCAAGACTAAATGCATGTAAACCAAACACACCGTTCACACTTGCACCCTTAGGGTAATCCCACTTTGTTTCCTTTCAGAAAATAGTCATGCCCCTCAAATATGGGCGTTTTAGCAAAGTCCCTCGATGACCCTTAATGTTGCCTTCGGTAAACGATCTAGTCCCTAAACGACATTGCTAAAATGTCCCATAGGTTACCTTCTATGACTATACAAACATCCCACGCTCGTACCTTTACATCTAACTATGGGGTTTCTTACCAAAACAATGGTAAGATAACAACATCTAAGGAGGAGGAGGAGGAGAATGTTTAAGACCTTTTGAGTAGGTAGGTTACTCCTATTTGCTCGCTTGCTCACAACAAAATATTGTATACACCAACACTTCACTTTGAAACATTTTCAAAAGACAAAACACTTTTTACGTGTTCTTATAGAGACGAGAACCATTACAAAGACATTATTTTAAAAAATACATTCAAAATACACATCCCAAACACATTTTCAAACAAAAGCAAGTGATCTAGCAAGCAACTAAGAGCCCATAGATAACTATGAATGAAAAGGGTGCTAATACCTTCCCTTTTCATAACCTACCCCCCGAACTCAAGAAAATATCTCGAAAGGTCTTTCTTGTTCTTTTCAACCTTTCCTTATTGGATAAAAGAAAAGTCGGTGGTGAATTTTTCTATCCGCAATAATTGCAATCAAACGCAAAACAACCAAGTCAGTTCTCCCAACGCGTTACACTAGGGATTAAACCCATGGCCTTTTCAATAATAACCTTGGTATTAAAAACACCGAGGTGTTCAGTGCAGACTTCTCATGACGGCCTTAGTAACCTCGATTGGGTTACCAAGATAAAACACATTTTGCGTCTGACGTTACAAGCGTTATTTATAGTAGTGTTCCAAAAGCAAAACAAAAAAAATAGAAAATATAGAAAACCCAAAAATATCTGACTTTCATTTGTTTTCCATAGTGAAAATTTTACATTTCTATTGGTATTCAATTCTCTTCTACCTTGAATGTTCGAAAGTTGGCGCTATTTCTCACCTTGAAGTTTATAAAGTTTGAATAGGGGCAGTTGTTGCACTCAAAAATTTGCCCTCTTATGTCTCATATCTTTTAGGCTTGTGTTTCATTATCATATGCATTCATATATATCATTGGTTCTATTGTTATAGGATCAAAGTATTTCTTTTGGGGTCTTCTTCAGGCATTAGAAGAGAAATTTGACAATCAAGACAAGGAGGATAAGAAATCCTCAATTTTGTGTTCACTCGAGCTACTAAGGATCTCTATGCCTCAAGACATCTCAAAATGTCCACTACTTCATCAGATGATTAAAGTTTGTAAGAATTTGGGTGTTGTTTAACGTTCTCCTATCTTTAGATCCTTGAGCTAGGGTTTTGTTTATTTGAGCATGTGATACATTTTTGGGAGATATTTTTTTTGAAACATCATAATCATCATGTTGTACAAGGCATCTTTGTTCATGAGATTCTCCAAATTACCCAGAGGAGTTAAGTTTGCAAGCGAACCAATGCTCCATCAAAGTTGTGCCACACTGTAAACTTTAACCTGCAAAGCCAAGAACAAAGAAGCCTTGTTGCACATCAGTCTAGTCCAAGTAAATTGTATCCAAATTAGTTCGGTTCACTGGTAAAAACCTATTCATAATCCAAAGGCAATTTAGTTAAACCACAACCTGCAGAAAACTACAAAACCAATTCACAATAAAATTGCCAGCTCATTTTGAATGATTATAGGACATAAGGAGTTAAATCAGAATTCAAAATTAATAGGTCAGCAAAAATTTTAAGAAAAGATTCACCTCACAAGTTCCTCCCTACCCTCTAACAAACCTTATCCTCTCTCTCCCAAATTCTCCATTCTGCCCTCAATCTAAGACTACTATTTTAACAGAAAACTTAGACGGGGATTTCATGATTGAAATTCACAATATTCAAAGGGATAAAAATTCACAGCAAAATACATTGAGAAATATAAAAAACTCACCACAAAATTCTAAACAAACTCTCTCTGAATTCCTTGGAAGAATCTTCCTCGATTCTTAAACTTTCATCATCATAATCTTCATCAATCTCACTTCAATATTCCGCAAATTCTTCAACACTTCTTTGTATCTCATCATCTCGTTCTACAATGATTCATTGACACTTCTTCTCTTCTGTAACCATCAATGTGCATCTTCAATCATATCAACATCAAATCGCAGTAACAACAACATCACATCAACACCAAAAATCACAGAAAATTAAACAACAGCGACTCACGGAATCAGGAGAAGAGAGAAAGTGGAATTGAATGCAAAATGCATACTGACACGCCGCAAGTGTACGATTGTGCGAAGTAGTAAAAATTTATCGAACCACTAGGACCAATGGTTGAGTACGAAACTCTGTTCTATCATTGTATATCTAGAGAAATCGAACTTTGGTGTTTTTAGGAACAACTTAAGTGAAAAAACGCTTAATTGGAAATATAGCTTAAATAAAAAACTCTTAAAATATATAAAGCAAACAGGACTTTGAGATCATGACTCCTATTTCTGAATTATGTGTATAACTTGAACACTTCTATTACAATATTTTTCAACATAATTTATAAAAAAAAAAGACTATTATGGACAATACCTACTTTGGCCAACATTTTGTCCTACCTCTGACGAATAAGACGCTCGTCAACTTTCGCTCTCACAAAAATATTCGTCAGAATTTGGTATGCTGCACAACTATTAAAATATGGGACATTTCTCAATTTCATCCCAACACTTTCATGACCTCGCATTCGAATGTTTAAAAACTATTTTCTAGTGTTTACACTTATCTTTTTCGATTAAGGTAAACACTTGAAAACACTCCCATTTTCATGGGGAGGTTTGAATTCAAAACTCGGTATTTAAATAAATAGGATGAAAATCTCGTAATTGACTTATGCTAATTTATAAAGAATAATCAATAAACAAGGTTCATGATCCCTAGTCCCTAAAGATCTACTCAGTCATGGTGAGGAACAACACAAACAGAACAAAATTTATTATAGAAAACATAGTAAATAATAATAAAGAGATTAAAGTAAAGCGATAAAAATAATACCTAAATTATATTGATCTAGTGCACCAAACAATGACTTAAGTTACAGAGCATGAAAATATAATTGGAATAGAAAATTGGATGATTTGTTCTTATAACTTATGATATTTTATAGCCTATTCTAAACATGGAATAAATCTTTGTGATCAATAACCATTAATTAGGAAATATCCTAGATTAATTCTCATTAAAGACCATAATCAACCCAATTTGGAATGCACAAAAATCCTAAAGCAGTGATCAATCGAACTGAAAAGGAAACAAAAATAGTGAAATATCGCATGTCCGTTATGGGCCGTAACACGCTTTACGGGCACCCGTACAGGCCTCTAGATTTTTTACTGGGGCGTGAAAACAAGGGCCATTTACAATGGGGTCCATTATGGGTCATAACATGCTTATGAGCACTCGTAATGGGGCTCTGGTTTTTGTACGAGAGAATTTTGATCTTCGTGCTTTTCTTCGATTCTCACCCGATTTGATTTCCTTTCCCTCTGGTATTATGATCATAGAGACCTGATAATAACAAAAACACAATACAAAGGCATAAAATGTAGAAAAAGGGAAGAAACATAAACAAAATACAATGAAAATTTGACTAATACACAATCATAAAAAGGTATAAAACACACTTATCACATACCTAAGTTTCTCTGAGCTAGCGCTAACGGTGTGTCACACCCCAAAATTTTCCTACTTGTTCCTAATTTTTTTTATTCCTATTTCTAAAAATTACTTTACTTTATAAAATAGTATTCATATAGTTATGGGAGTTTAGAATTTATAAAGAGAGGTTTATCTTATAATCAAATCAATGGGCCTTTCTAAATCAGAAAAGCCCATGTAAATTTTTTTGAGTCAACTGCATTTTTAGGTATGATTTTGTTCAGGTTTCAGCCAATTTTAAATATTAAAAGGAGTTACACTATTTTGAAAAATCATGGGTCGTTCTAAATCAGAAAGGGTCCATGTAATTTTTTAGTCCATTTCAAATATTAAAAAGGGGGTTATAATGCAATTCATTTTCTTATTAAAGCCCAATAAATTGAAATGGTATGGCCCAATTCAGTTTTTGATTTTAGTTTAAAAAAATGTTTTTTTTAAATTATTAAATTTTTATTATTATTATTAACATTATTATTAACCTATTATTAATATTACTATTTTAATTATAATAAAAACATAAGAAAATTTGTGCATTAACTTTCCAGAAACAATATCGTACCAAAACAGAAACTAGGACCAACAAAAAATCAGAGAGGATTTCAAAACGTAATTCAAATCGTCTAACAAAATACAGACATATTAATCTATTTCCTAATATACTAAACTCCTAAAACACTATAAAACCTAATTCTTAAAACAGAACAAAGGACCAACAAAAAATCAGAGAGGAAAGAATTACAGAGAAGAAAATCATTAGAAGGAGGATAATTTGTAACAGAAGAAGGACAAAGAAGCATCTTCGTTGTAATCCTCGTTCACCGTCGCCTAGGGTTTCAACATCTGAAACCCTAGATCCAATCGTCGCACTGTCGCCGCCATCAAATCGCCGCCGCCATCATCACCGGCTTCCACCTGCGAATTGAAAAGAGAGAGCTTAGAAAGGGAGTCGGAATAAAGAAATTTAAGGTCATATGGTTAACTAACACACTCAAAAATATATCCCCTTGTCTTATCGGGCTTGAATTCAAGGCCCTAATATTGGCACCCCCCCCCCCCCCCCCCCCCCCCCGCAATTTTTACTAGTCTAGTATTATTTGCATCCCCTTGCATTTTATTTAATTTTCTTTATTATTTTTATATTTTATATTTTATATTTTATTTTTATAATTATAATATTGTATTAGTTATTATTATTATTATTAAATCACACAATTATTGTTTTCTAATTTCAACCAAAATATCATTTAATTTTATGGCATAAAAATATTTTTAATTATGCATTTAAATAAAGATGTTTTCTACAATTAACACATAAAAAATATTCAACCAACAATAAATAATTTTTCATAAATAAATTAATTCAACAATTAATTTTTGAAAAGGATTACGAAACATATTTTAATTAAGTGCGCCCTTTGTCTAAATATCTCCGTTATTCACACACCTAGACTAAGTATGTGGGAAATTCAAACATCTTCGTAATCCATAAAAAACACAAACCAACTACGAACTACGAATTGGGGCTCTGATTTCTCATAAGAGGGTACGTAGGCATACTATTAAAATCGTGGCGAGTTCCTCTAATAAAAATTAAAACCATATTTCCTAAGATTGCACTTCTAACCTTAGTATCCTTGTGAGCAAGGTAAATGAAGGGTGCCTAACACCTTCCCTTCGTCTAGAACCGAGTCCAAAAAACCTAGAATCTCTAACTTTTAGGGTCATCCTTTATATTATCTTCCTTAGAATAAAAAATAAGGGTGGTGACTCTCAAATTTAAAATCAGTTACAACAACAGGCGACTTCACTGGGGACTTAACCCAAGGTCTAGTAGCATTTTCTTTTGGTTTTAGGGTATATAGGGTTTTCTTAATTTTTGGGTTATTATATTTGTTTATTTAGTTATTCGTTTATTTTTCTTATTGTATTTTATCATGTTATTATATCTGTGGTGGAATGTTATTATTGCAAAAATTATTTTCAAAAACCCTTAGAAAGGGTTCGTCTATTAGCCAAGGGGATACATCAGCCCTATGAGTTTATGTGACAACTTCACCTAGAGTCGGTGGAATTCCGCAAAAGGAATACCTCTCAAGAGAAATCTTCTTTGGAAGTAGGACTTTGGAATGAAACTTATGAGTTTATGTGACAACATGACCTACAGACGAAAGTTTCGGTCTACAAAGAGGCTCCACTTAAGGGAGGTTCTTGTGCCTTTCCCCCCTAGTGTTATTCATGATGCCCTTAAGGAAACCACCTTACAGGGAGGTTAGAATATCCGTAGGCCAATACTAGGAACCAACCGACTAAGGATACCTTTCATAAATCCGACTTCAATCCCTAAACCCGCAAGGGTTATCTTTTCTTACACTACTATCTTTAGCCCGTAGGGCTTCCGTATATGTCATAATCCCTAGCTTATAGGGATTTATCATCTTATTTCATTAGGCCATAATCCTAAAGAAATTCTTGTTTGTCTCAATCTCTAAGACAATGTAAGATATCATCATATCCATGTATATTATTATCTTCTCCCTTAAGGAATTGTTTCATGTCTCAATCTCTGAGATAATGTAGGATATCATCATATCCATGTCTATTATTATCTTCGTGCTTAAGGATTTCCTGCCTATTTCAATCTCTGAGTTAGTGTAGGACATCATTATTTTCATATCTATCATTAAACCTGTATAGGGTATCCTTACATCTACTCTAATATTACGTCTACATCGTATTGCATACCCAAGCATTTTTCATACATTTCCATTTTCATCCATCTGCATAAAGCTCATATCTCCTCCACTTACAGAAAACTTCCACCCTTATCCAACTGTGATCAACTAGCAAGATTCTCGATACTCTCAAGCGAACTCAAAGCATGTCACAAGAAGCCATGGAGGAACTCGAAAGAGGCCAACAACTATTGAAGAAGGAGGTCCACCAGTTGAAGACTCAAATGAACTTGATCATGCAATTATTAATGAAGAGCGAAGGTAGCCCATAATCATCCCAGTCACATGCCTATTCAACACCACAAATGCCACCACTGTGGGGAGTTCCCCCATATCAAAAGCAAATATGACAACCTTATCAACATAAGGGAAATGCCCAGCAAAGGGGAAGACAAAAATTACCAATAAGAAGATTTGATCCACTTCCCATACTGCACAGTCAACTACTATAACATTTACTCAAGGTGTCTTTGGTAGAGCAGAGGTCACTGAATCCTTCGAATGGGACACTCACCCCTAAGTATGATGTAAATTCCAAGTGCGAGTATCATGCCAACTCTCTAGGACATACTCTTGAATGATGTTGGGGTTTCAGACACAAGGTCCAAGATTTGATTGATAATAAGTAGTTGACTTTAGAAGAAGGGACCCCATTGGAGAATGGTATCTGTTGTACCCCAAAATTTGCCCTCTCATCCTTCAGGAATTCATCCTGAATTCTCAGAGTTTTTCTTAAACAAATCCAAGCCCTGAATTATCATTCCTTTCCAAGTAAACCATTTACAAGAGCAAAATGGTCATTTGCAAGCTCAAAAGTCAAAAAATTTACCTTGAAAAAAGTAAAATTCTAAATACTTAGAATTTTTTTCTAAAAAAAGTGTTTAAGAAAAAATGGCACTTCAGAACTTCTGAACCAACCTCCAGGAAGAAACGGTGAGAAGTTGCAAACTTGGCTCAGCACATAACATTCAGTCAGAAGGTGGCTCTTCAGCAGCTACACCAACTTAGTTAGGGGTTGTAAACGTGGTTCAGCATGTAATCTTTAAACAGAACATGGCTCTTTCAACAGTTACGCAAGTTCAGCCAGAGTTTGCTAGAGAAATGCAAAGAAGGCAACAAAGCCTGAAACTCCTTCAGAAGGTACTGGGATCAGAAGGTAATGGGATCAGCAGATTGGGTATAATACTGAAGCAAAATCTCTAAGTCTAGAGTTTTCAGAGGCAGATCAAAGGAGCGTGTTGGAAAGTCTGGAAAACTCTCAGAATTTGTTGAGGCAGCAAGAGGCCAAGGTCAGATCTTGGTTTACGTTGTTTTTTGGTGAAGCAGAACTGCTGGCTCAGGTTTTATGTAATGATGCAAAATCTCCTATTACAAGATTTTTGATTTTGACAAATCTCATCACCATTTAATGCTCATTAATGCTCACAACCACTTTTGAGCATTCATCTAAGGGGTCTCTCCACGTGTGGCATGGTAACACCCTCGTGCAGGCTTAGGCATGGATCTATGCGCCACTTTTCGCCTATGGGTGTCACTTTTCCTTAATCCTCGCTTATTGTTCCAACCTAGACTGAAAAGCTATCCATCATCAAACTTTTCATGAACTTCCTTCAAGAACAAGTTAACTCCTACTGCATGGTATTGGCGCTATTTAACGTTTAAAAATTCACAAAGCCTTGCCTATAAATAGGACACCATTGTCCATTAAAAAACCCCGGTCAAAAAAAATCCAGAAAAAATTGCTAGAAGAGGAACAGAAAACTCTAGCAAGAAAACATTGTGAAACTTTGCCAAAATTCCTAGTGTTTCATAACTTTGAACTTCCTGCCTCCAAACTTCATTGATACCCAATTTTCTTCCTGACTAGAGAACGCCCATACAGTTTCTGACCATACATACATATATCTTCTCCATCCACCCATTCTAAAAAGAACCTGTCCAGAACACCATCAGAGCTAAAGCTAGCTCCAATTCACAGATTTTCTTCCAACAGCAAGGTAAGCACCTGCTGACTCTCATCACGCTGCTAAGCATCATCAGCTTTGCATGCTCAATAAACACAATGTAGATATCATGTTTCTGTTGTACGTGTTCTGAGGATTTTCATGCCTCTGAATGCTTAAGTAGGAAGTGAATCAGTGTAGAACCTGCCAGTGACCTTTTTGGTTCTGTCTTCTAAAACGTTATGACACATGTTGAGACTGTCCTAGGCATGCCTTCTGTTTTGTGGAAAAATAATAAAATTGCATATGTCTGGCTAGCACAGGGGGAAACCATGCTCTGACTTTGACACCAGCACTTCTGAGGCCTTTTTTGCTATCAATAATATCAAAACTTCTAAAAATTATTGTGTTTCCAGCAGGGTCAAAACTTCTGACTTCCCCACTAACAAACTTCTGTCTTGCAGCACATAGGAGTCAGAACTTCTGACCTTCCCACTAACAGGTTTCTGTTTTGCAGGGCACCAGAGTCAGAAGTTCTGACTCACACAATTTCACTAACAGGTTGATATTCTACAACAGGCCTGGGTCAGGACTTCCTCTCAGCAGCGCGCTATCCCTCTCTCTCTTTCTCTTTTTCTTCCCCTTGTTATTTTCTTTTTTACCTATTTTTCTCGTTGAACCATCCCCATGTACAAGTGTGTATCCCCCACCCCCTAAATATTGTAATAGCGTAGGATTTTACAGTTCCGCATTTTTATTGCTTTCAAATGTAAATGCTAGTAATTAGGATATGTATGGCAAGATAAAATCAATGAAATAGAAAATCCTAATCCAATATAAAATCATGCATGCAGTAAAACACACTTGCACTCAAACACCCCTTAAGGTATCTCCACTTGGTTGCCTAAACAAATGGCCATGGTATGCATGCTAGGTATCTTGGCAAAACAAAACAAAACAAAATATCATATTCCCACGATGAAGCTATCAAAAGGTTGCCTATACAAAATGATCTTGATCCCTAAACATGCTAAGATACTTGGCATTATTGCTATAATGGTCATACGATGACCCACGCCCATCCCATTTAAACATCCAAACACAAGGTTGTTTACCAAATGCAATGGTAAAACAACACTGTCAAAAGGGTTAAAAATGTGTAGGAAAGACCTTTGAGTAAAATAGGGTAGACAACTCTTAGTTACTTGATCAAAACTTGCAAAAACATCCTTTCTATTTTCAAACACACCTCACAACACAAATTTCAAAATAATTTCCCAAAACAAACTTTCAAACATTGAAATATTTTCAAAAGACAATACACCTTTGTATATATTCAAACAAGAATCATTACAAAAGTTGCCACAACGATGGCCTATTTTCAAAACATTTTCAAAACCACACACACAAAGCACCATTTCAAACAATTTGAAAAGCAAAAGAAAGTGATCTAAACAAGTAACTAAGAGCCCATGGATAACCATGGATGAAAAGGGTGCTTGCACCTTCCCTTTTCATAATCTACCCCCCGAACCCAAGAAAACATCTCAAAGGTCTTTCCTGTGCTTTTTGACCTTTCCTTTGGATAAAATAAAAAGTCGGTGGTGACTCTTGCTAAACCAAAACATTTGCGAACACAAATGCAAAACCTCAAGCCAGTTCTCCACCGCATCACAGAACTGGCGACTCTGCTGGGGAGATCTTAAAAGTGGAGTAACCTTAGGGTTTAGATCACCTTTACATGCTTATCTCATTTGCTTTGATTGCTTTACATTTGGTTCTCTTGTTTGGGTTTGAATCCTCCACCCAGATTTTTGGGAAACAATCATAGGTAAATAGCAATAAGTTGTGGAAACTGTGCGGGGTATACCGACATGGTTGAAGCAATAGCTATATTAGTGCGTCATATTTGTGGGTACCGGTAGCCTTTGAGTTAATCAAAGAGAATATGGGGCCGCTGAGTGATGTCATGAAGCACTAATGGACTTTTAGAACCTTTACTTGACCATCTTGGCCTTATTAGGGGTAGTGAGATGACTGACTTTGGTGTAGTCCGAAGTTGGTAGATACTCGATACTACACTCATTGAGGGTTATTTTCTTGAAATATTTCGGTCGCCAGTTAAGTGGCTAAACTGAAATAATGAACACAGAAAATAACCCAATGATATTGAGCTCCTTAGAACCCAGTTACTATTTATAGGACAGGTTGAGCCAACTAACTTCAAGAGGGTACTTACCTATGAAACCCCATGCAAGCCTGAAACTAGGAACTTGTGTGACTTGCTTGTACATATACTTGTGCATACATCATAAACATCATGAAGCACCATATGCATCCACTAACCATTTCAAGGGTTTGGATCTTCATCTTTGTTCTTGTTTTGTAGGTTATGGAATCTCTTCGCAGGAAAACAATTCTAGTCAACCTTGTGAGGATCCCTCCTCAACTCAAGGAGCTTACTTCCAAGATTCCAGAGAATTCTCCCTTCAGTGAAAGACATGGCAGACTTCTCAACTTGGTCAACTCCAACATTAAAGAAGACATGGTGAAAGTTCTATTCCAGTTCTTTGACCCCCTACACCATTGTTTCACATTTCCTGATTACCAACTAGTGCCTACTTTGGAGGAATTTTCTCAACTCCTGAGGATTCCTATTCTCCATCAAGTACCCTACAACGGTACGGAAAGAGAACCAAAGCCTGAATATGTTGATCGATCCCTACACTTGCAACCATCTGATATCAAAGGTCATTGGGAAACCAGAAGTGGTGTCAAGGGTTTTTTGGCAAAGTTTATGTTTGAGAAGGCACAAGACTGCTGTAATTCTCTAGATCTGCAAGCTTTTGAAGAGATTGTAGAACTTCTCATCTATGGGTTGGTCTTGTTCCCAAACCCTGATCAGCTTATAGATGTGAATGTTATCAAAGTTTTCATATCCCGGAATCCTGTGCCTACATTGCTTGGGGATATCCTCCACTCATTTCACACACGAACAATGAGGAAAAGAGGTGTTCTCATGTGTTGTATTCCTCTTCTAGCAAGGTGGTTTATTTCTCACCTTCCTCAGTCAGTCTTGAAGAATGAGCAAGGCTTGAGGTGGTCACAACGGTTGATGACTCTTACACACTCTGATGTTCATTGGTGTTCTCGGTCTAGAGAAAATGTCATCATCATTGATCGTTGTGGGGAATTCCCTAATGTCCTGCTACTTGACATTAGGGGAGGCATTACCTACAACCCCTGCTTGGCTCTGAGACAATTTGGGTATGCCCGAAGGGATGGCCCTCATGACATGCTTATTCCAGACTTGGTTTTTGACTTCGACAATGACGCTCAAGGACTTCGATAAAGGTTTATCCGAGCCTGGAAGGTGCCCAACAAAGTGGACAGTAAGACACTGGGGCACAAGAATTCCATCCCCCTTGAGCCTTACCTCAAGTGGGTACGAACCCGCGCCCAGATTCTTATGATGCCTTACCCCTACACTCTGCCTATGATCAAAGAGCCTGTTATGGAAGGAGAGGTTCCATACACCCTGCTGCATCCTGACATGCCGACATCATTGGAAGATTTGTAAAGGAGTTGGATACAGCTCAAAGGAGAACGCGATACTTTTGAAGCTATCTTCTACGCCAGTGAGAAGAAGGTTTTGGAACTTACTCGCCAACTTCACGATGAGAAGAATCTCAACACCTACATAGCACCAAAAAGGATGCGCAACATCTTTTTACATTAGAGTTTTGTATTTATTTTGCCCATAGGGCACTTATGTACTAACAAATTCTTCTTATTAATATGACGTGTGTTCTTTTTTGTTTGCAAAAAATTTGAATTTCTGAATCCTTGAATGCATTACATGAATACATATCATTCATCATATGCATAAACAGGTCTTCACACCAGGTTTCCTTATCTCTCTGCTATTTATTTCATCAAGATGGATATAGAGCAGACGGTCAAAGATCTACAAGCGCAGAATTCACAGTTCCAACAACTCCTCATGACCTTGGCAAAGGGTCAGGAGGACCTTAAAGCACTGTTAGAAAAGGAAAAAGAAAAGGAGAAAAAGAAAAAGATAAGAGTTGGTGTGGCCACTATGGGAAGAAGATTTGAGAACCAAGCTAGAAGAGTCCTGGATTTCCCCTCATCATCTGAGGAAAGGGCAGGAAAGGGAGCTGCAGTACAACCCGAGTCTGAGGAAGAAGAAGAAGAGGAGGATGAAGATTACTCTGAGTAGCAGTACCCTCCTGCGGATGATAAGTATAAGAATCTGGAAGATCGGCTGACAGCCATGGAGGTACAAAGGGTACCTGGGCTGGATTTCGAAGAGCTAGGGTTGGTTGTCGGGATTGTGATTCCCCCTAAATTCAAGGTGCCTACATTTGCTAAATACGATGGTTTGTCTTGCCCGAAGATGCATCTGCGGTCTTACTTCAGAAAGATCCAACCTCACTCTTCTGATAAGGATCTGTGGGTCCAATTTTTTCAAGATAGTTTGTCGGGTACGCAATTGGATTGGTTCTACCAGCTTGAAAGATCTGATGTACATAACTGGGAGGATTTGGCTGCTGCCTTCTACAGACAATATCAATATAATGCAGATTTAGCACCTACTTGTACTCAACTACAGAGTATGGGTATGGTCTCTAATGAAGGCTTTAAGGAGTATGCCCAAACGTGTCGGGACTTGGCTGGAAGGGTGAAGCCACCATTGTCTGAAAGAGAACTTGTTGATATGTTTTGGGGACTCTGTCAGGTGTATTTTTCAATCACCTGATTGGGAGCTCATCTGCCGGGTTCACCGAACTAATTCTGACTGGTGAAAGAGTCGAAGCTGGCATTAAGAGTGGTAAAATTCAGAAGGATGCATCTGCTTCTGCTGCTATCAAGAAAACTTTTCCAGCCAAGAAAGAGGTCTCAGCTATTTACTCCCAGAGAAATCAAGGAAGAGTCGAGCGTCGACCAACGGTAGGGGCTGTGATGATTCAGAATTCCGCAGCCGATCAATCTCGAAGCAGTCAACCCAGAACCAACCAACCAAGAGGGGGAAGGCCTGCTAGACAATTCATCAAAATAAACATGACGCCTGCCCAGGTTCTCCCCCATCTCTTGAAGTTAAACCTTACAACCTTGAGAGAGCCACCACAAAATCCGAATACAACTTCTCCTTTTTACCATGCCAACGCTAAATGCACTTACCATTCAGACAATATAGGGCACGACACCAACAACTGTTGGGCCCTCAAAAACAAGATCCAAGATTTAATACATGCCAAGGAGGTGGAGTTTGACACACCTGAAAAACCTAATGTGATATCCGCTCCAATGCCAAAACATGGTCACAATGTCCATGCTATTGTAGAAGATCTTTATGTTGCAGCTATTGAAGACTTAATGACTACATTGCCAATGATCAAGATGAATCTGTTGAAAGCCGGGATTTTCCCAGGCTGTGAAAAAGATTGTTACCTTTGTTCGACCTTGCAATCCGACTGTCTGCTATTGAAGTCAAGCATCCAACGCCTGATGGATAGTCAAGAAATCCTCTTCAAGAAAACTCATGTTACTCCTGTTACTCCAATCAATGTTGTTGCTATAATCACCATTTTCGACAATCTTTCCAAGATCTCCAAAAGACCTGTTAAGATTACACCTGATCCAAAGTTTGTACCTCTGAAGATAACAATGTCGGGGCCTATCCCATACAAGTCCAACAAGACAATACTGTGGAATTATTGAGGAAAGATCTTCTACCACGGTGTTAAGCAGATCGAATCAGTTAAAGATAATTCCGATGAAGACGCTCCTGACGTAGGAAATATTGCAGGGACAAGTAAGATCACTCGTAGTGGAAGAATCTTCTCTCCGGAGATTTCTTCTCCAAAGGCAATCTTCGGACCCGCAAGTGCTCCAGTGCCAGTCAAGATATCTGTGCGAAGTCCAGTGATTGAAGAAATTGTTGCTCCCGAAGTTGTACCCTCTGTTGTTACTACTGATAAAGGTAAGGGGACCCAAGAAGCGCCTGTCAGGACGAGGGCTCAGCCTTTGGTCATCCCCGAGACCACTCAAAAGGAAATGGAGGAGATTTTAAAAATAATTAAGAAGAGCGACTATGATGTCGTAGAACAACTGGGGAAAACCCCTTCAAAAATCTCCATGTTGGCCCTATTACTCTGTTCCGAGGCTCATGCCAAAGCCTTGATCAAATTCCTAAAGACGGCGCACGTGCCTCAAGAAACTTCTGCGGATTAGTTTCAAGAATGTGTAGCTAGCCTTACAGCCGACAATGGTCTTGGCTTCTCTGATGCCGATCTAACATCTAAGGGAAGAAAGCATAATGATGTGTTGCATGTCTCGGTGGAATGCAGAGGGACCACACTTGCTCATGTTCTGGTTGATACCGGGTCGTCTTTAAATGTCCTACCAAAGAAAGCATTGGACATATTGGACTGTGAAGGTTTGACCTTAAATCCCAACAATGTTATTGTAAGAGCCTTTGACGGTTCTAAGCGGATGGTCCACGGGGAGGTGGACATCCCAATTAAAGTGGGTACTGAAACTTTCCACTCCACATTTTATGTCATGGATATCCGTCCCTCCTACTCTTGCTTGTTAGGAAGACCATGGATTCATCATGTTGGGGCCGTTACGTCCACTCTGCATCAGAAGCTTAAGTACCCAGTCCAGGGGAAAATTGTGACAGTTCGTGGCGAGGAGGAGTATATGATAAGCCATCTGAATTCATTCTGCTATGTTGAATTAGATAGTGAATTCATCGAGACCCCCTTTCAGCACTTTGAAGAGGTTTCTCCTGAAGTTGCGGTAGCCAAGACAATGACTTATGTGGCCATCATTACCAAACCTGTGTCCCAGGTGTCATCCCTTATAGATGTGAAGGTTATGATTGAGGAAGGAGGAAGCACAGTATGGGGTCAACTGCCAGATTTTCCTTACAAGACAGATAAGTTCGGCTTGTGTTTCACTGCTGCTAGTGAGAAGGTTGTGCGTCCCTCCCGGGCTGGAGGGCCACTATTGAAAATCACCCATCATGGAGTTCATGCTTTGGAGGATGGTGAAGATGAGAGCAACTTTGAAGACTGGATCTTTCCAACCGTTGAAGGAAGACTATGCAATTGAGAGGCAAAGGATTTTGTTCCCATTACTTTCATCAATCAGTAATTTATCTTTCGAACATTTTTTGCTGGTCTGTAATAATTTTTAAACAATTCGTACACTTCTTGCCTTATGCCTTACCCGAGGCATATAGGTCCATTTGTAAGGGCTTGATTTTTCATCTTCATATGCCATTTTAATGAATCATGGATGTTTTCATATATAAAATTTTGTGTTCATTGTCCTTTCTTTGTTTAAAGGTGGCTATCCCTTACACACACACACAGACTCACAAAATGCAGGTACCCGTCCACTCCGGATTCCATGAGTAACAATTTTGTTATGGCCTTCGTTGACTTGAAGATCTGTTCAATCATGTCGAGTACAAAGGTGATGAAGACTGTGAAATGCCTGGAGAGTTGTCTAGACTTCTACAATAGGAAGAAAGGGCTATTCTACCTCACAAGGAGTTGTTAGAGACTATCAACTTAGGAACAGAGGAAGACAGAAAAGAAGTTAAAGTGGGTGCCAACCTAGAGCCAAATGTCAAGGAGCGCTTAGTTCAGCTGTTGAATGAATATGTTGAGATCTTCGCCTTGTCCTACGAAGACATGTCGGGACTGGATACAGACATTATGGTTCACCGTCTCCCTACAAGAGAAGACTGTCCACCAATCAAACAGAAAGTCCACCGAATGACGCCCGACATGTCCGAAAAGATCAAAGCTGAAGTGATGAAGCAGTTCAATGCTGGCTTTCTTGCTGTTACTTCCTATCCGCAATGGGTTGCTAACATTA
Source organism: Vicia faba (assembly GCA_948472305.1). NCBI lineage: Eukaryota > Viridiplantae > Streptophyta > Magnoliopsida > Fabales > Fabaceae > Vicia > Vicia faba. Next base: position 296,496,671 of record OX451736.1, on the reverse strand, counting down.
TTCTCGTGACTAAGAAGGACGGAAAAGTCATAATGTGCATGGATTACAGAGACTTAAACAGGGCTAGCCCTAAAGATGACTTTCCACTACCGCATATTGACATCTTGGTCGATAATACAGCTCAGCATAAGGTATTCTCTTTCATGGATGGATTTTCAGGGTACAACCAGATCAAAATGGCCCCTGGAGATATGGAGAAAACTACCTTTGTTACACAGTGGGGTACGTTCTGTTATAAAGTGATGTCATTCAGACTGAAGAATGTCGGGGCAACCTATCAGCGCTCCATGATAGCTTTGTTTCATGACATGATACATCATGAGATTGAAGTCTATGTAGACGATATGATAGCCCGTTCGCAAACAGAAGAAGAAAACCTCGACCATCTGCAAAAGCTGTTTGTCAGATTAAAGGAATATAAGCTCAGACTGAACCCTAGCAAGTGCACTTTCGGAGTCAGGTCTGGTAAACTCTTGGGATTCATCATCAGCAACAAAGGCATTAAGGTCGATCCTGCCAAAGTCAAAGTTATACAAGAAATGTCTGCCCCTTGCACTGAGAAGGAGGTCAGAGGTTTCTTGGGACGCCTAAACTACATTGCAAGGTTCATCTCTCACCTAACATCTACCTGTGAACCAATCTTCAAGCTGCTGAAGAAAGATCAGGTGGTTAAATGGAATGATGACTATCAAGTTGCTTTTGATAAAATCAAGGAGTATTTGCCGGAACCTCCTATCTTGATGCCACCCGTCGAAGGAAAACCGTTAATCATGTATCTGACTGTCCTTGAGAATTCAATGGGGTGCGTGCTGGGCCAACATGACGAGTCTGGCCGAAAAGAGCATGTCATTTATTACTTTAGCAAAAAGTTTACCGACTGTGAGACCCGATACTCACTGCTCGAGAAAACTTTCTGCACTTTGGTATGGGCTGCTCGTCGGCTAAGGCAGTATATGTTGACACATACCACTTTACTGATCTCTAAGACGGATCCGATCAAGTACATCTTCGAGAAGCCTGCTCTACCCGGAAGAATCGCTAGATGGCAGATGATCCTCACCGAATATGATATACAGTACACAACCCAAAAAGCCATAAAGGGGAGTGTGCTAGCCGATCATCTGGCCCATCAAGATGTCGAAGATTAACAATCTATGAGGTTCAACTTCCCTGACGAGGATATTATGACTTTGAGCAACGTGGAAGAAAACAGACCATATGACGGACCTGAACAAGGATCCTGATGGACTCTGTACTTTGATGGTGCCTCCAACGCACTTGGAAATGGCATCGGCGCAGTACTTATTTCTCCAGAAGGTTGCCATACATACACCTTTCACTTCTATACTCTGCTTCAGCTGCACCAACAACATGGTAGAATATGAAGCTTGTATCTTTGGTCTCAAGGCCGCTATTGACTTGGGAATCAAATCTTTGATTGTATTTGGGGACTCAGCTTTGGTTATCTGTCAAATCAAAGGAGAGTGGGATACTAAACATCCAAACTTCATCCCTTACAAAGAACATGTCCTGACATTGTTACCACACTTCGAGCAGATTACCTTCGAGCACTTCCTGCAAGAAGAGAATCAGTTTCCAGATGCGCTAGCTACAATGTCATCCATGTTTAAACTTAACTGGGATAATGAGGCACTTCAAATCACCATTGAACGAATGGACAAACCTGCACATTGTCACGAGATTAATATCGAAGAAGTGGTGGATTGACCGTGGTTTCATGACGTCAAAAGGTATCTCGAAGCACAAGAATACCCTTAAGGAGCTTCAGTCAACGACAAAAAGTTCTTAAGGAGGTTCGCGGCCAAGTTCTTTTTGAGCAATGGTATCCTATACAAGCGCAATCTTGATTGTGTCTTACTCCGTTGTGTGGACAAGGTTGAAGCTGAGCAGATCATGGTTAAACTACATAATGGCACCTTTGTCACCCACTCGAGCGGTATACGATGGCTAAGAAGATTCTACGGGCAGGCTATTACTAGTCTACCATGGAAGCGGATTGTCATCAACATTCTCGTACTTTTCACAAATGCCAAATCTATGCGAACAAGGTACATATTCCTCCAGTTCCTCTCAATGTATTAACGGCTCCTTGGCCATTCGTGATGTGGGGAATCGACATGATTGGAGAGATCAAACCTACAGCGTCCAATGGACACCGTTTCATCCTGGTGGCCATTGATTACTTTACCAAGTGGGTCGAAGCAGCATCCTTTGCATCTGTTACAAAGAACGTTGTTGCCCGCTTCTTCAAGCAGAACCTCATATGCTGGTATGGTATCCCCGATAGGATCATCACTGACAACGGTACAAATTTAAACAATACTATAATCACCGCTTTGTGTGAGCAGTTTAAGATTCAACATCACAATTCATCTCCCTATCTGCCTAAGATGAACGGTGTTGTCGAAGCTGCAAACAAAAATATCAAGAAGATCATTCAAAATATGAGGGTCACCTATAAGGACTGGCATGAGATGTTACCGTTTGCTTTGCACGGGTATCGTACCACGGCGCATACATCAACTGGGGCAACACCCTATTCTTTGGTGTACAACATGGAAGCTGTCTTACCCATCGAGGTTCAGATTCCCTCATTTAGAATCATGAAAGATGTTGTTCTAAGTGAAGACGATTGGATTCAGACCCGGCTTGATCAACTTAACTTGATTGACGAGAAGCGACTTACTGCTGTTTGCCAAGGTCAGGCGTATCAGAAACGAATGATCAAAGCTTTCAACAAGAAAGTCAGACGACAAGTGTATCAAGTCGGGGACCTTGTAATCAAGCGAATTATCTTGCCGCAAAGTGATCCCAGGGGCAAATGGACTCCTACTTACGAAGGATCATTTGTGGTCAAAAACATCTTTTCTGGTGGGGCTATGATTCTAACCACCATGGACGGCGACGATCTACCGCACCCTGCGAACGCAGACATAGTCAAAAGATACTACGCATAAACGACCCAACAAGTTGAAAACCCGAAAGGGCGACTTGGGCAAAAATGGGCATCCCGGTGAATTGAAAACCCGAAAGGGCGGTTCAGGCAAATATTAGGGATAAACAAAAAATATGTACACCCGGCAAGTTGAAAACCCGAAAGGGAGACTTGGGCAAAAAAGGGTTTCCCAGTGGATCGAAAACCCGAAAGGGCGATCCAGGCAAAATTTAGGGAATTAAAGCGTATGACTATGCCTCGTCGGATCACTTTAAGGACAATCTCTTCATGGACAAGCTCCAGGTTTCCGATCAATCCAATCATCTGCGGACAAAGCAACGAATGGACAAGATAGTCAGAGCTACGAAGGCTATAGCAGAATGGAAACCTCATGGAATTATTACACATAGCCATCTTTCTTTGTATAAAAATTTTCTCAATTTTATGACAACATTTTCTTACTAGGATGTCTGTCTCCTTTGTACAAAAATACTTACACAAAGTTAATACAAAGATACTTCAAAGTGCAGAAAATGGTTTGACTTTTCTTTCTTTTTTACACTTGTGTTTTATTTGAAAACGTCCAATGATTTATTAAATGAGCATATGAATTTGAATATAATCACTTCTTACAAATAAAACGAAATGAGAAAGAATAATTACTGATAGGTTGAAAGTATAGGAAAACATTTTTAGGCTATTCCAGGAAAAATCCTCTACAGTACATCATCCAGATCCCCGGCGGAACTAAAGCATTGAACTACATATCCCCAGCGGAGTTAAGTTTCTAACCCCCCATCAGAGTTGAGTTTTCAAACTCCCAATTCCCAGCGGAGCAAAACTTTAAACTTTAAACCCTCCGAGAAGATGAAATTTTCTTCCCAAACGAAGCCAAACCTTCAGCCTTTGAACACCAGTGGAGACCATCCAGTTTCCTCCATTGTCCCTGAAGAGTCGCTTTAAAACCAGATAATTCCCCAGAGAGTTATTCTTCCACAGTGAAGTCACCACGATCAAATCGGCATGTCATTAAGATCCCCAGCGGAAAGAAAACTCTGATCTACCAATCCCCAGCGGAAACCATCCAGTTTTCCCCTAATACCCCCTAACGGAACAGAGATTCTCATTCTTGAAGTCCCCAGTAGATTGGCCTATAACCCAAACTCCTGATCTCCCCCAGCAGTTTGGCTTCTCCCCACAGAGGTTGTCAAAGATCTTGAATCTCCAGCAGTGGTCATGGATTTATTTTCCCCGATAACAGTCAAAGATTTTATTATCTCCAGCTATCTAGGATTTATTTTCCTCAGCAAGACAGCTAATCAGCTTACATGCACATACATTACATTCATAAATCATGAACATTGATAAAACACATATATTGCATCATACATTTCATGCAACATAACATTTGTGTTTCAGTTGACCTTTTACCCTTTTCAGGATAAAATTGACAGCTACCTAAAACAGATGATCAAAGTTCATAAAATAGCTTAGAGAGGCTCCAGACATGGATGCTCTCCTGTTTTCTTATTCAAATCAAGGGGCAGATTCCTGTTCCAGTTATGAAGCCTGGATTCGACCAGATTTTATCTTGACTATACTGAAGCCCGGAGATCGACCAGAAAATAGTAGAATTCCCTGCAAGTTCTTTTGAAACCTGGATATTGATCAGATAGGAAGTAAGGTATCGTGAAGCCTGGATGTTGACCAGATAGCAATACAAGACTGTGAAGCCTGGATGTTGACCAGATAACAGTAAGGTACACTGTGAAGCTTGGATATTGACCAAATAACAGTTTACTGGGCCAATTACTTTGAAGCCTGGATCCAACAGGATATTAGTAGGCCCCAAAATCAAAGGGAAAATTATAGACGACCGGATAACCATTTTATTTCCTTCTGAAGACTGGATGTTGACCAGATAGGAAGTAAGGTATCGTGAAGCCTGGATGTTGACCAGATAGCAATACAAGACTGTGAAGCCTGGATGTTGACCAGATAACAGTAAGGTACACTGTGAAGCTTAGATGTTGACCAAATAACAGTTTACTCGGCCAATTACTTTGAAGCCCGGATCCAACCGAATATTAGTAGGCCCCAAAATCAAAAGGAAAACCGGAGGCGACCGGATAACCACTTGATTTCCTTCTGAAGCCTGGATGTTGACCAGATAGGAAGTAAAGATTGTGAAGCCTGGGTGTTGACCAGATAGCAGTTCACTGTCACCTCCTCAACCAAGAGATGACTCCCCGGTAGAATAACAGACGACTGAAGTTCTATTTCTACCACGACAGAGACCAGCATTCCCCCGGTGTAATTCTCCTGAATAACAGGCATACGGGATCTCACAAAGGAATCTCTTATGCGATCAACATTCTTGGATGGCATCTTTAAGCCCATCTCCGGAGAAATTCGATCACATCTCCAAATGGCATCTTTAAGCCCATTCCCTCAACTACATTTTGACGAGTGCAAATTTACGAGCACTCTAGTGTCCAATCCTCTTTTACCTTCGAGTCACGAAAGGAAAACTCGCCAATCTAACTATTCAGGTTCAAGAAGATTGAACAGGGGCAGCTGTTGTACCCCAAAATTTTCCCTCTCATCCTTCAGGAATTCATCCTGAATTCTCAGAGTTTCTCTTAAACAAATCCAAGCCCTGAATTATCATTCCTTTCCAAGTAAACCATTTACAAGAGAAAAATGGTCATTTGCAAGCTCAAAAGTCAAAAAATTTACCTTGAAAAAAGTAAAATTCTAAAGACTTAGAATTTTTTTCTAAAAAAAGTGTTTAAGAAAAAATGGCACTTCTGAACTTCTGAACCAACCTCCAGGAAGAAATGGTCAGAAGTTGCAAACTTGGCTCAGCACATAACATTCAGTCAGAAGGTGGCTCTTCAGCAGCTACACCAACTCAGTTAGGGGTTGTAAACGTGGTTCAGCATGTAATCTTTAAACAAAACATGGCTCTTTCAGCAGTTACACAAGTTCAGCTAGAGTTTGCTAGAGAAATGCAAAGAAGGCAACAAAGCCTAAAACTCCTTCAGAACGTACTGGGATCAGAAGGTAATGGGATCAGCAGATTGGGTATAATATTGTAGCAGAATCTCTAAGTCCAGAGTTTTCAGAGGTAGATCAAAGGAGCATGCTGGAAAGTCTGGAAAACTCTCATAATTTGCTGAGGCAGCAAGAGGCCAAGGTCAGAGCTTGGTTTACGTTGTTTTTTGGTGAAGCAGAACTGTTGGCTCAGGTTTTAGATAATGATGCAAAATCTCCTATTACAAGATTTCTGATTTTGACAAATCTCATCACCATTTAATGCTCATTAATGCTCACAACCACTTTTGAGCATTCATCCAAGGGGTCTCTCCACGTGTGGCATGGTAACACCCTCGTGCAGGCTTAGGCATGGATGTATGTGCCATTTTTCGCCTATGGGTGTCACTTTTCCTTAATCCTCACTTACTGTTCCAACCTAGGCTGAAAAGTTGTCCATCATCACAACTTTTCATGAACTTCCTTCAAGAACAAGTTAACCCCTAATGCATAGTATTAGCGCCATTTAACGTTTAAAAATTCACAAAGCCTTGCCTATAAATAGGACACCATTGTCCATTAAAAAACCCCGGTAAAAAAAAATCCAGAAAAAATTGCTAGAAGAGGAACAGAAACTCTAGCAAGAAAACAATGTGAAACTCTGCCAAAATTTCTAGTGTTTCATAACTTTGAACTTCCTGCCTCCAAACTTCATTGATACCCAATTTGCTTCCTGACTAGAGAACTCCCATACAGTTTCTGACCATACATACATATATCTTCTGCATCCACCCATTCTAAAAAGAACCTGTCCAGAACACCATCAGAGCTAACGCTAGCTCCAATTCACAGATTTTCTTCCAACAGCAAGGTAAGCACCTGCTGACTCTCATCACGCTGCTAAGCATCATCATCTTTGCATGCTCAATAAACACAATGTAGATATCATGTTGCTGATGTACGTGTTCTGAGGATTTTCATGCCTCTGAATGCTTAAGTAGGAAGTGAATCAGTGTAGAACCTGCCTGTGACCTTTTTGGTTCTGTCTTTTGAAATGATATGACACCTGCTGAGACTGTCCTAGGCATGCCTTCTATTTTATGAAAAAATAATAAAATTGCAGATGTTCTGGCTAGCACAGGGGGAAACCAAGCTCTGACTTTGACGCCAGCACTTCTAAGGCCTGCTTTGCTATCAATAATATCAGAACTTCTGAAAATTATTGGGTTTCCAGTAGGGTCAGAACTTCTGACTTCCCCACTAACAAACTTTTGTCTTGCAGCGCATAGGAGTCAGAACTTCTGACCTTCCCACTAACAGGTTTCTGTTTTGCAGGGCACCAGAGTCAGAAGTTCTGACTCACACAATTTCACTAACAGGTTGATATTCTGCAGCAGGCCTGGGTCAGAATATATGACTTCCTCTCAGCAGCGCACTATCCCTCTCTCTCTTTCTCTTTTTCTTCCCCTTGTTATTTTCTTTTTTATCTATTTTTCTCGTTGAACCATCCCCATGTACAAGTGTGTATCCCCCACCCCCTAAATATTATAATAGAGTAGGATTTTACAATTCCGCATTTTTATTGCTTTCAAATGTAAATGCTAGTAATTAGGATATGTATGGCAAGATAAAATCAATGAAATAGAAAATCCTAATTCAAGATAAAATCATGCATGCAATAAAAACACACTTGCACTCAAACACCCCTTAAGGTATCTCCACTTGGTTGCCTAAACAAATGGCCATGGTATGCATGCTAGGTATCTTGGAAAAACAAAACAAAACAAAATATCATAGTCCCTCGATGACGCTATCAAAAGGTTTCCTATACAAAATGATCTTGATCCCTAAACATGCTAAGATACTTGGCACTATTGCTATCATGGTCATACGATGACCCACGCCCATCCCGTTTAAACATCCAAACAAAAGGTTGTTTACCATATGCAATGGTAAAACAACACTGTTAAAAGGGTTAAAAATGTGTAGGAAAGATCTTTGAGTAAAATAGGGTATACAACGCTTAGTTACTTGATCAAAACTTGCAAAAACATCCTTGCTATTTTCAAACACACCTCACAACACGAATTTCAAAATAATTTCCCAAAACAAACTTTCAAACATTGAAATCTTTTCAAAAGACAATACACCTTTGTATATATTCAAACAAGAATCATTACAAAGGTTGCCACAATGATGGCCTCTTTTCAAAACATTTTCAAAACCACACACACAAAGCACCATTTCAAACAATTGGAAAAGCAAAAGCAAGTGATCTAAACAAGTAACTAAGAGCTCATGGATAACCATAGATGAAAAGGGTGCTTGCTCCTTCCCTTTTCATAATCTACCCCCCGAACCCAAGAAAACATCTCAAAGGTCTTTCCTGTGCTTTTTGACCTTTCCTTTGGATAAAATAAAAAGTCGGTGGCGACTCTTGCTAAACCGAAACATTTGCTAACACAAACGCAAAACCTCAAGTCAGTTCTCCCACCGCATCACAGTATTCCTTTGCTTTGACAAATCCCAAAGACTAAGGAAAATAACCTAAAGTCAGTGGATCAACAAGGAGGCTTATCTCTAGATCATTAGGCCTTTATCATTTCAATTTGTGATTTCTTAGTTGTTACTAGCCTAGTATTATTTGCACCCCCTTGCGTTTTATTTAATTTTCTTTACTATTTTTATATTTTACATTTTCTATTTTAATTTTATAATTATAATATTGTATTTATTACTATTATTAATTCACACAATTATTGTTTTCTAATTTCATTCAAAATATTATTTATTTTTATTGCATAAAAATATTTTTAATCATGTATTTAAATAAAGATGTTTCCTACAATTAATACATAAAAAATATTCAACCAACAATAAATCACTTTTCATAACTAAATTAATTCAACAATTAATTTTCGTAAAGGATTACGAAGCATATTTTAATTAGTGTGTGCTTTGTCTAAATATCTTCGTTATTCACACACCTAGACAAAGTATGCGGGAAATTTAAACATCTTCGTAATCCATAAAAAAACACAAACCAACTGTAAACTATGACTTGGGACTCTGATTCCTCATAAGGGGGTACGTAGGCATACGATTATAATCGTGGCGAGTTCCCCTAATAAAAACTAAAACCCTATTTCCTAATATCGCACTTCTAACCATAGTATCCTTGTGAACAAGGTAGATGAAGGGTGCCTAACATCTTCCCTTCGTCTAGAACCGACTCTAAAAAACCTAGAATCTCTAACTTTTAGGGTTATCCTTTATATTCTCTTCCTTAGGATAAAAATTAAGGGTTGCGACTCTCAAATTTAAAACAAGTTACAATATGGTGAAATCAAATCGGAACCATGTTTTGACGATGAAGTTAACTCAGAACTGTGTGTGAAGGTGAAGCAGCCATTGAATTTTTAATGTGTAGCACCGTTGTATTCTCTTTGAAGAAAAATATTGTATTGTGAAAGCAATTCGTCTCAATTTTCTGAGCCCTAATACACCCAAGATGAAACCGTTTAAATACCCCTAGAAATTTCATTTAATTTATATTTATTTTGTTTTAGTTAATGAAAGTATAATAAGCTGCATAATGGAAATTGGGTGAATGTGTAGTTGGACCTCCATTTGTATGGATCGGATTGAAGCTCTTGAGCCTGTAGCAATTTTTTGGTACAACAATGACAAAGAACAAAAAAGTTCATCCTTGGGCTTAAGTGGATGGGCCTATGTGCCTGAATTGCTTGTTTACACCATTGTATCATGTCTAGTACCCCCCGTCTGTGTAGAATTTCCTTGATTTTTCCTATTTATTTTTTCTTTCAATTTATTTTAATAATTTTGGTAGAAAATTAACAAAAAGAGTGATAGAGGAATATGTAAAAAAAATAGTAATAATTTTCTTTAGGTTTTGTTTAGAAAACTCTTTAGAATTTAGTTTTTACTATTGTTCGGTAATTACTTGTTAATCATTTGGTATCATTTGTTGCTCATTCTCGTCATGATTTCATGAGGAAGATGTTGGTGCAACTCTTTGGTGATATGAGAGGCTTGAGTATTAATTTGGTTGATTACCGGTGAAGTTTCTGACATATTTCTCATCGTTGACGTGGTTTTGAAGAGGCAACAAAGTTTTCTCCGTTAGGTATCATCGTAGCTCTATTTTATTCCTCATTCTTGCATCGTTTTCAATTAATCTTTTCATGAGAAGTAGGATAGAGATGCATAATTTGGAAGTCCTACCAATGTATACAATGTTTGATCTGAAGTCCTACTTTGAAGTAGGTAATGCTTTGTGATGCGTTTTTTAGCTATCTTTTGATGATGCATTTGGTTGACGATTATTTATTGGTTGACCTAATCTTTGAGCCTGGTGTTGATCTAAAGTTTTGACAAAATGTAGGCACATGAATTCCTATGGTTCACATCACTTGTGATTGAATTTAGGATAATTTTTTAGTCATTAGTTGGATGACTCTTTGTGCCTCGATGCTTGCCTTGTCATGGGGAACTTTAATTAATTTTAATTTTGATTTGAATTAAGTTTTGAGCATGCTTTGCATTTTTTTTCAAACACTTGATGAATTATAAGTTCAATGATAATTCCATGAGAATTTGAGAATCATTTGACATCATTTAGAGGATCTCTTCCCATGTACCTTTCTTGACCATTTGCTTTGAGATTAACTTTGATTGCTTGATGTTTAAGGAATGCACTTGTGCAACCATTTTGGGATTACTTTTCCATCTCTTCTTGATTACTTCATCATAAGTTAAAGCTCTAAAGACCACTTTAGGTGCTCTAACTTGATGCTTCTTTGGGTTAATCCTTTTAGGACTTCTAGGCATATCTTATGACCATATCTTTGAGCTTGGCTTATGCCAGTTCTTTTGTTGATTATGGGCTACATTTCAAGTAGATACTTTGATCATGCTACTTACCTACATGGTCTTGTACCAATATTTCATTCTCCTTTTATCCTTTGATTATCACTTTATTGCTAAATCAATTTGGTGATGCTTCTTTTGAGTTGAATTCTCAATGGCTTGAAATAGTTTTGAACATGATGCTTGTAATAGATAATTAGATGTTGGATACCTTGAGTTAACTTTTGACTTATATCATCTAATGTCTCTATTACTTGTTCATTTGCTCAATTGCATGCTATAGGTGAAAGATTTCCTCTTAAGGATAACATTGTTGCTTGAATTGCCTAAACTTTTTGAACATTGTTCGAAGATTACATTATGTGATTCATTTGAAATCTTGAGACTTATTTGAAGTAACTTGTTTCCTAAGATACATCATGCCTTGTAGCCATATGGGAGCCTTAGGGCATTGATCATTTGCGGTGAAGTTTTCTCTAGGAACTAGCTTGATAATTGTGTGGTTCTTTAGCAAATTCTTGTGTGATCTTTGTAGATCTTTCTTCCACCTTTGAGGCATGTTTGTGTGAGTCCCTTGAGACATACTTGATGACTTGTAAAAGTATTTATCTTGCATGCTTAACTTTATCTTTTCTTGATATATTTTGATGTTTGTTTGACACTTAGAACTTTGAGTACTTGCGTATTTGTTGATTGCTTATATTTTGTTTGTAATACTTTAGGATATAACCATTCGAGCATGATCCTTACTCAATTAAATTAATATGTTCAGACTCAGTTTGCTAGCTAGTTAGTGATTTGTTTATTGAGAAATTGTTTTGACTTGTTATTATTAAACTTAGTGTCAGTGTTAATTGTGGGGTCCAAAGTCTTAATTAAATTTACATTGGAATAAAATTTTATTTTTCCCTACTTTTACTAATTATGCATGGTTAAATAAATTTGATATTGTGTTATAGTTAGTGCATTCTACTGCAAGCTAATTGATTCATAGTCGTGTAATTCTAATATTTTGTTGTTGTAGAAATAAGTATAATGATTTTTTTTATTTATTGTTATAGGTTGGTGAGTTTCCAATGACAACCAATTTGGTATTGATAGTTCTTTAAATCGTATATAAGTGCAATTTGAAACTGTCAGATGCAAATCATTGGCCATGCTGTGTTGGTCGAGCGGTGAGTAGCAATGCTGAGATTATTTGTGATCGTGTTGAGGGAGGAGGTTCTTTATTAGTTATTGGATTTTCTGATGTTTGATAAAACTACCTTAATTAAGTCAATTTTTTTTTGTTCGTGTCTTTATTGGTAAATGGAACTCATAGAATAGGGTACAAAATCAAAATCTTAATAATTTGGTTTGATGTGTCTAACCTCATATTAGACAACATTGATTTTATATGATATCAATGAAATTCTATAATTTAGAAAGTTAATTTAGTACATATTTCATGCATATATATATACAATCCCTTATGTTAGTTTGTGTTTGAGATATTGTTTGAATTCTTTCTATATATAGGTAAAACTTATAATTTAGTTTAATTGTAAGTAGATTTTGATGATTCTTGACTTTAATTTCTCATATTGTTTGAATTTCGATTTAAAGTAAATTTCATTTATTATTGGAGTTTGATTATATGGTGTTGAAATGTCAACTTCGTTGTGTGGCAGGATGCTTCAACTTAAGTTCGTGTGTTTATTATATTATCTCATTTTAGCAGCAAATTCTAAAAGAGCAAGAGGTGTAATTTCAACAAATGTCTACTAAAGAAGATTTTCCTCTTATTTATGATTCTTCTTCACTTGTTCTTAATTATATTATGCGTTTCACTACCAAAATAGAAGCTTAAACCTCAAATCATAATACAAACTCATGATGTAATTCACATTTCATTAAAATAGATTTAGAAGTCATTGATGGACTTGATAAAGTTGTATTGACTATGAAGAAGGGTGAGGTATGCATTACTGACTATTGCTCCCGATTGTTCTTAGTTTTATTAATTGGTAACTCTTTCTAGTATTTTTAATCTCTTTCTCCTCTCAAGAGAAGGAGTCTTGGGATATGAGCACTGAACAGAAAAATGAAGACGTTGTTAAGAAGAAAGAAGGGAATGTTTTGTTTAAAGCTGGTAAATATGTAAGGGCCTCCAAAATACATGAGGAGGTATTCGAAGAAAAATGTATTTGTTTACTGTTTCACGCGTTCTTGCATCTTTTGTGACATAATTGCAAATTTGGGGTCTGAATTTGGTGCTAATAAAGATTATATGTAACACAAACAGAAAAAGAATTGAAATAACTTATAAGCTCACTACGCCAAAACAACTTTTAGACAACGCACTTTAGACAGCACTTCTATAACAAAGCGCTGCTATATGTCACGATAAAATTTTAAATTTTAAATTATATATATATTAGACAGCGCTTTGGAAGAAAGCGCTGCCTAAAGTTAAGATGATTCTCTCCAAAGCCTTTGTGTCCTAGCCTCTCTTCTCCAACTTTTACGATTGATTGTGAGAATAACAAATATCTCTTCTTTGTTATCACAAAGGATCCCTAATATCTTCCTCAATTTCTCTCACTTAGTCGACATCTATTTACCATCATGTTCTCACTCTTCCTACTAATTACCAACACACCACTCTAATTAAAGTAACCCTTTAAATAATTATTCATATTATTATATTATCAATAATAATTCAAATAATTACTAAATAATTATTTAACCACTCTAATACTTCTAATCATCATAATTCACATCATGCACAATCTCATACCAGCACATCACACATATAATCATATAAAACATTAATTATTCACAAATACTCCTAATCATTCATTAAATAAATAACTTATAAAAATTGGGGTGTTACATGATGCGCTCACATCAATTGGACCAAAGATTTTGTTTCTTATCTCCAAACAATATCAACTTACTATTAATCGAACAAAGACCAGATGAAGTCAAAGAGTACTTTGTCCATACATTTATGGCCAACAAAGAGACAAAAAAATTATTTTTTTATCCATTTAATACTGACAATGGATAAGATTTTCATTCAAACTTCATCTATTATAATTTTTCGTGTTTTGACGTTCTATAGAAAGTTTCCATATAACCTTTGTTAATCTTATAGTGGACACAGGTTGTTGATTGTGATTAATCCAATAAGAGAAATTGAATATTATTTGGAATCGTTAGAAGCTGATTGGATAAAATACTCAAATATGAAGGAGATGGTTGATACGTAAGTTAGATTGTTCTAAATCTTCATTTGTATACTTATTTATTTTTTATGTGAGATTGTTCTAAATATTCGTTTATATTTTGTTAGAGTTATAAAAAAAATTGATCCCAAAGAGATACTCAAGCACCAGGAGTAAAGCAAACAACAGTATATGGATCATAGTGCAGATATATTTTCAGAATTTTGATTATATTAGTTGTGCTACTTGATAAAACAAGTTAAACTATATATCCTGATATATATATATATATATATATATATATATATATATATATATATATATATATATATATATATATATATTCATATTTTTTCATGTGTAGTGTACTCGTCAACGTCATGGTATAGATTGCGTTTATTTCATGTTGAGGTTTATGAAAGAAATTATTCTTTTGAATCAAATAGAGATTCCAACCATGGTATGAGTTTCTAACTTATGATTTATTTTAATATATTTAACGCATTTCATCTAATTAATTAGTTTTAACTAAATCACATTATGTTATATTATGTAGTACTTTGATGAATACAAGTCTTCTACTTATTTGAAAGATCAATTGGACTAAATTATGGAGGATTGATGTCAATACATTATTGAGATGAGAATTTTATAAGGTATTGTGACACTTTCATTGGTGAGAATTTTGAGTATATATAAGTTTGAGTTTTGATATAGGAGTTTTGAATCTTGAGTATATATAAGTTTGAATTTTTATATAAGTTTGAATTTTGAGTATATATAAATTTGAACATTGATGAGAATTTTATAAGGAGTTTTGAATTTTGAGTATATATAAGTTTGAATTTTGAGTATATATAAGTTTGAATTTTGAGTATGTGATAGTTATAAGATTTAAGTGTTATATATCTTGGCTCTGATATATATGTCTTTGTTGATTTTATTTCAGGTAGATGCATATGTATAAGATATATAGATTCATTTAGGATACTTCATTATTGTTGTTTGCAGAGAAGATAGCAGAGAAGATATCAGCTCTAGAAGATAGTAATATGTACATTTGGTGCATATTTATTGGATTACAAATGTGTATATACAAATATGTAAATTTATGTATATATAAATTATTGAATTCTTCAAGTTGTATCCCATTTATGTATATATATATAAAGTATTGGAGTAAAGTTGTATATATAAATATGTAAATTTGGTGCATATTTATTGGATTGAAACTGCAAATTTATGAAATTTGATACAAATTTGAAAGACAACGTTTAAATTCTAAGTGATTATTTGTACAGGGCGCTTAAAATATAAACTGAATAAATTGAAAAATCCGTGAACATTAGACAACGCTTTAAACAAAAAGTGTTGCCTATATTGAGGAATAGGAAACGCTTGTGAAATACAAAGCGCTGCCTAAAATGGACTTTAGAAAGCGCTTTTAAATAAAGCGCTGCCTAAAACAGGAAAAAATGTGGGAAAAAAAATACATTACACAGCGCTTTTAAAAGTGAAACCGCTGCTATAAGCACACTTTAGAAAGCGCTTCTAATGTAAAAAGCCCTGCCTATAAGGGCTTTAGAAAGCGATGTCTAAATGCTACATTAAGCAGCGCTTTCACATAGGCAAAAAGCACTGTCTTTACTTACTGCAGCGCTTATAAGCGTTGTCTATGGCAAAAAAAAAGCGTTGTCTATTCCCTTATTTGGTGTAGTGAAGATAGTATATATGAATCGTCATGTGTGTTCTATTGTTAGATGTCCCTGCTGCACTCTTTCAGAATTTCCATCAACATATAATTTCTAAATCAAATGTTGCTCGTCCTTCAGATTCATTTATGGTCTTGGAAGAGCAAAATTCTCATTAAGCAGATGGAGTGAATTTATGTCATGTATATCGCCAGTTCACAATTACTATTTGTTTAGAGGTTAAATTATGTTGTTCAATTTAGTTAGCTTAATAATTGCAGACATATTTGTAATCTTTATTTGTTCATAATTGATTAAGTATCACTAATTATGAACATAGTTATACATACAAAAATGTCTTTTAATCAAGAATGAAATTATCATTTTGAATTTGGGTGTTAATATTAATTGCTTTTAACAATATGAATGAATTGTCAGTTGTCTTAAATAATATGGATATAAATGTTATTAATGATATATTAATTACAATTTATTTATAATTGAGTAAAATATGTGCAGGATTTGTAACAATTTTTTTTAGGATATTATTTTTACCTACTGTCACATGTTGTAGTTAAAAATATAATTTTTTTGAGAGAAACAATACAGTAGATAAAAGTATCTGTCTGTGGACAAAATATTAACCGACACACAAAAATTCGATGCTAGTATCAGAATATAATGCATAATCAATATAACCATCGATGATTTACAATTCCACGGCCAAATAACTTATAGAGACACTAAATATCAATTTTCTTGTAGTAATAATGACTCTTTAGTGACTTAGTGAATATAAAGTCATGTGTCCTTGTTTGTCAAGCATGTAATTAATGAGTGACATTGCTTTTTCACTGCATCCAAAAATGAAGAAGCATTTACGTGTACACAGGTAGATCCTCACAAGCTAGCATTTACGTTTATCAATCAAACTAGTCCCACATAGCATCACATCTCATGTATAAACACAATCAACTTTAATGTTGCATAAATGATTTATTCAATTATCTATATATGTATAAACAATCAACTTTAATGTTGTATAAATGATTGATTCAATTATCTATATAATATATTAAATTCAATGTATTAAATATTATAATAATATATCATCAATTATAACTCTAACAAATCATTAAATATAAATTTAAATTTGTCACATCATCTTATAGTCTTATGTGACGCATCTCAAAATTCATTTTTATCTTACACTTCTATAAATTAAAAGTCGTGGATTCGAATACTTACAAAGACGAAATAATATATTATTTTGAACAAATATATATATTCTCTTAAATTAAAAATATTCTTTTATATTTCAAATATAAAAGAGATGAGGAAATTCAAATACAATAAAATATTTTTTGTTTTTTTGAAATTATAGTAATAGAAGTAACACTTGAAAAAATATTTTTAATCTTAGAATAGTTCTTACATAATTTTCAAGTATAAGTCACTTTAAACTTATTTAAAATATAATATAGTATGCAACAATTTTTTATGATGTATATATACTTTACTACTATATTTTTTATATAATATCAAATAATAAACTAATGTCAAATAACAAAGTATTACACAAAAGAAATAAGAGAATTCAAACACAATAAAATGTTTTTATTTTATTTTGAACAAATAGTCTAACAAGCCAATAATTACTTCAACTATGTATATTCCTTTATATTAAGAATATTTCTCTCAAATTTCAAATATAAAAAAGATGTCAAAATCCAAACACAATAAAATATTTTTTGTGTTCCTAAAATTATAGCAATAAAAATAACACTTGAAATAAATGTTTTTACTGTTAAAGTAATTCTTACACAATTTTCAAATATAACTCACTTTAAATTGATCTTAAAAAATAATATAGTATGCAACAATCTTATAAAGTTCAACAAAATAGACATAAATTTTAAAAAATTACCGAAAATTTTATTTGATAATAATTATAAAAAACATTAATTTTATTTAACACTAAAAATAAATATATATATTTAACAAATTAAAGTAAAATATCTAAATAAAAGATAAGTGCAAAAAATAAAAAGAGAATTAAAATAAAACAAAAAAAATCACTTTATAGATATGTAAGTTTGCAAACCTAAATTACGAATATCACTCTCAATTTACACATATATATTCTCTTTTTAAATAAAATATATATTTATTTATATAATTAATTTATACTATTGTTTCTATTATAATTTATAAAATAAATTTGTAATATAAATTTAAGTATTATTATTTAGTCAAAATCAATTCCTAATATATTTAAAATTTAATAAAAAATGAACAAGTTAATTTCCAACATCACATCGTGCAGATTTTAATCTAGGTCAAGTATTTCGTTAGGACGGTCAATGCAAAATAAATGATTGATTCCATTATTAGTATTATTATTACCAGTCCCTTTCGTTGGAATTTCGTTATACTATTTTAATACTACAAATAGTAAAAGGAAGCATGCATGGATCTGGATGAAGTAATTGCTTGGATAATAAACATACACGTTAAGGGCTTCCGGTGCAATTTGACACATGCTTCAAATTTATTTTCATCTCCAAGCGAAAAAGCTAGATGATTAAAAAAATATCTTTAAAATGTTCATTTAATAATTTTTATTGGGCATATAAAGGTGGTTTAACATTGGGTTTTTTCCGTCTTTAATCGATATATCTATCTCTAATTTATGTTGAAATATACAATCACATAATTGATAAATAATAGAGGGTTTGAGTATGTGGAAAAAGAGATAATGAGATAGAAGAGAGTTAGAGAGAGATAATTGAGGATGAGAATTATGATTATATTCATTCTATATTACAAACATATCATCATGATATTTATACAAGAGTTAGAATACAAAAGTATTAAGTCAAAATTCAGAAAAGTAAAAAATTCGGAGTAATAATCGATTAACACAAATCTGTAACCGGTTACAACAGACAAGATACTGAAAAATATTATCAAGTGTATGTAATCGGTTATTGCAAATGCGTAATCAGTTACAACAACTCCAAAAGCACTTATTCTATAACTTATTTGATGTCTATAACCGGTTACACCTCTGTGTTAACTGGTTACAACACTTGAAGTACTTAAAATTATCTTAATACATCACATTATTTCAAGTGCTCTAAGTCTTCCATGTTCATGCTCATCTTCAACCTTTTGAACACATCATTTATGACTTTCTTAGTCAACAAAACAACAACTTGGTCTTCACTTCTAAAATATCTCAACCTTAATTTTCCTTCACTAACAAGCTCTCTCAAGTAGTGAAACCTCATATTAATATGTTTTCTTATCCCATGTGTATTTGGATTCTTAGTAAGATTAATCGTAGAAACATTATCAACCAATAGTGTAATAACCTCACCCTCACTGCTGCCCAGCTCCTTTAATAAACTCATTAGCCACACGACGTGGCACACACATAACGAAGCGACAATATAGTCGACTTCACAAGACGAGAGTGCAACTACGGATTCCTTCTTCAAACACCATGAGATTGGTGTTCCAGCGAACATAAAGACGTATCTATATAAAGATGTATCTAATTAAAAACTTTTGATCATCTTTATCTTTGCACCAGTTGGAATCAATAAAACCAAGCAAGTTGCATGTATCCGCTGCGGGAAAGAGAATTCCACAACCAATATATTCTTTGATGTATCTTAGGATCCTCTTGGCTTCTGCCAAGTGAGACACCTTTGGTCTCTCCATGAATCTACTTGCAGTACTGACACTAAACTTTAAATCTGGTTGCATATTACATAAGTAACATAATGATCCAATCAACCTTCTAAATTGAGTTGGATTTATGTTATGCTTTTCTTTATTCTTTGACAACTGCAACTTTGGTTCAACTGGTGTAATTGAAGGATTACATTTCTCCATGTCACATTTCTTCAATATCTCAAGAGCATATCTCCTTTGATGCATGAGCAGTCCTCTCATTAGACTTGTGGAACTTTATGCCAAGGAAGCATGTCATGATACCAATGTCGCTTATATCTTGAATTTTTTTAATAAGCTCACTCTTAAACTTAGAAATACTCTTCTCATTACTATTTTTGATCAACAAATCGTCTACATAAAGACAAAGAATGATCATCCATTCATTTGTATTCGCCTTCACATAAACTCCGTGTTCGGACACATATTTCTTGAAGTCAACCTCATTTAGGAAATCATATATCCTTTTGTTCCAAGCACATGGAGCTAGTTTCAAATCATATATCACTTTTCTCAAATTGTAAAACCTCCCTTCTTGGTTTCTTATAACAAAACCAGGGGGTTGTTCTACATACACTTCTTTTTCAAGCGGACCGTTCAAAAATGAAGATTTCATATTCATTTGATAGATGAACCAATCACTACTACAAAACATATCTACGTTGAAGATATAATATCACAACCATAGAAAATGGGGGTGAGAAACTTCGAATCCCAACATCAATATTTTTCCATTTTTTCTATAAAAATAATTGCGTGACCCTTTAACACATTTTGTTATTTAAAAATTGAAACTATAACAACACGGTTGTTTCATTCAACCGTGGTTATGTGTTCTATATTTCACTACGGTTGTTTCTTGCAACCGTTAAGAAATTCTTTTCACTTAAACTCCCCCAGCAGATGTGCCCACTCCTTCAAACTTCTGAACCTTTGAAGCTTCTTTAGACTTCTCCTAATCTTCCTTTGATTGTTTCTTTATCATCTTGGTAATCTCCTTCTTAAAATCCCTCTTTTCATCCTTATACTACATTGGTTCATGTTTAGTCATTTTAGCTGAAGAGTTATGTGATTTGGTTGGTTATGTAAAAGTCTGTTTTTATAAGAAGAAATCTTGGAAACGTACAATCTACCTTGAAGACTATGCATTAAAAACCTGACTTTGACTATCTTGGATATTATGGATAGTTTCTTACCTTTTTCTCCAGCCATATGTGATTTCGTGAATAATATATTTTTGTTTTTACTCAGATTCTATCTTATCTCTTTTTTTTATCTTCTATGTGTAGATTCTTGTATCTACTTCATATGAAGAACATCAAGAAGGAATATGGAAAAAATAAAAAGTAAGTATTTTATATTCTTCATTCATAGTTTAATGTAAGTTATAATTTCTAAGGTTATTCACTTACAACTATTTTTATTTGAAATTATAGATGTTTAAAGTCAAGACACCAAGAGACAAGACACCAATATAACAAGATAGTATTATTTATAAGTTTATTCAGGTTAAAAAACAAATAATATTATAATGGTTGTTTTATCCAACCGCTGTTATAAGTAGAATAATGAAATCAATAATGGAGTTACTAGGATTTGAATCCATGACCTATGAATTATTTCGCAATAGTTGAAATACTCAACCCTAGTTATACATAGTGCACTACTTAACTTATAACAACAACCACACGTCCATTATGGAAACCAGCATACATGCAATCACACCTTACCTAACAATGGACGTACAACCATCATTATATGTGTTTAGGAACCGTCATTATATGTGTTTTCCGTAGTAGTGAATTGTTGTTATTCGTAATACCATTAAGTATCCTTATGGTTTCAATTTTAACAACTAGTTCAAATACCTCATTAAAGTCTATACATTCTCGTTGCAAAAATACTTTTGCAACTAATCGAGCCTTAGGCTTGATTATTTCACCTTATAGACAAATCTTACACCAATTGGTTTCTTTCCTGTCCGTAGATCAATCAACTCCCAAGTACTATTTTTCTCAATCGATTTGAAATTCTTGTATTCAGATCTTAGATGTCCTAAGAGATGTCGAGACATTTATCTCTGAGCAAATACACAATAACAGGGTATAACTATAAAAATAGAACAAAAAAGTAAAGAACATGCAAAATTGTTAATCCATTTCGGTGTACACTAACACTTACTCTGGGGGATACCAAGCCATGAAGGAAGTCCACTAAATACTATCCATTCAAAGCTAAACTACCTCATTTACAACTTATCACTTAATCATGGTTCGTTCTATACTTCTACCTAAGACACACCTAGGCATGAGACCCCTCTCACTTCTCATTCAATCATGATGACACACAAATACATCAGTTATTTGACTTGACTAATGCATGTTTTCTAGTTGTTTTAATTTGCACTTTCACTTTTATGTTGGTAATTTGTTTGTTTTCAGGTATTTAGCACTTTAAGAGGCGTGTAAAGCAAAACAGGAAGAAAAAAACAGAAGAAATGGAGCAATTTGCACACAAGACATTGTCCGACGATTTAGGCCATAACTTCTGATCCGTAAATCAGAATGACTCCCCCATTCGAAGCATTAGAAAGCTAACTCAGAGATCTACATCATGGGAAATGGACCCATGGCTTTCACTCCTTGTACACATGGTAGACGCCATGTAGAGATGGCGTGCGCCATATTTCCAAAACATGGATCAGTCAAGGACGGTTAGAGAAAGTACCACGATCTTTCCATTGTGTTCACATGGAGGGCGCCTTGGTGGGGATAGTGGATGTCACCTTTGATTAGCTTGGTCCAACTAAGGTTAGTTGGAGGGTAGCTTAGTCTTTTCTTAGGATTTCAGATTTTTTTATAAATAGCGATTTCATTTCATTTTATGGCATCCAAGTATAGTACAATCTAAGCCATACACTTCACCATTTGAAATCTATAATCCTTCACAACGGGGAGGGGGGGGGGGTTATAAAAATTGTTCTTGTATCGAGTTTGGATCATTTACTTTGAAGTTATTTATCTTCCCGCATTTACATTCTATCGAAGTTTATTTTCATACTAACATATTCAATTCTTCGTTTGGGATAGGTCTTTAATTCATTCTGCATTTACGCTTTATTTTTCTAGCCTTTACATTCCTGTCTTATTTACCTTGCATTTAGTTATCTCCATCTTATGTTTACTTTCGCACTTAAAACCATTTACGTTTTATTAAACATATCTGACTAATTTATTATTTTTGGGATGTGAGGATTGTCAACAGACGATGCTCTACATGTTGTCTCTTTAGGATTGCGTTTTATGGGTTGTTTTAATTTAAAATCAATTTTTCTGAACTTATTTTAATCTGCCTCCACAAAGTCACGTAGTGAAAACACGGATAAGATCGAAAATCGTCTGACACTAAAGACTAAAATTTGTTTGTTTTTAATTAACAAATATCGTGAAATCACTTTGTTAATTAATTAGGGAGTATAATATTTCTAGAAAGTGATTCTAAAACTATTTACGAAAGCGCGCCGTTTATATGTTTAAGATCGGGTTCCTTGAGCGAAAGCCAGAAACCCTTTTAAGTTAGACTTTCCAATCAAAATCACTTTTCAACTGAGTTAATAGTTTAATTTCTTAAAAATAGGTTTACTATTTTAATGCGATAAGCACCGTCCATAAGTGACAATGGAGGGCATTAATTAGAGTGTAAATTCAGTTCTGAATACACGAAAGCGACAGTTCCTATTAAATTCATTCTTTTCGAAGCAAGAAATATTGCCCCATAAGTAATCTTAGTAGATACAATTAGATTATTGTTAATTGATGTGAATTACATTTCAGTATTGTTATTCATCTGAATTTATTAAAGTTATTTACTTCATCATTCTTATTTTTAATTCAATCGCCTTAGATAAACACCGTAACAATTAGTAACGATAAGTTTGACAATTGGTCTTTGTGGGTTCGACAAATCATTTATATTACTCCGATAGGTCCCTGCACTTGCGGAATCCCCCATCAAGTTTTTAGCGCCTTCGTCGGGGACCAACTACGTTAAATTTCATATCCTGTTGTTACACCGTATAGACTAAGGCACTTTTGTCTCTATTACTATGTATCACCAAAATTTTATCTACAATTATCACTCACAGTTTTTTAAGGAACCACAAGATGCTCATAAATCCGACCTCGAAATGATAATTGAGAATTTCCTTGAGGTGAAAACTCTCTCTAGGCTAGAATCTATGATGAAACGCTTTGTATCGACACAAACTATCCAAAATGAAGAGTTTAGAAGACAAAATCTCCATATTAATGAAACCCTTAGGCAGCTGAATATTGTGGTCGAGTTCCTAGTGACTCACAACATGGCCTTGGAGACTCAAATATCCCTCGTTGAACAAAAAACTCTAGGACCCCTCCTCGAGGAGCATGTGGATGTTGTAACAACTAGTAGTGAAATACAAATTGAAAACCTAAAGGAGAGTGATAATGAGGCTAGGGAAATTATCGGTGCAAAAAGAGTAGAGATTAAGAAATATCCACCACCACCCGAAAGGGAGGTTGTCAAAGAGGTAGAGAAGGTATCACCTTATGTTGTTCCTCCTTCCTACAACCCACAGATTCTCCTCCCGCAAAGTTTTGTGGAAACTAAGATAGATTCCCAAACCAAAAGGTATGTTGTGGTATTGGAAAATATCCATACTAATAAACTTTTGTCTAAAGTCTTACATAAAAACAGAAAATTAGAGGACCATGAAACTAGGAAAGTCATTATTGTTAAGAGGGGAAAGTAAACCTTTGAGATGATGGATGAAAGAAATAAACCCAAACCTGATAAGCTAATACTCATGATAGATCCAAAACCACCCCCACAAGTTAAGAAGTTTGAACCACCCTACAGAAGGAAGAAAAGAAAAGGTGACGGATATTAAAGATGGCTTGATAAGTGGCCATGGAAACCGAAGATCATTAGCTGTCGAGCTATCAATGTTAAACAAAGGGTTGTGTGGGAGGAAACCCACAAACTATTAATTTAATGCTTTCCTTTTATTGTTTTTGTTTGCAGAAAATAAAGAAATGTACCGCTTGTTGTGTCTCAGCTACTTCTAGGTGAAAAATCTCTAGATGCCAATCTTGGAAATGAGCTAGTGCCCACGAACATTCTTACAAATGTCATTGTTGGTGGTGACACCAATGATGAGTATGTTATAATAATCCTCCTCGTTCTTCACATGGTATCTCAAAACTCCTGCCACCGAAGCAGAAGGGCCAGCGAAGACATGAACAACAAGAGCAAGATCAGAGAGGATTTTTCCAGCAGTAGCATTATCCAGGTTTCATTTTACTGTTTTCCATATTTTACTAAAAAATTGAGAACAATGTTTTGTTTAAGTGTGGGAGATAAGCTTTACCTTTTACTTGTTTTCTAGATTAGATTTCCTACTTTCTAGTTAGATTTATTGCCTTCTAGTATTTTCTATTGTTTTAGTTTGCTTTATCGAGTTGCTGCATGTACTGGCAAGTCTTTATACATGGATTTTTTTGTCTATTAAATTTCTTCCTTTTTCTTGAGCCATACAAAAAAAATTATTTTTGCAAAAACAAACAGTGTTCGTTTGAAATTTATGGGTTGTTAGACAAGTTTAGGACATGTTACAAAGACTCGGGAGAAGTCCTGAATTATCAGTATCGTTTTAACATCGTAAGTCTCTTAACTATAGAGATCGATTTGGATGATTGTTATGCTCTAACCTTAAGATCTATCCTCTAAATGAACCCTTAAGTAGTTTACTTTAGCAGTCAGCTTCGACTTAAGCATGCTCTACAGATGGAAGCCAATGAAAAAAGTGAACGATCCTAATTTTTCCTTCTCTACTAATAAATTAAAAATAGGGATTGCAACTCGTGAGCTAGGTGACCCTCACACGATCACTTAACCAAACTGTTGTAAAACCTACAAAAATAAAATAAAATACCCGTTGTTAGCTGATTCAGAGGTTTCTGGTGTTGGACTTGATAGGGAATATTACGGTTCGATCTCCCACAACTCAAATAGGGGAAATAAAGGGGTTGCACAAATTACTGTACCAAAGCCCCATGCTTTTGATCAGAATCACTAACCCGTCACCTTACTATGAGTATGTAAGGATAAGTGTCTTAATGTGATCGTGGCTAAATGAAAAAGGGATGAAAA
Source organism: Vicia faba (assembly GCA_948472305.1). Classification (NCBI taxonomy): domain Eukaryota; kingdom Viridiplantae; phylum Streptophyta; class Magnoliopsida; order Fabales; family Fabaceae; genus Vicia; species Vicia faba. The sequence continues at coordinate 296,470,959 of OX451736.1, read as the reverse complement.
ATGGGATGAGTAAGTTAGGTTTAAGTATAAAAACATGATTCAAACTATTTTGTATAGGGAAGAGACTTATGACCGTGAAATATGGAATGTGTTATTACGATGATCTTATTTTTGCAAGTTAGCAGCTATTGATGTAATTTGTTTAAAGAAAGGTCTGCAAAGCCCTGAGTAACTATACGAGTATCATTGTTTACTTACATTTTGCTTGAGGACAAGTAATGGTTTAAGTGTGGGAGAGTTTGATGACACACAAATACATCGTTTATTTGACTTGACTAATGCATTTTTTCTAGTTGTTTTGATTTGCATTTGCACTTTTATGTTGGTATTTTGTGTTTTTCCAGGTATTTAGCCATTTAAGAGGCGTGTTAAGCAAATCAGGCAAAAGAACAGAAGAAATGGAGAAATTTGCGCACGAGACATTGTCCAACGATTTTGGCCATAACTTCTGATCGTAAATCAGAATGACGCCAGGTTCGAAGCTTTGGAAATCTATAAGAGATCTACATCTTGGGAAATGGACCCATAGCTCTCACCCCTTGTACACGTGGAAGATTCCATGTAGAGATGGCGGGCACCATCTTCCCAAAATGTGGATCAGTAAAGGACGATTAGAGAAAGTGGCACGATCTTTCCATTTTGTTCACATGGCGGGCTCCTTGGTGGGGATAGCGGGCGCCACCTTTGATTAGCTCAATCCCACTAAGGTTAGTTGGAGGGCAGCTTAGTCTTTTTTTAGGATTTCAGATTTTTTTTATAAATAGGCGATTTCATTTCATTTTATGGCATCCAAACTTAGTACAATCTAAGCCATATACTTCACCATTTGAAAGCTATAATCCTTCACATCGGGGGGTTATAGAAATTGTTCTTGTATCGAGTTTGGATCATTTACTTTAAAGTTATTTATCTTCCCACATTTACATTCTGTCGAAGTTTATTTTTGTTGTAATAGATTCAAGTTTTCGATTGGAGCAGGTTATTAATTCATTCCGCATTTACATTTTATTTATCTTACCTTTACATTCCTGTCTTATTTACCTTGCATTTAATTCTCCCCGTCTTATGTTTACTTTCGCACTTAAAACCATTTACGTTTTATTAAACATGTTCGACTAATTTATTAGTGCTGGGATCTGAGGATCGTCAAAAAACAGTGATCTACATGTTGTCTCTTTAGGATTACCTTTGTGGGCTGTTTTGATTTAAAGCAATTTATCTGAACTTATTTTAATCTGCCTCTACGAAAGTGACGTAGTGAAAGCGTCGGGTAAGATTGAAAGTCATCAGACACTAAAGACTAAAATTGGTTTGTTTTTAATTAACAAATACCGTGAAAGCACTTTTTTAATTAATTAGGGAATCTAATATTTCTAGAAAGTGATTTTAACACTATTTACAAAAGCAGACCGTTTATAGGTTTAAGATCTGATTCCTTGAGCAAAAGCTAGAAATCCATTTAAGTTAGACTTTCCAATCAAAATCACTTTTCAGCTGAGTTAAGGGTTTAATTTCTTAAAAATAGGTTTACTACTATAACGTGATAAGTACCTTCCATAAGTTACAATGAAGGGAATTAATTAGAGTGTAAATTCGATTCTGAATACGCGAAAGTGACAGTTCCCATTAAATTGATTCTTTTCGACGCAAAAAATATTTCCCCATAAGTAATCTTAGTAGAGATGATTAGAGTATTCTTAATTGATGTGAATTACATTTTAGTATTGTTATTCATCTGAATTATTAAAGTTATTTACTTTATCATTATTATTCTTAATTCAATCGCCTTAGATAAAAACTGTAACAATAGTAATGATAGGTTTGACAATTGGTCTTTGTGGGTTCGACAAATATTTTATAATAATTCGATAGGTCTGTGCACTTGATCCCCCCCCCCCCCCCCATCAAATCATAACAATGATTGAAAAAATCTAAACACTTTAGAAAATTTTAGAAGACACACAATCAGTCAATACTTAAAAGCTTAAGAATAACTGATAGAAATTACAACTCAAAAGAACAGTCCTACTCTTATATCAATCTGATATTAGATAGGCTCACAATTAACACACACAAACCCTAATAAAATACAACATAAGTTCCACACTGAAACTAGGTTAGTGACAATCTATTTAAAGTACACATCTGGACTGGATTGGGCTTCAAATTTGCAGGTGTTCAATTCCTGAAAATCTGCATAACCTTCTACATAAAATTAGGAATTCAATCATATGTTTTCTAAAATGTCTCTGCAATTAAAGAAACAAATTAATCTTGTAATCTCCATATAAAATCTCTGATTCCTCAGTCTTGGATGCCAAATATAATATCCTAATATTCCTAGAATATTCAGGACCTGTTATAACTAAATTAATCTAAGTGTACAGTTATACCAGCCACGATGTTGAATGATTCCTCATAGGACATCTTGTTCAACATGTTTATCCAGTTGATAGAATATCTTATTTTGACATGTTTCTGCTAAGTTAGTTTTACCAACCATAATGCCAATCATAAAAATAGAGAATTAACTATCTACCCCTTTAGCTTATTTTTGGCTAAAACAATTTAATACTCCTTGCACACATAAACTATAAAACAACTCAGGTTTGAAAACCAATCAAACACACACGAATCATAATCACAACAACAGAAAATAAATAACAACCTCACAGATAAACTACACAATGTTTAACATCTTAACAAAACCATGTTTTAATATAACTTCTGTCAACCCTTAAAATGATGGAGCTAACAATCTCCCCCCTGAGGCAAATTTTGGCTAAAACACCTTTTCCACAAACACCCTGGAGAGAGACACAACACCAATTACATGTTGTCCTGTAAACTGTGTACATGAGGAATAAGATAACCTGCATCTTTAGGAACACCCAAGTTACTCCCCCTAAAACTCATAACCAACTCTTGTCACAAAGCCCTAATAGAATTTTACTGAAGCCTAAAGAAACCAAAAAGAACTCTAACTTGAATAGTCCAAGTTAAAAGACCATGTGATAGAAGTAACACAGATTATAAGATCATGTGACAGAAACAAAAAGAACACACCAGACATGATGTTAGAACATATGGAACGACATCATGTATACACCCACAACATAAAAACTATCAAATGAAGAAATAGAAAACTCTTATAACAGATGGTCATACTCTAGTTCAGTTTTCCACACAACCTTTAGCACTATCATCAGAGAACATAAATAATAGGATGTGATAAAAGATCCAAAAAAATAACACCTTTACATAATGACAGACTTCCAAATAACTCCTTCCTTAAGTCTCAACCATTACTTGAGTTAGACTATTGGGATGGCCACTCAAAATTTTCTTCCTTTCTGACATTTGGCATGAGGTTGAGACATATGGATTTACATCTTAACTCAACTTGTGTCATGATGAAACCATTCTTGCACCACTCTGAGTATCTCCTTAACAAAACCTTGAAAGTTCATTTATGTTTTTCAGACATCTCCCATCTTGAAGAAACTTCAACATTAAAACAAAACCATTATTCAACATTCTAAAATACTTGAACAAATTACAAGTTTAGAGATCAATAAAGTTACTTTCTTCCGTAGGTCACAAGAGAGGGACACACATTCTTCTTCTTCATCTAGAGGGTAAGACAGTGTATACTTCTTGTATATCTCCTTGTAGATAGACTAATTCCCTTATGAGTCATAATACTAAGTAAGAGGAAAATCTTGTCATATATAAAAATGTCAGAACAATCAGAATGACATTTTACACATACACGCACCCATCAGTAGTGGTGGAAAAAACATATGACACTATGCATAGAAACAACCTTCAGTAGTTGTTTTAACAGAGACAACAACAAGTGGCACTAACAACCATCAAAAGTTGTTGTAGCAGAAGGCATAACAGTCAGCTAGAATAAACATAAGATACATATTTTATCACTCAATTCCACTTCTGAACACATCTCATCAGTCATCACTTGGTAAGCTTCCCTAATGCAATATAAACTTCATCAGAAGGTGGTCATCTACATATAATACCTCTGAAAATATTCCAGACCAGATTATCTTCTGAATTCTTCTCCCATAATGCACTTGAAAGCATTTGATATATATATATATATATATATATATATATATATATATATATATATATATATATATATATATATATATATATATATATATATATATATATATATATATATATATATATATATATATATATATATATATATATATATATATATATATATATATATATATATATATATATATATATATGCATAGATAAGTTATGAATAATTTCATCATCTTAAATCTTTAGACTTCCAAGTTGAGATGTGCACGTCAGAACATATGTTATGGACATATGATTAGGACATTTTGTCCATTCTCCTCAATTCTGGATGAATTGCATGTCAAGGAATACAAATGGTCATAAGAGACTTCTTCATTAAGGATATGAACACATGTTCCTTCAAAGTTTATCATAAAGAGGATGCTCCAATTATTAGAAGCTGCAACATCCATGTCAAATTTCTTGATAAGAAACTTGATTTTGTATTTCTTGATTAGCCTCTCATCTAAGCTCTTTACTCCAATACACTTTGTGGGGCCTTTATGAGTGGACTTGAGACAAACCCAAGTATACAATAAGTGAGACTAAAAACACACCAATTTCATAGAATATGATATTGATGCTGACAGAAAGTCAATTTGACCTCTCCTTTCTATCTCCTTAGCACCAGGATTCTTCAGTTCTGACAAACTTGTCTCACATTTTCACAATCTCTAGTATCAAAATACTCCCCCTAAACTTTTTCTTAGATCAACATGCTTCAGGAGCTCTAAGACAGTAGTTAGCATATAAGCAGACAACCAGTTTCAATGGTTAGTAGTTAAGATATATGTTAGTGTTTACCCGTGGATTTGGTAAACAACAATGGTCTCTTAAAAACAAGTTTACGTGCGAGATCGACCAGGAAATCTCAGAGAAGTACTTTAGTTTGCTTCGGTAGTCAAAGTGTTTTCAAAAAGGGTGTGTTCGACTAGAAGCAAAATGTATTTAAATTTCAAAAGATAAGAACAAAAAGACGAAGTAAAAGAAACAAAAAGTGTTTTAAGTTGTAAAAGATAATGACATAACATTAAAGAGAGATGTAAAATAGGTTGTTTCAAACATACATTTCCTTTCCCTAAATCATTTCGCTCATTCGCTTAGTTACTTTAAGTGACTAGCATGCAGGAATGTGAAAAGTTCGAACGCTTACAAAAGTACACTAAGTGCTTTATTTATGATACGTAGAAATAACTACTTTCTAAGTGGGCTTTGTTTCCTTGTATGCCACGTGTTATTCGTAACTTCCCCTCACAAACCCATGCTCTCTATTGTAACTTTTCTTTGTGAACCCACATTCTCCATTATGGTCGAACCCACATTCTCCCTCCATAATGTTTCTCCTTTACAGTTTAGGCGCTTATGGGCCTTTTAACTCTTTTGGATTTCTCACCTCTCTGGGCCCAATCCATTCACCATGAACTTTTCTCTAGTCGACTGCGCTTACGAAATCTTGGTCGCCTGCCTATGAAATCAACCATGGTCGACATGCTTTGGTAGTCGACTCCTCATAATTTAATTCTCTTTAATGCTCTTAAAAGACCCTTTTTGACTTTTGGTTTGGATTTCTCTCTTTATGAAAATCCCAGCCAACAAATTTCCCCTCAAAATGTCATTTTCAACTGAAGGGGCAAAAACAGACATTTTAAATGGCTCTTTCGACCCTATTCTCGTCTTCCTGTGCCGACATGCTTCCAAATGTCGACTCTGACGCTGCAATGTACAGCTTCATGCCTTTGTTTCTGTTTGGAGGTGCCAGCATTGGAGGCTTCATCAAATAATCTTTCAGACAATCGAATGCCTCTTGGTGTTTGTTTTCCCAATTGAATTTAGACTTTTTGCCTAATTTTAGAAAAGGAGAAAATTCCAAAGTTTTGCACTCATGATTGACACGAACCGCCTCAGGAAATTTATTTTTCCTAACAAAGATTGGAGTTCTTTCTTTTTTGTTGGCGCTTTGGTATTCAAAATTGCCTTGGTTTTATTTTTATGATCTACATGCCTTTCTTGTGCACTACAAAATCCAGAAAATCTCCTGCACAAACACAAAAAGCACACTTTAATTGATTCATTTTTAACCCATATTCCCTCATTCTAATAAAATATTTTCTAAGGTGGTCTAAATGACCAGCTCTCGAGGGTTACTTGACTACAATGTCATCATTATACATCTGCATGAAGGTGTTTATGAAATCATGAAACATTGAGTTTATTGCTCTTTAATAAGTCGCCCCTGTGTTTTTCAAACCAAAAGGCATGACGACTCACTCATATGTTCTTAACCCCCTAGGGCATCAAAACATAGTTTTGTGGGTATCGTATTTAGCGATGAAAATTTGATTATAGCTGGAATATCCATTTAAAAGACTTAAATATTAATATCTTACGGACGAATCAACCAGCACTTCTGCCACAGGCATTGGATATTCGCCCTTTGGGGTGGCTTTATTTAAATCCCTAAATCTATGCAAATTCTCAAGTTATGTTTTGGACAATACTTATGGAATGATCCTTCTTGGCATCTACTTGATTGGTTGTTTTCCTATATTTATAGGCATCTTCATCTACACCATTTCTCTACTCAAACTACGCATATCATTGTAGTCCCAAGCAAAGCAGTCTTTGAATTATTTGAGCAATTCAATCACCTGCTCCTTCATCTGACTGCCGATCTTTGTGCTGATGTAAGTAATTTTCTTGATCGAACCATCACCCATATTGACTACCTCCAAGGGATCTTGTGCTTGCATCTTTAAAACGTTGTCTCTTGGATCTTTCTCAAACCCCAAAGGCTCTTCTTCGTATATACAATCAAACATCTGGATTTTTAAAGTTGTTATTTTACTTGGTTCTCCAAGCTCTCCCGCCATGATGGCCTCAGGTGACATATTTGCAACATCTTCAGCCTCTAAGGCCACATTAATTCTATTTTCGGCCATTAAGCCAAAATCCTTGCTAGAGCATTCGCCTCAGGTATCATCATGATTTTGTTCTTCTTCTCACCTAGTGGGCTAAAACTCCCCTTCTGTATCGGGATATGTGTCAAAATTTTCTCGTTCCCAGATAAAACCATGAGTGGGGTGTAAAGTAAAAAAATTAATTGGATCAAGATGCGGCTTGAAAACTGCATCTTCTGGGCCACACAGTGGTATGGTTGCAAATACTTTGTCGAAATTCTTTCGACTCACCACATTTTCTTCAAAAATAAAATAGCTATGATTTGCATCTATGTTTTCAATGATCCCATCCTGAAGCCATATAGACAAACGTCGATGCAGGGTCGATGGTACCGCCCTTATTCCATGTATTCATTTGTTCCCCAACAACAGGTTGAAATTTACCTTGGACTTTATCACCATAAATAACGTTTTCCTCGAGGTCAAGCCAACTGACACATTGACTTGAATCACACCCAAGATGTGACTCTTTCCTTCATAGTTCGACATGACCAAATTATGTGTTTTAAGGTCTATGTTGAACTTATCAATCTTCGTCAGCAATGACTATGGCATCAAATTAACAACATCGTCACCATCAACAAACACTTTGTTCACCGGGAACCCATCAACTTTATCCCTTGTGAACAGAGGTTTGAGATGATACATCATGCCAGCTGTAGGTTTCTCAAACATTGCATTTTGCTCCTCTACCACCACATTGTTCATGACATAATAACATAGAGGTTTTTGACCAGCTGATTTTGCACACATGTATTCTTCCTCATCCCCATATTCCTCTGAGGTGAACCCATATTCATTGGGAAAAACCTGTTGTACCACAATTTTTCCCCCTAAGATTCCTTCATCATACCATATTGATTCAATCACAACAAGATCATATCAGGGTTCTTGATTTTCCTCCCTACCTTTAGCTTTTCTCTTTGAGGAATCACCAAGCACCTTGACTTGTTTTCTTTTGTGGTCATGAATATTTTTGTCTTGATTTTTCCTTTTAATTAATAAAATGCAATGTTGGTTTGTCTTGCTTGTTACTAATGTAGGTAAAGGCAATGAGATTTAGCGAGTTGCTCCATGGGTTCATGAGTTTATTTCCATGACCTAGTCAATAAAGCTTGAGAAGTTCAAACCTCACCGTTGGATTTGTTTTAGAAGAAATGGCATGGCAAGTTTATTTCTGTTCACCACATTTCAAGGTTATCAAATTTGATTCAAAAGTACAAGGGGTTGATTGAAGAAGTTGTCATGCTTGGACAAGGCTTTGTTCCCATTGGTCACAAGTGCATATTTATCTCAATTCTCAAGATATGTAAGTGGTTTTTGTGGATATGAGTTCTCATTTTCATCCTCAACAACTTCTATTTACAAAGCATTTTTGTTGGTACAAGAAGTTTGTTCAAAATTGTCAAAGTTCCTCAAAGCATTTTCTTGATCTAGGAGCCAGGGTTTTGAACTTCAAAGAAGTATATCTTGCTCATCTTTTGGTATTTTTGAGTGATTCCAAAGACATAATTCTATTCAAAGGGTTATTAACAAATAATTTCAAAAGTTTCAAGGAGTTTTCATGTGGAAGAAACTTGATGATGAAAAAAGGTTACAAGTCCTCCAGATGAACCCCCAATTTCTCATATGTGACTTCAAATTATCATAACTTGGTAAATTTTTATCACCTTGAGCCCACACTTTTTCCATAATGATCTTGAGGATGTGAGATTTATTCCTTATTTTATATGAAAAGTGAGAAAATGGATGGAAGATGCCCTAAGGATGCAAAAGATTATAGGTCATTACATGGACTTTTCCAACTTCACCAAGTCATAACTCTCTCAATTTTTGGATATTTTGAATGGTTCAAGTTTTAAAAAGCCATTTAAGAGGTATATTTCATGCCATCTTCTTTGGTCAAGAGCAAATTACAAGCCGAAGTCCATGTTTGGAGGCAAAACATTATATGTCACTTTTGAAGAAAAACTTGAAATATTTCTAAGTATGGAAAGTCAACTTCTTTTTCCCAACTTTGACTCAATGCAGCTTTCAGCTTAAGCATCCATTTGATTCCATTATTTTTCCATTGCAAAGCTTGTAACCTCATCTTTCTAAAGCATCAAGAATCATGCCTTAAGACACCTTGAGCTGAGAATGCCATTGGATTGAACTTAGTAACTTGGAACTGAAGTTTCTTCAAAAGTCAAAATTTGAAATCATTGGTTTAGCTTCTAAACACTTTGTTTCTGCGTCTTTTTGCCTCTAAAAATGTTGAGTGAACTTCTAGAAGTGATTAGCACAATAAAACACGGTTTTTGGATGAGTTTTGATCAAATTAGAAGTCACACTTTTCTTGTTTGCAACTTCACATGATTTTCCTCCAAACTTCATCATTTCACACGCTTGGACATTCCATTTGATTCCCTATAAATAGAGGGTCATCCCCCATTTATTTCCTTAAGCTTGGATAGCCAGAATCACCCTGCCAAACTTGTTCCATAACTCAAAATTCTGCAAATTCGAAATCTGTTTTCAAGCCTTTTTCAATCCAATTTTTCTATCAATTTACCTTCCTTGATCTTCCCTGAAGCTAACCATATAATTACATTCAAGAATTGTGCCCTATATTGCTCCATAGAAGTCCAGTTTCAGAGCTCTGCAACTCAACTTCAATAGGTAGATTTCTTCATCAATTCTTCAAAACTTTGATATCATTGTGATGCTCTCATCGCCCTGGTTCTAGTCGCAACACTTACTTTCAAATCCCTTTTCAAAACTTTATTTCCAAATTTCTTGAGCTACAGTTTATATAAATTTATCGCGAAGGTGTGGTTGTCTTTGTCTTGAAGAGACGAAGCGAATGGCATAGGTCTCGTGCTCTAATTTTACAGATTGATCAACCTGCTTTTGGGAGTGGTTGGAGGTCGAAGATGACTAACGTGTCATCCTTCAACCAATGAAACAACGCCATTTGGATTTTTTTGAATTTTCTTAGTTATATTTGATTCAGTGCTTTATTCACTAATGACCATGATATACACAGTGCTCCAGATCCCTTGGATTTGATTACTAACGCGTTTTGACTCTCATCAAATGATCCACATATTTTTGACTTTATTTTTCTTTTCTGATTTTTATATTTAATTGTTTTAAATTTCAAAAAAATCATAGAAAATTCATTTTTAGTCAAAAAAATCTAAAACAATTATGAAAAATAATTTTGATTTTTCTCTTTCTGACTTTTATTTTTTCATAACTTTATTTTGTGTTTTGATATTTTTTATAAATTTCCACTTTATTTGAATTGTTTTAAATGTTTAAAAATACTTTTATGCATTTTTAAATTTTGGAAAAATTATGGAATGATCCAATGATATTGTAACAAATATCGGTGACCTCATTTATTTTCTATTTCCGACTTTGTTATTTTTTTATAATTTTTAGTTTATTTTACTCATTTCTTTTAATTTTAAAAATAGTTTCCGACTTTAAAAAATTACCAACATTTTTATAATATCATTTTAGTTCATTTCTGATTTTTTTTATGGTCTTACTTTTTATTTCTTGATTAATTTGAATATAGTTGATATTTTTCTCTTTTTTTTTTCTATTTTAAAACATTTTTTAAAATCTTTTTTAATGTATATATTAAATGCAATATTATTTTGTGGTTATTTTTTTGGCTCATATTAGATTGAATTTTTGGTCATGAACTTTGTTAACATCATTGGATCCATGGTGTTGAGTCTAACTCCACAAAAATAGATGAATGGTTTTAATAATAGTTTGATTTAAATTTAATTCAAATGTGGTTTGTATATTCTATCCCATCCCTCTTCATCTTGTCCCTTTATCATTGCAATAAGTGCTATTGGAGCATGAATCATAAAAAAAATTTAATAGTACTTGGACTATTTGGTTACTATCCCTGGCATTATGGAGTATTGAACTTCTTGGACTTAGGATTAGAAACCTTGGCCTATGTTGAAGACCTTGTGACCTTAATTAATATTTTGTCTGGTGTTCTTGAGGTTTACCTCAAGACATTGGGTTGTTTGTTTGTTTTGTATGCATGTTATTGTGATTACATCCTTTGTTTGTGATCTGGAATTCACCCGTATACAGCCGTTACTCTGCCCAATTTTTGTGAAGACTTAATACACTTGAAGTTTGGTTCTCACAAGAGGTCTAGTATCTTTGTTTGCTTGGTTTCAATCCAGAGAATAGGAATTCTATCTTGACTCATAATGTCAAGTATTGGATTCTTGTTGGTTAGATGGTCCTTATCTCTAGCTTTTATCTTATGCTTTAGGATAGTCCCTTCTTCTCCTCCCATCTTCTTTAATTTCAAAAATCTTCTCCCTCCTTTTGAAAACTCTTCTTGTTTTTAAACTTGAACTACTTTCATAATAAACTTGGACCTAGGTCCATGTATTTTCAAAACATTTTTTATAAATAAACTTCAATCAACTTAATAATACCTTGATATTTTTTAGAAGACTAAAAGTCAATCAATCTAATTTCAAACCATTTTGCCACTTTGGCTTTTTTTTATTATTTTAAAACCTTTCTAAAAAGATTAGACTCTTGTCAATCCTTGTAGTGATGCAAACAACTATACTTATACAATGTGTGGTGAAGAGAGATATTTTCCACTTTGGTGTTGAGTGAGGCATTGTTGATTTTAAAATCCAAGCCATATCCTCGACTTTGAGATGACGCAAATTCTCCTTTCTCATGACTGTTGGTAGTAAGTATGTTTTTCCACACGAACAATGACGATGATGTCTTATCTCATAAGATTAACCAACACAGTTATGTTTTAAAATTTTTCAAAGAGGAACTACGTGTACCCCGATCCCCTATTGCATGAAAGGTGGTACGTAGGCACTAAAGGTTCGCAACTGCGGAGGGTGAAAAAATCATAAAAAATATATTTCTTTCCTCACCTCCACCATCTATTTTTTACATAACATTTTATAGCTAAAATATACAGATTTTACAAAGAGGTTCCTGCGGAGTTCCGTAGATGTTTAGGGTGCTAATACCTTCCCTTTGCATAACCAACCCCCTTACCTAGAATCTTTCTCCCTCTTTTTGGGTTATTCGCTCTTTTCCCATTCCTTTGGAAAAAATAAAGCACGGTGGCGATTTTTATTTTAATTTGTATAAGTCTAGTCAATCCAATGGCTTAGTCTTAAACATTTCTACGGCTATAGAAAAAATGGCGACTCTGCTGGGGAAAGATTTACCTTTTGCTGGTCCATCCCTAAGTGGATTGAGCCTATCTTTGTTTATATATGTATATGTGCTATCGTTGTTTATGTGGTATATGTTGTATATATGTTTGTCTGGATTTTCCTAGTTTTCAGGGCGCTTGGTGATTACTTATAAGTCCTATACCCGGACTTGGGTAAACTTTAAGATAGGATGGGCGGTATAGTCATGTTAACTTTGAGGGAGTAATCCCAAAAAAGGAGGCATGATATCCCCCACTCAGTGGAGGCCCCTTCATGATTGTAAACACAGTTCCTACGTTATTAGGTGATGCTTATTACTCTATTCATCTTCGAAATTCTTATCATGGAAGGATGGTTATCTATTGCATGCCTTTGTTGTATCGGTGGTTTATGTCTCATATGCCTCAGTCTGATGCTTTCTGGGATGTTAGGAAGGAACCCCGTTGGGCTCCTAAGATCATGGCACTTACTCACTCGGATATTGATTGGTACCATCGAGCTTACCAGGATATAAAGATTGCTGACAGTTGTGGTAGTTTCCCCAATGTACCTCTTCTTTGTACAAAGGTAGGAATTAACTAAAACCCTGTTCTTGCATGACGATAACTTAGTTATCCGATGAATGATAAACCAAATAGTATTCATTTGAGCAGGTTATTTCTGAAGGAGGGAGGAGACCATAAGGAAGCAAGGGAGCGGATTGAGAAGGCCTGGTGCCATATTTATAAGAAGAGTAGGAAAGACTTGGGACCTATGGGGGTTGTTTCTTTGGAGCCATATCTTCAGTGGGTCCAAGCGAGAGCTATTCAGTTGAAAATTCCGTGTTCCCGGGAAACACTTATGCATGATTTGTTTGTGAAAGCCACTCCTCCCTTATTGGATGATCTAGAAGAGCTGCAGCTTGCTTTGGTCAAGATGCAGCAGGAAAAGGATGCTTGGAAGAACAAGTGCCAAACTTTAGAGATTTACTTTAGAGCAGACTTGAAGGAGAAAGACGACTTGATTGAGATCCTTAAGAGTCGAGCGGTAGAGACTATAGAGAGGAAAGGGGATTTATTTTCTCCTAAGCCTCAATCAGATGCTGATGACTCACTTCCTGATTCAGGTGATTGGAAGGAGGTTGCCACCAGGTATGTGGAAGAAACCCAGAGGTTTAAGGCTCAGATTGCCAGGCTTCTGGGGAAGCGCCAGCGTATAGAGTGATCACCGACAGCTTTACTTGTCAGGGTTTTATACTTTATTTTCATCTTGTACTTGGGATTGTTGAGTCTTGTAACCTATTTTGAAGTTATTATAATAAAAAAATTTAGTATTTCAAATGCATTATTACTTTGATATTTGCAATATGTCTATAAACTTTAAATCCCTTGAAATATTAAATAATAAAATAAAATCATGTGCATTATATATCATGCATCATATTGCATATATTTCTTACATTTGTTATGCATATCCAGTTGTCTTACCAAGCTTCTTTACTTCATTCAGCAAGCTGACTCACCACTACAACACTCAAGCTAATTTCAGAGGAAAGATGGATAACTTAGAACAAGAGAATCGCGATCTGCGTGAGGAAGTTTCTACTTTGAAGGGAGGCATGGCCAATATTACTGCTCAGATGGAATCTCTGGTGGCTGCTCAGAATCAGCCACCGAGTGTTCAACCTCAACCAACAAGGGTTACTGCTGAAGCTCCGAATGTTCCTGTATCTGCTACCCCAGCTGTTGTTCAGAATCGCATGCCTCAAGGTTATCCATGGGGAATTCCAGAGAACTTTGCGCCTGAAGGTTTCAATCTTGGTCCTCAATATACTCCAGTTGTTCAGACTATTGTTACTCCTGCACCTCATGTGGTGCATGTTGCTTCTGCTGCACCTCCTTCGATAAATATGGTTCCAATTGTTAATGATGATGTGTGTCGTCCTTTTCCTCCACCAAGTGAAGACTTGGGTATCTATGATAAAATGGATGATTTTCAAGAGCAGTTTGACAAGATGCAGAGGGAGATGAAGGCCCTCAGGGGTAAAGAGTTATTCGGGCAAAATGTGAATGAGTTATGCTTGGTCCCGAATGTTAAGATACCTACAAAGTTTAAGGTCCCAGAGTTTGAGAAGTACAAGGGCAACAATTTCCCTCGTGATCATCTGGTAATGTATGTAAGGATAATGTCTACCCATACTGATGATCAGCGTCTGCTGATTCACTTTTTTTAGGATAGTTTGACCGGTGTTGCGCTGAAGTGGTATATGAGTTTGGACAGCGTCAATATCCATACTATCAATGACTTGGGAGAAGCATTTATTAGACAATATAAATACAATGTGGACATGGAGCCTGACTATAATCAACTCAGGGCCATGGTTCAGAGAGACAGGGAATCATTCAAAGAATATGCACAAAGATGGAGTGAGGTAGCCGCCCAAGTGATTCCTCCCATGGAAGAGAAGGAGATGATTGAGATTTTCTTGAAGACTCTGGGTGCTTTCTACTATGAAAGGCTGATAGCAATTGCGCCAAGTGACTTTACTGAAATGGTAGGCATGGGTATCCGTTTAGAAGAGGCTGTAAGAGAGGGTCGTTTCACAAAGGGTGAAGGATCTGGAGGTGCGAAGAAGCCATCTTATGGGTTTACCAAGAAGAAGAAAGGGGATGAAAATGTTTTTATGCAAGAGGGGAGGGTTAATCCTCCTAGAAGAAATTATCAGCGTCATCAGCAAGTCGCCTCAGTTACTCCAGTTGTTGGTGTAGCTCCACCACCGTTGCTTATCAGAGACCATCCCAGTAGGGGAATCAAGGGTATAATCAGAGAAGGGAGAGTTATGACCCTATTCCCATGAGTTATACGAAGTTACTAGCGACATTGATTCAGAAGAAATTGGTTCAGACCCAACCACCTCCCGCTTTACTATCACCGTCGCCTTGGTATTACAAGGCAGACCAAACATGTGCTTTTCATCAGGGAGCACCAGGGTATAATGTTGAGAATTGTTATCCTTTGAAGACTGAGGTGCATAAATTGGTGAAGTATGGTATTCTATCTTTCAAGGATGTGGGTCCTAATGTGAAAGACAATCCTCTACCCAAGCATGAAGGAGTAAATGTTATGAATATGGTGGCCGGTTTTCTAGGAGACTTCCAGATTTTTGATATTCATCTAGTTAGAGGAGATTTGGTGAAATGCATTCAGACCTCTGCGAATTTAGCTAATATATGCATGACCATTCTGGTTGTGCTATTTGCAGTACAGACATACAAGGTTTTGACAAGATAAAGGCTGATTTGCAGGAGATGATGGATGAGGGCCTCATCCATATAATCAGGCCTAGGGAAGAGTATGAAGAGGAGGTGAATATGGTTTCTGGATGTCCTGGAGAGTTCAGAATTTTTGATGTGGAGTATATGAATGAAGACCTTGTGCAACTGCATGCTACTTTCTGTCACTTGGTTGGTCAGGTGGAACATCAGTATGGATCTTGCCGAATTTGCTGTCGAGACTCCCGAGGATGTTCAATCGTGAAGAAAGGTGTTCAGTTGTTGTTGGACAATGGAACTATCAAGGTTATAGGTCAAACGGATGATTACCATGAAGTTGATATGTGTGATACGGTGGGAGAACTGACTTGAGATTTTGCGTTTTGTATTCGCACTTGTTCGGTTTAGCAAGAGTCGCCACTGACTTTTTATTTTATCCTAAAGGAAAGGTTAAAAAGCACAGGAAAAACCTTTTGAGATGTTTCGTGGGTTCGGGGGGTAGATTATGAAAAGGGAAGGTATTAGCACCCTTTTCATCCATGGTTATCCATGGGCTCTTAGTTACTTGTTTTATATCACTTGCCTTTGATTTTCAATTGCTGGAAATGGTTGTGTGTGTGTGTGTGTTTTGAAAATGTTTTGAAAAAGAGGCCTTGTCTAGGCAACCGTTGTAACAATTCTTTACTCGAATGTTTTACAAAGGTGTGTATCTTTTCGAAAAGATGTTTCAAATATTTTTGAAAGTTTGTTTTGAAAGTGTTTGTGGAGTGTGGTTTTGAAAATTAGGCAAGCGTGTTTTGCAAGTTTGATCAAGTAACTAAGAGTTGTCTACCCCTAAATTTACTCAAAGGTTTTTCTCATGTTTTAACCCTTTTAACAATTTTGTTCCACCATTATATTTGGTGGGCAATCTTGCGTTAGGATGTTAACGGGACAGGCGCGGGTCATTGTATGGACCATGAATGCAATGATGCCAAGTGTCTTTGGCAATTTTACTTGAAGGGACTATGATCATTTTGATAGGCAACTTTCGAAAGCGTCATCGAGGGACTATGATCATTTGAATTGTTTTGTTTTGCCAAAGAAACTCAACGTGCAAGCATGGCCCATTTTGGAAGGCAACAAGCGGGATTACCCTAGGGGTGCAAGTGTGAATAGTGTGTTGATTTCATGTATTTGTCTTGTATTAGGTTATCTAGCGTTTGATTTTATTTACATACAAACCCTAGGTCTAACCATGGTATATTTGAAAGCGATAAATTGCGGGAATTTAAAGTCTACGCTATTACAAATAAGTATCCGGGAATGGGGGTACAAATATTTACAAATGGGGATGAGACTTATTAGGAGAGTAGTGTCCAAATATATTTACAACCCAATCGAATCGATCGCAAAGTAATATGTAGCAATGTACAAGAATAAGCAAATGTGTATTGTATAAATGTATTTGTGTAAGTGTAGGATTATTTACAAGTGAGAAATGTTAACTTAATGTAAAATTAAGTATTTTATTTATTCTTTTTGTATTTTTGTATTTTTGTTAATATGTACAAAATAGAAGTTTTAAGAAAAGAAAAGGAAATGTTTTAAGTTTTCTATTTTTTGATGTATTGATGTTTATATACAAAAGTTAAAAAAAGAAATGTTTTAAGGAAAATTAATGTTTTATGTATTTTAGTTTATATAATTGTACAAGGTTTAAAATATAAAAAAAAGTTTTAATAAAAGAAAATTATTTAACTCGAAGTTATATTCTTATATGTTTTAATTATACTAGCTAAAAATAAAAAAAAGGTAATTAAGAACATTTTATATCAAAGAGTTAATGTATTATAAAAAAGAGTTAGGTTATAAAATAAATGAAAATTAAGATAAGATTAAGAAATGTTTGTTAATAGAAAAGAAAAGAGGTTATGTGGGCCTTATGCTTGTCCTTGGCCCAAAACAACATTTTGAAAGAGAATCAGCAGGGGGGTTGCGCGTCAGATTGGAGGGGTCAGGCGCTAGAAGGTTCAATTGGGCTTAAGCTTTTGGAAAGGGCAAGGCCCAGATAGTTTCACAACAATTTGTAAGGGTTGCATTTGTTTGTTTCATTTGGATTAGGGTTTCAGAGCTTAAGAGCGGCGCCGTTTACTTTGTTTTCGTTCTTCTTCATCTCCTTCGCCATAGCCACTGAGCTTTCCTCCACCTAGGGCCACCGAGCGCCATCGCTACCTCCTCATCTCCATGGATTATTCAAGCGGAGGTTTACAAGGTATTGATTCTGTTTTAGGTCTTAACATGCTTTTATGTGTTACTTATGTTCTGATTTTATGTTGCCATTGTTTCTGTTTGTGAGAGGTATGAGAAGAAAGAGTAGAAATACTACCTTTGGAGGAATCGTTGATTGGAGAGGAGGGTGGCTTGGAGGCGTGCTGGACAGCCGGAGGCGGAGGGAGCGGTGAAGCTGGCTTTTGCTGGAAAACCTGGTATTCGTATCTTTGCTTCTTCTCGTTTAGTGATGATTGTCTAAAAGAAAATCTGAAAACGCCTCTTTTCCTCTTTTGCTCTGAGATGCTTTATTTGATGATGTTCTTAGCCTGCCCTTCTTTTGAATGCTTCTTTTCCTATTCTTTTTGTTGGCTTGCTGAGATGCCTGATAGGTTGGCCCAATGATGAACACAGTTCTGAGGGTTTGTTGGCTATTTTTGCTTTGGTTGTGAAAGGTTTCAAGGTTTGTCTCGAAAGGCTTGCTGTTTAGAGGCTTGGCAGGTTGTGAGTTTGAAACAGGGTGTAGGCTTTGAGGCTTGATGCAGATCTGGGATTGACAGGTTTACTGGCTTCAGGCTTTTATGCAGGCATGAGGATTTGGCTTGCTGTTTGTATGGTTAGGCTTCTGTTTGAGGCTTGGCTTCTGTTTGAGGCTTATGCAGGATGTACAGGCTTGAAGCTTTGAGGCTTGGCTTCTGGTTTCAGGTTGATGCCTATATGCTTCTGGTTTAGCTTGCTTTGATGCAGGTTAGGCTTTAGGTTTGAAGCTTGTGGTATTTTGGTTTGTGTTATTTCTGGTTTAAAGTTGGTTATGCTTCTGGTTTGAAGGATTTTGGTCTTGACAGGTTATAGGCTTTGGCTTGTGATATGTGAGTTATGCAGGTGAAGGCTTTTTTGAGGTTTGGAGGCAGCTCTGTATCTTTGTTGATACAGTTTGTGTTCTTTTTTGCTTTGTGATATTTTCTGCCCCCCTTTTCCATCTGTGTTGATTGTTTGTTTTATATATTTTTCCTCAAGCCTAAGCCTGCTGTAAGCCTTCTTCTATTTTATCTTTTTCTCTCTCCACACAGATTAAAGCATTTAATATTGCTTAAATTTGTCTTATGCTGAAAAAGTACTGGCCTGAAAATGATGAATTTGGATGTTGCTTGCATTGTTGGTTTACTCTGCATATTTCCTGCTTTCCTGCATACTTTATGTACTTCTTTGACAACCCTTTTCATAATCTTTTGGCAGTTTGTGGACAGTTGCTTTGACAACTTTGGCTTAGTTTGAAATTGTGACCTTGGTTAGGCCTTATGCAGTTCAGTTTGCCTTTGGACTTTGTAGTTTGTTTGGCAATTTTGAAATTATGCAGTAGGTTTGACAATTTGAATTTGTGCAATTGTAACTTTGTGCATTTCATGTTTTTGCAAGCACTTTATATCCCTTTTTGTGAACCAAGATAAATCTTGTGATTTGCAGAGAGGGCAAACTAATTCCGGCCAGTCGCTTTTAATGATGAACTTTTAAATCTGTCTGTCTGCTTTTGATTTATTTCATCTGCTTTTGACTTTTTCTTTTTCTTTGTTTTGCAGATAAAAATCAATGGAGCAAAAGAGGAGTAGCAGAATAGAAGATGAAGACTTAGGAATTTTTTTTAGGATGTATCTTTATTTCACTTTTAATCATTGTAACATTATTAATGTAAACATCTGTAAATAAATTTATAGTGTACAAGTAATAATTGTAACAAATAATTAAAGATGAATAAAATCTACTTTTTATCAGTTAATTCTTTTTTCAGCTGTCTATTTAATTACTTATAAATTCTTAAATTATAATAAATGGAAATAAATCCCAATTATCCTAACTTAAATAAACAATTAATAAACAATATGGTCTTAGCATCAATCAATAATAAACCCGGCGCTTCAAATAGCCACAAGCATTGTACAGTCGAATCAAACAAACATCCTTATACCTTTGCCTTTACTGATTAAACAAAACACTGCAAGTTCTCGATTCAAATGCCTCAATCCAAATCTCAGAGTAAACTGAAAAGATCTGTAGAACTAATTCTTTCTGCACGCACAAACCCTAGTTCTTGGTTAAATGTCAGAGAAGCGCCTGTCTGATTAAACTTTGAGCCAAATTCAACCAAACCCTAGCAATCTGCTTGAACTGCTTTAAAATCAATGAAAACCCTAAATTTTGTCTGACTGACAAGAAAAGTCTGTTTGACCGATTCTTGAGCCAGTCTGAAAAATCAGGAAAAGCCCGAAGCTGTGATTTCTTATGGAAAAAGAGGAGGGCAAATTTTGGGGTACAACAATATGATTGAGTTTTGTTTGGCTGAAGAAGAGTCGGATGATGAGTATGCCTCTACAAATGAGTATTTCTCCTCAGATGAGAATTTGTTTTCCAGAGATGACTCAATAATGATTGATTGTGTTGAGGAATGGGTAAACGTAATTGTACCTTGTTTTAGTGCACCCACCCATTTTGAAGTTGAATATTATAGAAAGCCAGTTGTTACCCCATTGGTGATTAGTTTGTCGGGTCCTGTTCCCTACAAGTCAGATAAGGCTGTACCCAACAAATATAATGCTACAATCTTAGAGGATGGTGTGGAAGTTCCCATCCAGCCAATGCCTGATGTTGGAAATATTGCTGAAAATAGAAGAGTGGCCCACAACGGTCGTGTATTTGCACCAGTTGTTCGAGGAGATGTTAGCGCTGGAAAGAAAATTGCTGAGAATGTTGAACCAAAGAAGGCTACGGGTGAATCTAGTAGAGCTACATTAGAGAAATAAGTGGATTATTTTAAAGATAATCAAGATGAACGACTACAGAATTGTAGATCAGCTACTGCAGACTCCCTCAAAAATATTTATCTTGGATTTATTGATGAACTCCTCTGCTCAAAGAGAATCTCTGATGAGGGTACTAGATCAAGCTTTTATGGAAAGTGACATGCCTATAGACCAATTCAGCAGTGTAGTAGGGAATATTACGTCATGTAATAACTTGAGTTTCTGTGATGATGAATTTCTAGATGAAGGAAGGAATCACAACCTGGCCCTCCACATCTCTATGAATTAAAGAAAGATTCACTATCCAATGTGCTGATTGATAATGGATCTGCATTGAACGTTATACCAAGGAGCATGCTTATGAAGTTGAAATACCAGGGAATGCCCATGCGCCCAAGTGGAATTATTGTGAAAGCGTTTGATGGATCCAGGAAATCTGTTATTGGTGAAATGGACTTGCCTATTCATATAGGCCCACATTTGTTTCAGATTACTTTCTAGGTCATGGATATTATACCCGCTTATAGCTCCTTGTTGGGACGGCCGTGGATACATGAGGCAGGGGTTGTCACTTCGACTTAACACCAGAAGCTGAAGTATGCACGTGAAGGAAAAGTGGTAATTATAAATGGAGAACAAGCATTATTGATATCTCATTTGTCCTCTTTCAGCATTGTGGAGGCAGATGAAGCTGCTGTTGGAACCCTGTTCCAAGCTTTATCCATTGATAACATAAGAGGAAATGATAATTATATGGTTTCGCTTAGGGATGCGCAGCAGGTTGTGCGTAATGGCCATAGTGAAGTTTGGGGACAAATTGTGGATCCACCTGTAAACAAGAATAGAGCTAGCTTGGGGTTCTTTGTGAAGAATGACAAAGGTAAGAGCATGAAGATGAAGTCTGCTGCAGACAAGTATCAAGACATCTTCCATAGCGGGGGTTATCTTCATCCAACTGTTTCCGGGATTAATGCCATTGTGGAAGATGAAGCAGAGCCAAAAATGCCAAATTACATGACGCACGGAGTTAGGGTTCAGAACTGGATCACCATTGATGTTCCCTCTTGCATACATGTTTCAAAATAATTTGATTTGTTAATCTTTTTGAAAATCTTCCACTCTACCCAAGGTGGAAGTATTAATATTGTATGGCCTTATCTGTTTGCTGTGACTTTTAAAATCAATAATAAAAGTTGTCTTTGTTTCCCAAATTGTGTCTTTATTTTCTGCTTTTTCTTGGAAAATGGTAATCAGAAAAAAAACCTTTCAAAAATAATAACTGAAATAAAATATGAATGGTCACTTGTTATATGTGTCAGTTTCTAAATGCAATCATAAATCATATGTGTAGATTAATTAAAAAACTCATTGAATACAATGACCCTACACCCTCTCCCAATTTTGAATGTCCTGTGTATGAGGCCGAAGAAGAAGACTATGATGAGATTCCAGAAGAGGTCTCACGGTTGCTTGAGCGCAAGGAAAATTCCATTCAGCCATATAAAGAGCCATTGGAAGTAATCAATTTGGGTTCAGAAGAAGATCTGAAAGAAGTCAAGATTGGAGCATTGCTGCATCCTGATGTGAAGAGCAGGTTGATTGAGTTGTTGAAAGAGTATGTGGATATTTTTGCTTCGTCTTATCAAGATATTCATGGTCTAGATACAGATATTGTAGAGCACCGCTTACCGTTGAAGCCAAAGTATCCTCCAATCAAACAGAAGTTGAGAAGAACTCACCCAGATATGGAAGTAAAGATCAAAGAGGAGGTTCTAAAGAAGATTAATGCCGGTTTTATTGTGACATCAATGTACCCTCAATGGATTGCCAATATTGTCCAGTACCGAAGAAAGATGTAAAAGTTTTCATGTGCGTAGATTACAGAGGTCTAAATAAAGCTAGTCCAAAAATGATTTTCCATTGCCACACATTGACATGTTAGTGGATAGCACAACAAAATTCAAAGTATTCTCGTTCATGGATGGATTTTACGGGTATAATCAAATAAGAATGGCTCCAGAGGACATGGAAAAAACAACGTTCATCACACCCTGGGGAACATTCTGTTACAGAGTGATGCCTTTCGGGTTGAAAAACATTGGTGCAACGTACCAGAGGGCTATGACAACCCTATTCCATGATCTGATGCACAAGGAAATTGAGGTATATGTTGATGATATAATTGCTAAATCCCATACTGAAGAAGGGCATGTAGAAGATTTGTTGAAGTTGTTTCAGCGTTTGA
Source organism: Vicia faba (assembly GCA_948472305.1). NCBI lineage: Eukaryota > Viridiplantae > Streptophyta > Magnoliopsida > Fabales > Fabaceae > Vicia > Vicia faba. The sequence goes on along the minus strand of OX451736.1, from coordinate 296,448,117 downwards.
GGAAGTATCGTCTCCGCTTGAATCCAAATAAATGTACCTTCGGTGTTCGATCGGGGAAATTGTTGGGTTTCATTGTTATCCAGAAAGGAATTGAAGTTGACCCTGATAAAGTCAAAGAATTTCAAGAGATGTCAGCGCCGAGAACTGAAAAGCAAGTCAGAGGGTTCCTCGGGCGTTTGAATTATATTTCCAGATTCATTTACCACATGACTGCAACATGTGAACTGATCTTTAAGTTGTTAAAGAAAGATCAAGGTTATGTATGGATGGATGACTTCCAAAGGGCACTTGAAAGTATTAAAGAATATCTGCTTGAACCTCTTATCTTGCTCCCTCCTGTCGAAGGAAGACCGTTGATTATGTATCTGATAGTGTTAGATAAATCCATGGGTTGTATTCTGGGATAACAAGATGAAACGAGGAAGAAAGAGTACGCCATTTATCATCTCAGCAAAAAGTTTACTGAGTGTGAGTCACGGTATTCCATGCTGGAAAAGACATGTTGTGCTCTGGCCTGGGCGACAAAATTTTTGCGGTATTATATGTTAAATCACACCACTTGGTTGATCTCCAAAATGGATCCAATCAAGTACATTTTTGAAAAGCCTGCTCTTACTGGGAGAATTGCCCGCTGGCAGATGCTGTTATCTGAATTTGATATCGAGTACCGCACTCAAAAGGATATTAAGAGCAGCGTGTTGGTAGATTATCTTGCTCACCAACCAGTTAAGGATTATCAGTCTGTGAAGTATGAATTTCTCGATGAGGATGTGATGTTTCTGAAAGTGAAAGATTGTGATGAACCATTGTCTGAGGAAGGTCTTGATCCTAAATCTCGTTGGAGTATGATATTTGATGGAGCTGTGAATGCTTATGGTAAAGGAATTAGTGTTGTGATTGTCACTCCACATGGATCACACATTACTTTTACTGCAAGGTTGACATTTGATTATACTAATAATATGACAGAATATGAGGCTTGCATCATGGGTCTCGAGGAAGCTATTGATCTCATAATTAAAATTCTAGATGTGTATGGTGATTCAGCTTTGGTAATAAACCAGATTAAAGGAGAGTGGGATACTCGTCACCCCGGCTTGATCACTTACAAAGATTATGCTAGAAGGTTGTTACCCTTCTTTAATAAAGTTGAATTCCATCACATTCCTAGAGATGAAAATAAAATGGCGGTCCCTCTGGAAACTTTGGCTTCTATGTATCAAGTGAATACTTGGAATGATATACCTCGAATTATAGTTCGGCGACTAGATAGGCCCGCTCATGTGTTTACAGCAAAAGAGGTAGCAGATGAGAAACCTTGATATTATGATATTAAGCATTTTCTCCAAACTCAAGAATACCCAATTGGTGCATCTAATAAAGATAGAAAGACATTGAGAAGATTGACTGGAAGTTTCTTCCTCAGTGAAAATGTGTTGTGCAAGAGAAATTATGGCATGGCCTTGCTCAGATGCGTGGATAGACACGAAGCAAACATTTTGATGCATGAGGTTCATGAAGGTTCATTTGGAACTCATACCAATGGACATTCAATGGCTAAAAGGATGCTAAGGGCAGGTTACTATTGGCTGACAATAGAATCTGATTGTTACGAATTTGCAAAGAGGTGTCATAAATGCCAGATTTATGCGGACAAGGTTCATGTGCCTCCGACACTTATCAATGTGATCTCTTCCCCATGGCCTTTATCTATGTGGGGTATTGACATGATTAGAATGATAGAACCCAAATCTTCGAATGGACACCATTTTATCTTGGTAGCAATTGATTACTTCACCAAGTGGGTGGATGCTGATTCATATGCTAATGTTACTAAGAAGGTGGTTGTGCGCTTCATTAAGAATAATCTTATATGTCGGTATGGTGTGCCGAACAGAATCATCACTGACAATGGCTCGAATCTGAACAACAAAATGATGACATAACTCTATGAAGAATTCAAGATTGTCCATCACAACTTATCTTTGTACAGCCCAAAGATGAATGGGCTTGTTGAAGCTGCTAATAAGAATATCAAGAAGATTATCCAGAAAATGGTTGTTACTTATAAGGATTGGCATGAAATGCTCCCTTTTGATTTGCATGGATATCGAACATCTGTCTGCACTTCAACAGGAGCAACCCCGTTCTCCCTTGTGTATGGAATGGAAGATTTGCTCCCAATCGAGGTTAAGATTCCCTCTTTGCGTGTGATAATGAAAACCAAGTTGTCAGAGGCTGAATGGGTCCCGAACCAGTTTTACCAATTGAATTTGATCGAAGAGAAGATAATGACATCTTTGTGTCATGGACAGTTATATCAGAATAGGATGAAGAAAGCTTTTGATAAGAAGGTCAAACCTCGTGAATTCAGAGAATGTGACCTCGTGCTCAGGAAGATCATGTCTTTTAACGCTGATTCTAGGGGCAAGTGGACTCCCAATTTTGAAGGCCCATATGTTGTCAAGAAAGCCTTCTCTGGTGATGCATTAATTCTTGAAACTATGGATGGCGAGGAGTTCCCACGTCTCATGAATGCTGATGTAGTCAAGAAATACTTCGCCTAAAGAAATAAAAGAACAACTCGCTAAGTTGAAAACCAGAAAGGGAGGCTTAAGCAAAAAAGAGCGTCTCGGTAGGCCGAAAGGGCGGTCTAGGCAAAAATTAGAGACATAAACAGAATAAATTTCCTGCTAAGTTGAAAACCCGCAAGGGCAGCTTAGGCAAAAGTTAGGGACTTTCTTAGCAAGTAACTACATCAGACAAGACTTGATCATTGGAGCAACAATCTTATCGGATCCTCATCATACTTCAACAGAAGCTGCTTCTCAGGATTTCAAAAGTTGTTATAGGGGATAGTGGCCATTGTATCTCAATGTATCTTTTCCATTATATATTACCATTTTCCGAACTTTATAATCATCCATGGAGTCTCGCCATACGCAGACTACCATTCTATTAATGAAATTTGAGCTTTTATCCAATTCTTTGTATTTCTTATTTTATTTAGCTTGCAATGACTCCATTTATTATTGATAATAACTTTCAAAGCGAAAAGATTAAATAACAAAATTGATTTTCAAAAAGAATTTACAATTTTCCTTTACTTTAAAATTTGTGACACAAGAGAGAAAAAACAACAAAAGTGGTGATCCCAGGAATGGACGAACTCCAGTTGTTTTTAAGAAGTTTTGTTTCCCGGAGAAGTTTTTCTCAAGATGTTTCGCCGTATAGGGTTTGTAACTCCAATATCCCTGATCAAGTTTTGGTTCATTTCTCCTCTTTTCTGAGTTTGCATGATATGAAGATTCAATCCAAGATTTCTCCAGTGAAGGTTTTGTTTATTTAATAGAAGTTCTTTCTTCCCAGAGAAGTTGGTACAATAATTACTCTCGAAGAACACGGGCCTCTGTTTTCTCCTGTGAAGAACGTAAATTGGTTTTCCCTTTGTGAATATGGTGTTGACCTCCCCAATAAAGTCGACACGAATTCGCCAGTGAATGTTTTGATCATTTGATGTCCGTTTGCTCTACTTGAAATTGATTTTTCAAATCCCCAGTAGAGGCATTACTTTTGAAAATATTTCATTCCCCGTTAAAGTTTGAGTATTATTCCCTGGTAAAGCATGGGAGAGGATGTTGTATCTCTATATTTGTACTATTTGGCCGCTATGTGTTGTTTACTTCCGAATTATGTTTCTCCCCAGTAAAGTTAAATCAGGCTGTAGGTTTTGTTTCTTCAGTTGGCGCTTACTTTTTCTTAGATTGTTCATCTTGGATGTAATTTATTCGAGTGTTGATTGTGCCCAAATTGGTTTTGCATGTTTACTCCCAGTGTTATATATCTGTTTTGTCAGTATATGTACGATAACACTCATACATTCATACATACATTATGCATAACTAAAATTGGAAAATCATTGATCATTCACATTCGTCATATTTTGTTGACATATTACACTGTTTTGCAGAGTTGTGTTGTCCTCTCTCCAATAGAATGTCGGCCTTAAGCAGAAAGTGTATATTCTTTAAATTTCCCCACTGAGTTATCCGTCGTGGAAGATTTTTGCTTTAGCCTTCCTGTACAACTCTTTGTCTCGATGATTTGGGTTTCCCTCTTGATTTTTTTTCTCAAAAGAATGTATTTTGGGTAGACTATTTTACTCCAGTTCATTTCTGATTTGAATCTTTGATTCTCAGCAATATTATTACTTTGGATTTCTGCAAGCTTCGAGCATTGGTTTGAGAATGTGCATTTATTTTGCACAAGAAGACCTTTATCTCCTCAACAGGAATATATTGGAATTTCCCCAAGAGGTCATGATTAATTCCCCAGGAAGTCATATTTCTCTCCCCGAAAGTCATTTTACAATCCTTCCTATAACAGCAAGTAGCAAGTCACTTTATTTGAGCAACTTGTACTTCCCTGTAAAAGTCGACGTAACTTTTTCGCAGAGACAGTTCATGGTGAAATCTTTACAAGTGGTAGTCTCTTTATTTGAGACAACTTATATATTACCCTTTCCGGGAGGAGTGCCTTGGCTAAAGAAGAAGTTGAGACCCGTTCTAGGTGAAACGCCAGAATTTTGGGAAAATGATATATTTTCTCTCTACCTTCAACGAAATTTGGTAGGTCACCTTCAGTGAAAGTTGGTGATTGTTATATTTTTTCTACCCTCAGTGAATGTTGGTAGTTCATCATCAGTGAACGACGATGCTATGATATTTCTTTTCCTTCTACCTTCAATGAACATTGGTGGCTCACCGTCAGTGAACATCGGTGTTGTTATTTCTTTCCTCTTTCTACCTTCAGTGAACATTGGTAGTTTCGCCTTCAGTAGGAGTTAGTGTATCCTTTTACCATTTTACCATCCTGTCTAAGTCGGGTCTTTTAATCCACCAGTGATTTATTTTCCTGGTCGGGTTTCTCTCTTGTTTCTTTATTTTGTTACATCCCCAGTGGTGTTTTGCGTCCCTTTGGAGTTGTCCATGTGCATTCATATTCATAAGCATTGCATGGCATCTTAGGGCCAAAAATAGGGTTTGTTTTATATTTAAGTATCTTCGACCGCGTCGACACAAAGATTTTTAACCTTCGTATCTCTGGATAGAAGAAACTTAAATAACGACAGCTGTTGTACTCCGATTTTTGCCCCTAAGATCCCTTCATCATACCATATTGATTCAATCACAACAAGATCAATTTCATCCTTAACAACTTCTATTTACAAAGCATTTGTGTTGGTACAAGAAGTTTGTTCAAAATTGTCAAAGTTCCTCAAAGCATTTTCTTGATCTAGGAGCTAGGGTTTTGAACTTCAAAGAAGTATATCTTGCTCACCTTTTGGTATTTTTGAGTGATTCCAAAGACATCCTTCTCTTAAAAGGGTTATTAACAAATCATTTAAAAATTTTCAATGATTTTTCATGTGTAAGAAACTTGATGATGAAGAAAGGTTACAAGTCCTCCAGATGAACCCCCAATTTCTCATATGTGACTTCAAATGATCATAAATTGGTAAATTTTTTATCACCTTGAGCCCACTCTTTTTCCATAATGATCTTGAGGATGTGAACTTTATGTCTTCTTTTATATGCAAAGTGATAAAATGGATGGAAGATGCCCTAAGGATGCAAAAGATTATAGGTCATTGTATGGATTTTTGCCAACTTCAACAAGTCATAACTCTCTTAATTTTTGGATATTTTTAATGGTTCAAGTTTCAAAATTCCATTTAAGAGGTCTGTTTCATGCCATCTTCTTTGGTAAAGAGTAAATTCCAAGTGGAAGGCCATGTTTGGATGCAAAACATTATATGTCACTTTTGAAGAAAAACTTGAAATATTTCTAAGTATGGAAAGTCAACTTCTTTTTCCCAACTTTGACTCAATGCAACTTTCAGCTCAAGCGTCCATTTGATTCCATTATTTTTCTATTTCAAAGCTTGTAACCTCATCTTTCTAAAGCATCAAGAATCATGCCTTAAGACCCCTTGAGCTGAGAACGCCATTGGATTGAACTTGGTAACTTGGATCTGAAGTTTCTTCAAAAGTCAGAATTTGAAATCATTAGTTTAGCTTCTAAACACTTTGTTTCTGCATCTTTTTGCCTCTAAACATGTTTAGTGAACTTCTAGAAGTGATTAGCACAATAAAACACACATTTTGGATGAGTTTTGATCAAATTAGAAGTCACACTTTTCTTGTTTGCAACTTCACACGACTTTCCTCCAAACTTCATCATTTCACACGCTTGAACATTCCATTTGATTCCCTATAAATATAGGGTCATCCCTCATTCATTTCCTCAAGCTTGGATAGCCAGAATCACCCTACCAAACTTGTTCAATAACTCAAAATTCTTCAACTTTGAAATTTGTTTTCAATCCAATTTTTCTATCAATTTACCTTCCTTGAGATTCCCTGAAGCTAACCATATAATTACATTCAAGAATCGTGCCCTATATTGCTCCATAAAAGTCCAGTTTCAGAGCTTTACAACTCAACTTCAATAGTTAGATTTCTTCATCAATTCTTCAAAACTTTGATATCATTGTGATGCTCTCATCGCTCTAGTTCTAGTCGTAACACTTACTTTTATATGGAAACTTGTTTTGACCATGAAATTTCAAATCCCTTTTCAAAAATTTCTTTCCAAATTGCTTGAGCTACAGTTTATATAAATTTATCACGAAGGTGTGGTTGTCTTCGTCTTGAAGAGATGAAGCGAATGACATAGGTCTCGTGCTCTAATTTTACAGATTGAGCAACCTGGTTTTGGGACTGGCTGGAGGTTGAAGATGACCAACGTGTCATCCTTCAACCAATGAAGCAATGCCATTTGGATTTTTTGAATTTTCTGATTTACATTTGATTCAGTGCTTTATTCACTAATGACCATGATATGCACAGCGCACTAGATCCCTTGGATTTAATTACTTACGCGTTTTTACTGTCATCCAATGGTCCATATATTTTTGACTTTATTTTTCTTTTCTGATTTTTATATTTAATTGTTCTAAATTTCAAAAAATCATAGAAAATTCATTTTTAGTCAAAAAAATCTAAAACAATTATGAAAAATATTTATGATTTTTCTCTTTCTGATTTTCATTTTTTCACATATTTATTTTTTGTTTTGATATTTTTTATAAATTTCCACTTTATTTGAATTGTTTTAAATGTTTAAAAATACTTTTATGCATTTTTAAATTTTGGAAAAATTATGGGATGATCCAATGATATTGTGACAAATATTGGTGACCTCATTTATTTTCTATCTCTGACTTTGTTATTTTTTTTACCATTTTTGGTTTATTTTACTCATTTCTTTTAATTTTAAAAATAGTTTATGCCTTTAAAAAATTACCAAAAATTTTATAAAATCATTTTTGTTCATTTCTGCTTTTTCTATGGTCTTACTTTTTATTTCTTGATTAATTTGAATATAGTTGATATTTTTCTCTTTTATTTCTAGTTAAAACATTTTTTAAAACCTTTTTTAATATATATATTAAATGCAATATTATTTTGTGGTTATTTTCTGGCTGATATTGGATTGAATTTTTGGTCATGAAATTTGTTAACATCATTGGATCCATGGTGTTGAGTCTAACTCCACAAAAATGGATGAATGATTTTAATAATAGTTTGATTTAAATTTAATTCAAATGTGGTTTGTATATTCCCTCCCACCCCTTTTCATCTTGTCCCTTTCTCATTACACTAAGTGTTATTGGAGCATGATCTTTATATCATGTCTCAAACCAAATGGTGCATAGATTGCTATTAACCAACCTCAAAATAGGTGCGACTTCTATATAAGTCCACTTACGATTGCTTAACATAGCGCTAAACTTTGTCCAGATTCGAATAAATGATCATTCGTGGCCAAAACCTATGTTTGCAAGCCCAAGTATGTTAATTTGATCTCTTTGATCCATTAACCTTGAGATTCATTGTGTGGAGGCTTTGGTTCTACCAATCTTCTAATGGATCTACAACACTTTTGGTCAATGCAGATCACTTAAACATCGTTGATCATTAAATGGTACTTTTGAAGATTCCAAATGGATAATATACTTGACAAAAAGCAAATATAACTTGTTGTGTGAAGGCTTTGGTTCTACCAATCCTCTAATAAGTTCCAAATGCAAGTTTCAAGATGGTCATCCAATTAACCACTAATTATTAAATTGTTTTTACTTTATGTCCTTTTATTTTTTATGCTTTATGTACCATTTACTTTAAGCATTACATTTCATGTCATTTTTATTTTGCTCACTTGAGCCTTTTCTTTTCTCTTATAAGACACCTAATAATTAACATGAACCATAAAAAACTTTAATGATACTTGGACTATTTGGTTACTATCCTTGGCATTATGGAGTATTGGACTTCTTGGACTTAGGATTAGAAACCTTGGCCTATGTTGGAGACCTTGTGACCTTAATTGATATTTTGTCTGGAGTTCTTGAGGTTTACCTTAAGAATTGGGTTTTTTTGTTTGTTTTGTGTGCAGGTTATTGTGATTACATCCTTTGTTTGTGATCTGGAATTCACCCGTATACAGCCGTTACTCTGCCTAATTTTTGTGAAGACTTAATACACTTGAAGTTTGGTTCTCACAAGAGGTCTAATATCTTTTCTTGCTTGGTTTCAATCCAAAGAATTGGAATTCTATCTTGGCTCATAATGTCAAGTATTGGCTTCTTGTTGGTTAGATGGTCCTTATCCCTAACTTTTATCTTATACTTTAGGATAGTCCCTTCTTCTCCTCCCATCTTCTTTAATTTCAAAAATCTTCTCCCTCCTTTTGAAAACTTTTCTTGTTTTTAAACTTGAACTACTTTCATAATAAACTTGGACCTAGGTCCATGCATTTTTAAAACATTTTTTATAAATAAACTTCAATCAACTTAATAATACCTTGACATTTTTGAGAAGACTAAAAGTCAATGAATCTCATTTCAAACCATTTTTCCACTTTGGCTTTTTTATTTATTTTAAAACCTTTCTCAAAAGATTAGACTATTTTCAATCCTTGTAGTGATGCAAACAACTATACTTCTACAATGTGTAGTGAAGAGAGATATTTTCCACTTGGGTGTTGAGTGATGCATTGTTGATTTTAAAATCCAAGTTGTATCCTCCACTTTGAGATGACGCAAATTCTGCTTTCTCATGATTGTGGGTAGTAAGTATGTTTTTTCACACGGACAATGACAATGATGTCTTATCTCATAAAATTAACCAACACACTTGTGTTTTAAAATTTTTCAAAGAGGAACTACGTGTACCCTGATCCCCTATTGCACGAAAGGTGGTACGTAGGCACTAAAGGTTCGCAACCGCGGCGGGTGCGAAAATCATAAAAAATATATTTCTTTCCTCACCTCCACCATCTATTTTTCATATAATAGTTTATATCCAAAATATACAGATTTTACAAAGAGGTTCCTGCGGAGTACCGTAGATGTTTAGGGCGCTAATACCTTCCCTTTGCATAACCAACCCCCTTACCTAGAATATTTCCCCCTCTTTTTGGGTTATTCTCTCTTTTCCCATTACTTTGGGAACAATAAAGCGCGGTGGAGATTTTTATTTTGATATGTATAAGTCTAGTCAATCCAATGGCTTAGTCTTAAACATTTCTACCGCTACAGAACCGACACAATGTTGTAGTGAATTATTAAATTATCCTCTGAAGTGTCTTCAAAGTCGTCTGATACTTCATCATCCATAATGTGATCACCAAGATCTTTAACCTTTATTGGTGACTCATTCACAATTGGTATCTGTTGTAGCCCAAAATATGCCCTCTCATTTCTCAAGGGATCATCCCGGACCCTCAGGTTTGCTTCTGTCAAGTTTCAAGTCTCGGATTACAATTTTCCAAGAAAGTCATTCACAAGGTAAAAATGGTCAAAAGCACACTGAAAAGTCAAACTTTGACTTTTTGATCAAAATCAAGTTTCAACAATCATATTTCAATTGGACAGGAAATTGGTTCGTCAAGAAATCAAAACTCAGAAATTACTTTGAAAAAACTCAAACTTCTAAACACTTAGAAAACTTTCTAAGTGTTAAGAAAATATGATAATTTCATAACTTCTGGGTCAGTTTTCACACAAGTGTAATCAGAGTTTGCAAAAATGATTTAGAACATGACTCTTCGATCAAAACATATGAAAGTTGTGTTCTTTGATCAGAACACGGCTCTTCAAATCTCATTCTTCAGCATATGGAGACTATGTTCTGCTCTTCGATCAGAACATCACCCTTCAAATATCACTATGGTCTTTCCACTCTTCGTTCACAACATCACCAAGCCCAAAAACCTTGTTTTAAATAGTGTGCTGCACTACTATGACACAGTCCTGCATCCAGCTGTCACAACACTCCAAATTGATGTTGATCCAGTCTACGCCTGCATTTTTCTCAAAACCCATATTTGCACAAAATTAGCACATAAAAGCTATATTTAAAAAGAAATGAAACAGTTTGCCAAAAAGGTTAAAATCTCATTTTTTCCCCCCAAAACCACAGCAAACTTTGTTCCCCCACACGTCTAAGGGGCTAGCTTTTGAAAAGAGAGAGTTATTGAATACAAAAAGAGAGAAAAGAAAACATTCAAACACTTTTAAACCCAGAATTCTCAAAACCAAACCTTTGTTCTTCCCTTCGAATCAAAGAACATAACATTTCTGTTCTGTTTCTTGCTAACCCCAGAACATTCGAAAGCAACAGCTCAAGTCCTAAACACACGCTTCAGATTCAAGGTAAGTCATCCTGTCTTTGAACTTTTTATTCAGAACATCATTAAAATGTAGATATCATAGTGTTGAGACTGTATATATCATTTCCCTAGTAGAAAAATTATGGATCAGAACTTCTTGAAGAAAACTAGACTCAAAATTAGGAATATAATTTCTATAAATTGTCGTGCTTTTATTTTTCTGTTTTGCTGTTGTTGAGAACTGAATAAGTTGCAGATGCTCTGGCTAATGTAAAGAAGGAGGTGAAGTGTAACACAGAACTTCTAGGATTTGTCTCACTGTTGTAACACATCAGATAAAACTTCTAGGTTTTTTCTCACTATTGTAATACAACACACATAAATTCTAGGTCTTTCTCACCGTTGTAACACAACACACAGAACTTCTAGGTCTTTCTCACTGTTGTAACACATCACACAGAACTTTTAAGTTTTTCTCACTGTTGTAACACAATACAGAACTTCTAGGTTTTTTCTCACTATTATAACATAGCACACAAAACTTCTAGGTTTTTTCTCACTGTTGTAACACAACACACATAACTTCTAGGTTTTTCCCACTGTTGTAACACAACACACAGAACTTCTAGGTCTTTCTCACCGTTATAACACAGCACACAGAACTTCTGGTTTTCTTTAACGTTTCTTTCTGAACTACAGCATGCCTAGCATTAGAACTTCAGGTCCCTCTCATTTTTATTTTCAGCAACATGTTTATTTTTCCTTTTCTTTCTTATTTTTATTATTTTTAGCATTAATACTATTTTTATTAATATAAAAAGACATAAATTTTTTTTCTTTTTATTAACTAATTATTTTTCTTTTAATTTATTAAGACAATAAAAAACCTTTTTTAAAACAAATCCTTTCCTTTTTTTTTGTATTTTACAATTCAATATGGTTATAATAGATAATTAGGATTTAAATTCTTGCAATCCCCATTTGTAAATATGTATCCCCATTCCTGAAATGATGTAATAGCTTAGGATTTATTTTCCGCATTTTTATTGCTTTCATACATTGTTAGTAATTAGGGTGTATGGCAAAATAAAAACAACAAGTAGATGACCAAAAGTTCAAAAGACAAAATGCATGCAATCAAACACACTACTCACACACATGCATCCCTAGGGTAATTCTACTTGTTGCCTCAGAAAAATAGTCATGTCCCTCGAATATGGGTGTTTTAGCAAAGACCCTCGATAAAAGATCGTAGTCCCTCGATGACCCTCAATGTTGCCTTCGGTAAACGATCTAGTCCCTAAACGACATTGCTAAAACGTCCCATAGGTTGCCTTCTATGACTATACAAACGTCCCACGACCGTCCCTTCACATCCAATGATAGGCTTCTTACCAAATCAATGGTAAGATAACAACATCTAAAGGATAAGGAAAAGAACATTTAAGACCTTTTGAGTAGCTAGGATGCTCCTAGTTGCTTGCTTGCTCACAACAAAAACATTTTATACACCAACACTTTCATTTGAAACATTTCCAAAAGACAAAACACTTTGTACGCGTTCTTATAGAGACGAGAACCATTACAAAGACATTTCTTTTCAAAATACCTTAAAAAACCCCACCACAAACACATTTTCAAACAAAAAGCAAGTGATCTAGCAAGCAACTAAGAGCCCGTAGATAAATATGGATGAAAAGGGTTCTAACACCTCCCCTTTTCATAATCTACCCCCCCCCCCCCCCCCCGAACTCAAGAAAATAATCTCGAGAGGTCTTTCATGTTATTTTCAACCTTTCCTTATTGGATAAAAGAAAAGTCGGTGGTAACTTTTGCTATCCACAATAATTGAGATCAAACGTAAAACACCCAAGTCAGTTCTCCCACCGTGTTACAGAACTGGCGACTCTACTAGGGACTACTTAAAAGTGGGGCTACCTTAGGGCTAGATCATCTTTATTTGCTTTTCTTTGTTTAACTTGCTTGCTTTACATTATGGTTCCTTATTTGGGTTTGTTTTGATCCTCTACCCGAATCTGGGGTACCTTTTTAGGTAGGTAGCAATGAGTTGTGGAAACTGTGTGGGGTATACCGACATGGTCTAAGCAATAGCTATGTTAGTGTGACACATTTGTTAGTACCGGTAGCCCTTGAGTAGTCAAGGAAAATACGGGGCCGTTGTGTGGTGTCATGAAGTACTAACTGACTTTAGAACCTTACCTGAACAACTTGGCCATTAGGAAGTAGTCGGCTTTGGTGCAATCCGAAGTTGGTTGATACTCGATACTAAACTCATTGAGATCGGACTTTCGGGAGATTTCGGTCGCCAATAAAGAGGCTTGTGCTGAAATAATGCCATATGAAGAAAGATCAGTGATATTGAGATTCCCTAGAACCCGTTTACTTTCTACAGGTTGAACCAACTAAACTTCAAGAGGGTACTTACCTATGAACCTCATGCAAGCCTAAACCTAAGGACTTGTTTGATTAACTTGTGCATATGCTTATACATAACATCATGACATCATACCATAGCATTTTAGACTAACCATTTCAAGGATTTTGAGATTCATCTTTGTTCTGTTTTGTAGGGCATGACTCTCACTCATAGGAACACAATCCAAGTCAACCTTGTACGGGTACCTTTTCAGCTCAAGGAGTTAGCATCAAGGGTCCCTGAGAATTCTTTGTTCACCAAAAGACATGGTTTAATTCTCAACTTGGTTACCTCAAGCTTTGATGAAGATATGATAAAGGTGCTTTTCTAGTTCTTTGATCCTTTGCACCATTGATTTACCTTCCCTTATTACTAGCTTGTACCTACTATGGAAGAATTCTCTCAACTCTTGGAAATTCCTATTCTCAATCAACTACCTTTCAATGGTACTGAAAGAGACCCAAGTGTGGTAACCCAAATTTGTCCTACCACAATGATCTTGTCTTCCAAGATTAGAATAATAAAGAAGCGTTTAACCAAGGATGGCACAGCAATATCTGATGGCCCATCTTAAAATTTAAGCCAACCGGGGGTGCATTTTAATTCAGGAAGGTGGGGCTTTTTTCAGAAATTCCCATAAACTTATTCGCGAAGCATGTTGGCCTATGGCCCATGAGATTCGAAAATGGAAATTGGTTTCAAAATTAATAATTACTAAGTTATAAAAATTTTAAGGCGACTTAAGTTTAAGTTGCTATTAATAATTAAATTTATTAAAGATATTTAAGTGTTATTTATTTTGGTAGAAAAAGGGGGTGTAATTTCGGAATCACATTAAATAACCCATTTGTCGTTCTGTTGTTTTAATAAATTATTAGTACAAACTGTTATTTTTATTTAAAAAGGGATAATGTTATTGTTATTGCTAAGTTTTATCATCATTAAATAACAATAGGTTAGATTTCATTTTGATACTCATAAGAAAGAGGGTTTGTTTAAAATAATCAAGATCGGGCTACGAAAAGGCCAATTCGGTCTGACTGTATTAAAAACATAATAATAAACTTTTTACAACAATGTTTTCATTAATCCTTAATTGAAGCTTGCTTATTTATTAAAGTTTTTTAGTTAAGTGAAACAGCATTGGGACTGGTTAAAGAAAAATGGTTGCTGGATAAAAAATTGTTGCTGAAAAGTTGCTGGTGGCCCACTTTGTATTTTTGAAACAAGATTATCGTTGATTAATGTTGTCATCTATTATTAATATTAATAAATCATGTTTTCTTAATAGTAAAAAGTTTTTTGTTTAGAAATAGGTAGTTGGGTTTAGTTTGTATCTAAAAAAGGAAAAAACAATGTTTTGTAACAAAGCACAATGCTGGTGGGCAAGAGTAAATAATAGCATGCAAGCCCAATACAATCAATTAACGCAGGCTCAGAAGGAAATGCTGGCCAAAATAAAAAGGAGAAATAACAACTGTGCAAATTTCCCAAAATTAACGCACATTTATCCAACGAACGCTTACTGTAGTAATCAAAGCTTGCCAACGCGTGTTTTTACAAGTAACGATCATTGCAGAAATTTACGGAAATCAAATCTCCAGATTACCCAAGAGCAGACTATTACAATAAGAACCAATCTTCATAAAATCCAATCTCTAATACCTATTACAGAAATCGAATATTACAGATACAATCTAAAAGATCTAAAACAAAATCATAGAGAAAACTAAATCTAATTCTTTATTACACAAAATCAAAATCAATTACAAATAAATCTAAAATCCTTAATTTATCTCAGAAGTTCTAAATCTAAGGCTAATTGTAACTGAAAAGAGCAAAAAACCCTAAAATGCTAAGTTATTTAAGGACAATGATTTTGACAGAACAGGGGGACGACAGAAACAGAAGACGGCGGATCTTCACAGAACGAGACAAAGACAGATCCTTACAAAAAAAAGGGGAGGAGGATTCTTTTAGACAAAAACGAGAAGTTTGAAAATGCGGAACTTACACCAAATTGCGAAGAATTGAAGAACCCGTTGTCGAAGAAGAAGAGTGGGGGTGATTAGGGTTCAACTTCTGAAACCCCAATCACCATTGACTCGCACCACCATCCCTAAACGCCCGTCCTCGCTGTTGATAGCCCTTGAACCATCGCGAGCCACCGCTAAGCGTCACCATTGACCACCATCTACACCCTCTCATTCCATGGTCACCTATCAAAAACAGATAGAAGAAGGTAAGAGGAACGTTGAAGCTAGAATCAAAAGGGTCACCGCCGGAGGTTATGGCGAGCTAGGGTTTGAAAGTGGGTTGGCGCTTTGAGAGAGTGAGGAAGACGAAAGAATGATTTCTATAAAATGAAACAAAAAATGATAAAAATAAAACTCTTATCAGTGTGTATCTCATGCCGCGCGCCCACCATATCGATTGTGTTCGTTCGTTGTTGGCCATCCAATTTTGATCAGGCGGCCATGAGGCCAAGCCGCACCATAGGGTCCATGCACCGCGTAACATGAAATTACCCTGTCCTCTTCAAAAATGCGTTGGACCAGGCCCACAGCTCTTCACACCTCCTTTCAACTTTCTGCTAAATACAACAACGACTTACAACCCCCTTGTCTGGACCATTAATGGGCTTGGCCAGCTTACTTTTAGCACCACCAGTATTTACTTCTTAACAAAGGAATACACCCCCCCCCCCAAGTTTACCTAAATTGTTAATATTATTTTAATTATTTCTTTTTATATTATTTTTTATATTATATTTTATTAATTATTTATTAATAATTATTATTCTTATTATTAATTTTTATTATTATCATATTTTAAATATTAATTATTATTTATTATATGTAAGTATTACTATATGATAAAATAAATTATTTTCATGTAAAAATTGCATATATTATTTTCTATACTATTTGCATTAAATATTTTTAATCATGCATTAATCAAGATTTTCGCAATTAATACAAATAAAAAATACAAACCAAATCTCAAACTATTTTCGCGAACAAATTAAGCTAATCAACAGTCTTTTTTGCAAATGGTTTTCAAACTAATTTTGACTTACTGCGCACTCAGTCAAAATCTCTGCAATCACTACTCCCGACCGAGTGCGAAGTGATTCAAAATATGTTTGCAAACCCCTAAAAGACACCAACTCATACGAAATACGAATTGGGACTCTGATTCCTCATAAGAGGATATGTAGGCACGCGATCTAAAATCGTGACGAGTCTTGCTAATTAAAAATTAAAACCCTGTTTATCCCAAACCTAAGCCTAGAGCTTAATATCCTTGTTAACATGGTGGATGAAAGGTTCCTAACACCTTCCTTTCGTCTAATTGAGTCCGATACCTAGAATCTCTGTCCGCGAATTAGGGTTTTCTGTTAGGTTCCGTTCCCTAGGATAAAAACTAATAGTGGCGACTTTTGATTAAAAAACCAGTTGCTACACCAAGCCCTGAAGAGGTTACCCGAGATTTATACTTACAACAATTCGACGTCACGGCTAATTGGGAAACAAAAAGTGGTGTCAAAGGGTTCTTAACCAAGTTCTTATTGGAAAAAGCTCAAGACTGTTAGAACAATCTGGATTTACAAGCTTTCGAAGAAATTTTGGTTCTTCTCATCTATGTGTTGGTAGTATTTCCAAATCCTAACCAACTTATAGATGTGAATGCTGTCAAAATATTTTTATCTCACAATCCAGTGCCTACTTTGTTAGGAGATATCTTGCATACTCTCCACTCTCACGCCATGAAGAGAAGAGGAACCCTCATGTGTTGTACTCCTCTGTTGGCTAGATGGTTTGTTTCACATCTCCCCTGATCCATTATGAAGAACGAGCAAGGTTTGAGATAGTCCAATAGGATGATGTCACTTAGACTTTCAGATATCCACTGGTGTTCTCGATCCTTGGAGGACATTACTATCATCGACCGTTGTAGGGAATTCCCTAATGTCCCTCTGTTTGGCATTAGGGGAGGTGTCACTTATAACCCTTGCTTAGCTCTGCGATAGTTTGGGTATGCACAAAGAGATGGTCCACATGATACGCTCATCCCAGGTGTGGTGTTCGACTACGAAAGCGACGATCAAGGCTACCGTCAGAGGTTTATACGAGCTTGAAGGATGGTAAATAAGGTGGATAGATAGGACATTGGGACACAAAAATTCCATTCCCCTTGAGCCTTACCTTAGGTGGATACGAGCTCATGCTCAGAGTCTCACAATGCCTTACCCCTCCATCCTCCCTGTCATCATAGAGCATGTGGTTGAAGGAGATGTCCAGTATACTATCCTTCATCCCAACATGCCTACCTCCCTCGAATACTTGCAAAAGGATTGGATTCAGGTAAAGGAAGAACGAGATACCTTTCGAAGCCCAATTATGCGTCAGTGAGAAGAAAGTTCTGGAACTCACCAAGGAGCTTCATGAAGAGCGGAGTTTGAACGCCTACATCGCACCAAAGAGGATGCGTTCAACCTTTTTGTCTTAGGAGTTTTTGTATTTTATTTCTTTCATTGTAATCCCAAAAAGGCACGATGTACTCTATTGTACCCCAAACTTTTCCCTCCCATTTTCACACAAGACATACTCCTAGAGGTTCTCAATTGCTCAAGGTTGACCAAGAATTAACCAGACAATTCTCTTCCCAAGGCAATGAACCCCCAACTAGGATTTCAATTTTCATCAAGATGGATGAGCTCCAAAGGTCTCAAATTCTTTCCATGGTCCTAATATGTCTTCAAGATCATCCATTACAGGTTTCATGCCTTGCTCAATAAATTTTCTCAGTCAATTGCTCAAGTATTGGAAAATCAACTATGTTAGGTCAAAAGTCAATTGTGGCCCATGAACAGTCAAACTTCAAGATTTTTGGTCAACATCAACATTTTGAAGTGATAACCATAATTTGATCAAAGTTTGATCATGATTCCTCAAGAAATGCCCCTAACTCATCAAAAGTCAAAAATGGCAAATTAGGGTTTCTATAGGAAAAGTCAACCAAACTTTGACCAGGCATAGCTTTCTCATACTTTATCAGAAATTTTCCAACCAAATCTCATTCTGAAGAGAATACAATTCCCTAAAACTCCTCTTCAGCCATCAAGTTCAAGAAATTTACCATTTGAAAGATACAAGTTCATACATTACAGGTCATTTTTGGAAAGTCAACAAAAGCCATTTTTTCCAAGACCTTTTACATCAACATAACTTCTTCAAATGCAAAATTGAGAAAAAGAGGGATTTAAGTAAACATCTTGGGCTTTCCAAAAAGTACAATATCATCATCATGAGATAAAAATTGAGCAAGTTATGGCTTGCCCAAGTTGGGAAAAGTTTGGAAATTTCAAGAATGGTGCATTGAGCAAATTCGAATTTTTGGGTCAATGGCCTAACATTTTAAGATTCTAATGTCTTCCTAAGGTCATAGAGGACATCTAATATTATTTTGGCATGGTCTTATATTTTCTACCTATTTTTTACACATTTATTTTAACTTATTTAAAGTAAATATAAAATAAATGGTATATAATATTTGGAAATGGGCTTAGGCGTGTGGGCTAGTGATTTGGCTTGCTTGGAGGCCCAAGGATTCTTGCCAACCTGACCAGATGCATTGAACATGGAAAAATGGCATGAAATGTCAAATTTGGTAACTTTTAAAATGGTGATAATGGCTTTAAACCATGACTTTATGGGATTAATTCTTGCTTCATTACCTTGTCCCTTTCTTCCATGCTATAAGTACACTCCTTCGGTGAGTCAAACAGGGCCTACACGCTATACCATAAGTTCCACCATATTTGCAAAAAATTTGAAGTTTCAAACACTCACTTCCAGCCTTCCTCGTGCCAAGCAAACCACACCATTCGACTCCTAATGCTACCAGGAGATCATCCCAATCATTATCCAAGTCAATCCACGCCTGGAAGCACCAAACTGAAGCACCCTCACCTTTGGTAATTTTATAATTCTCGTATTGATAATTTCATGATGATTTAACTGTTTTCCATGGCTTCTTCGTGTTTAGGATGATCCATGGAGCAGGTCCATCGTGAAACATGTGAGAAAGGGAGTCAGGTTAGGATCGTGCCATTTCTAGGGCACGATCTGAATTCTTTGTCATATCTCAAAATCCATGGATCTTCAGATCAAATAGACCTCAAATTCATGATCAGGAGGAAATTTCGTGTGGGATAGAGACTTTGGTTTTTGTTTAACTGACGTTTTTTTTTGTTTTTCAGGTTTTGAGTAACCGGAGAAGACGACCAGAGTTTGACTCAGGCTTCCCTCCGATTATGCGCGTTGTCAACACCCCATTGGGTCATCCAAATCATCGTGCGCATATTTTTAATTTTCAATATATCTGACTGATTTTTGAATATTTTATTTTTGTTTAATGTATGTAAACGAATGAACATGTAGCTCAATTGGTAAAGGAATGCGTGCGTGAGAGGGAGGACCTAGGTTTGAGTCCCAGGTCCAGCGTTTTCATATTTTTCTAAAAAAACACATGCAGGTTACATGCTTTGCGTCTCCATGGTTGTACCATACGTCTCCAAGTCATGTCCATTAAATTTTGTTTGGCTTAAATCAAATGGTGTCAAGTATGTAGCTTCATAGTATACTTGCAAAGGCTGGAAACACAGGATCCAAAGCCAACCTGGGCTATCCACTAGGCCCAATTTTTTTTAAAACAACACCCCCTTTCATCTTTTTACACCCCAGGCCCATTTGTCTTGTTTTAGTATTTTCTTTTTTTATTTTTACTTTCAATTATTTAATTAACCATAAAAATCAGAAAAAATAACCAAAAATATTAGATTAGTATTTTTTTAATTAAACTAATTTTTTAAATAATTTAGATAAATAATTTAACTATTTTCTTTAATTAAAAATAAAGTAGAAATTAGGATTTAATTAGATTTAGTTGTTTTCTTTTCATAATAAAAAACTAAAAAACTTAGACTATTTTTTTCTTAATTAATTTTTATTTTTTTAAATAGACTTTAGGATGTTTAATTTAATTACTTTTCTTAATTAAAACAAAAAAATCAAACAAATAAGTTATTTTACTTAGACTTTTTCTTAGGTTGTTAGACGCTTCTTTATTTCGCGCGCGCATTTCATATTATATTGTAACTGCTTACGATTGTAATAGTTTAGGACTTAAATTTCCACACTTTTAATTCTGCACTTTACTTTTCGCCCATTATTATATATCTACACCAAAGCCCTGTAATAGCGTAGGAACCTTTATTTCTCGCTCTTTACATTTTTGTATGCTTGTATATAATTACTAGTAAGTAGGAGTGCATGACAAGATTAATTAAATTAATCATAGATCACTAACTTCAAGATAATATAATTGAAAAAACACACTTCTCACACTTGCACCCTTAGGGTATTCTTCACCTGGTTGCCTCGGAAATGGTCATGTCCCCCAAACATAGGGATATCTTAGCAAAGACCCTCGGTATAAAAGTCATCATAAAATATCATGGTCCCTAAACGTCCCTCAAGTTGCCTTTCGGTAAATGATCTTGTCCCGCAATGTTGCCTATATGATGACAGTCCCTTCGAAATGCTAAGATATCCTCACATGTTGCCTTCAATGACCATAAGCGTCCCTTTCGATAGTCCCTCAACATCCAACGATAAGACTACCTACTCACTAATAGTAGGATATCACTATCTAAAGGAAATGAGAAAAAGAACGTCCTTTTTTGAGTAGGTAGATGACTCTTAAGTACTTGCTCAAACCTGAAATTTTCACACTTACACACTTTCAAAAATATCTTTCCAAAAACACTTTATCACACTCTTGATGACTGATACAAGAGTTACCATAAAGCAAACAAAAACTTTCAAAACAACAAACACACAAACAATTTTCAAAAATGAGCAAGTACCTAAGAGCCAGTGGAAAACCACGGATGGAAAGGGTGCTAATACCTTCCCTTTCCATAATATACCCCCTTACTCAAAAATTCTCGAAAAAGGTCTTTTCTGTTCTTTTCACCCTTTCCTTTGTTGGATAAAAGAAAAGTTAGTGGCGACTCTTGCTTACTGTGACATTTGCAAACAAAAAATGCAAACCAGTATTAAACAGTCGGTTCTGCCACCGTATCACAGAACTGGTGACTCTGCTGGGGAGTTATATAAAGTGGGGTTTACCTTAGGGTCTAGATCATTTCTAATTTGTTTTCTTGTTTGTTTGCTTTACTTTTAAGGGATTGTTTGGGTTACTATAGATCCTACACTCGAATCTGGGAAAACCTGTTAGGTAAGTAGCAATAGACCATAGAAACTGTGTGGGGTATACCGACATGGTTGAAGAGGTGGCTACATCGATGCGAAACTTTGGTTAGTATCAGTATCCCTTGAGTTAATCAAGGAGAATACGGCGCCGCTGCATGGTGTCATAAAGAATCAACTGACCTTAGAACCTTTAAATG
This sequence comes from Vicia faba, assembly GCA_948472305.1. Lineage (NCBI taxonomy): Eukaryota > Viridiplantae > Streptophyta > Magnoliopsida > Fabales > Fabaceae > Vicia > Vicia faba. The sequence goes on along the minus strand of OX451736.1, from coordinate 296,426,464 downwards.
AACAACTTGGCCATTAGGACGTAACGAGATGGTCGTCTTTGGTGTATTCCCAAAGTCGGCAGATGCTCGATGCTACACTCATTGAGATTTGACTCCTGAGTTTTGTTTGGTTGCGAGTCAGTCGCCTATCAGAACGAAACTTGTGGGAAAGATTAGTGATATTGAGATCCCTTAGAACCCGGTTACTATTTATAGGACAGGTTGAACCAATCCAACTTCAAGAGGGTATGACCTTAAAATCCATGCAAGCCTTAAACCTAAGGTTTTTGGTGTGATTTGCTTGTGCTTTCTATATCGGCGATTTCTTAGCATATTCATGACATCATAACATGGCATATCATACTAACCATTTCAAGGTTTTTCTAGGGCTTATCTTTGTCTTGTTTTGTAGGACATGACATTCGCCCGCAGTAACACTATCCAAATCAACCTTGTGAAAATACCTCCTCAACTCAAAGAGTTAGCATCAAGGATTCCTGAAAGCTCTCCCTTCACTAAAAAACATGGTCAACTCCTCAACTTGGTCACTTCAACCCCTGATGAAGAAATGTTAAAGGTGCTTTTTCAATTCTTTGACCTGTTGCACACTGCTTCACTTTTCCGGATTACCAGTTAGTGCCTACTATGGAGTATTTTTCTCAGTTATTGGGGGTACCTATCCTTAATCAGTTACCCTTCAACGGTATTAAAGAGACCCAAAGCCTGAAGAGATTACTCAAGCTCTGTCTTACAACGGTCTGATGTAGTGGCAAATTTGGAAACCAGAAGAAGTGTCCAAGGATTTCCAGCTAAGTTTTTATTTGAGAAAGCTCGCCATTTTTGGGATAGCCTGGATTTACAAGATTTTGAAGAAGTGTTGGCCCTTCTCATCTTTGGGATGGTACTATTCCCTAACATGGACCAACTCATAGATGTGAATGAGGTTAATATTTTTCTGTCTCATAATCCGGTACCTACTTTACTTGGGGATATTCTACACTCTCTGCATACTCGCACTCTAAAGAGAAGAGGGACCCTTCTGTGTTGCACTCCTCTATTGGCTAGGTGGTTTATTTCGCACCTACCCCGGTCTATCTTGAGAAATGAGCAGGGTGTGAGATGGTCTCATAGGCTGATGTCCCTTACACATTCAGATATTCATTGGTGTTCGCGATTCTAGGAGAATGTTACCATCATTGATCGATGTGGGGAATTCCTTAATGTCCCTCTCTTAGGCATTAGGGGAGGAATCACTTATAACCCTTCTTTTGCGTTACGACAGTTTGGTTATGCTAGAAGGGATGTTCCTCACGACACACTCATCCAAGGAATCACATTTGACTATGAGAATGATGTTCAGGGTTATCGCAAGAGGTTCATTCGAGCTTAGGGCATGATAAACAGAGTTGATAGCAAGACATTGGGGCACAAGAATTCCATCCCTCTTGAGCCTTACCTCAAATGGGTGCAAGCGCGCGCTCAATGTCTTTTGATGCCTTACCCCACCATCTTACTTGTGATTATGGAGCCAATTGCTGAGGGAGACACTCCTTAAATTGTCCTTCATCTTGACATGCCAACTGATCTTGAGGAGTTACGGAGGTCTTGGATCCAACTCAAAGAAGAGCGGGATACTTTCGAGACCGAATTCTATGCCATCAAGAAGAAGGTTCTAGAGCTCACCTGGTTACTTCACGAGGAGAAGAGTATAAATGTCTATATTGCACCAAAGAGGATGTGCCCGTGGGAAACTTGAATCTTCCTTTTGCTTAAAGAATTTTATTGTTATTTTGTTCCTTTTGTAAGCCCAAGAGGAATTATTGTGATCAATAAAATATCTTAACGTTTGTTCTCTTTCTGTTTAAGCAAATTGGAGTCTTAGAAATCATTGAAAATATTGCATACATATATCATACATATATCATACATATCATTGCATAGGCAGGTTTCAAAGTAGGTTTCTCATCCTCTTTGCTGTTTATTTCAGCAATGGATCTAGAACAAATAGCGAAGGATCTATAGACTCAGAATTCCCAGTTTCAACAGATGATCATGGCTTTGACCAAGGTGCAAGAGCAAATGAAAGCCCTGCTTGTTAAAGAAAATAAGTAGCCAAAGAAGCCAACTGGGTTAGTGAATCTGGGAAGAAGGATCAGAGGACCAGTGCAGCGAGCCTCTGAACTGATAACTTCATCAAAGGAAGGAAACAGTCAAGAAGAGGAAACAAGAGAGGAAGACTCCAGTCTAAAAGAATTCGATGGTGAATCTGACTATGATGAGGAGCAGTATCCTCCTGCTGATGAAAAGTACAAACAGCTGGAAGAGCGTCTGAGTGCAATGGAAGTCCACAAAGTTCCTGGGCTGGACTTTAAAGAGCTGGGTTTGGTGTCTGGAGTTGTCATCCCACAAAAGTTCAAGGTTCCAGTGTTTGCCAAATATGATGGGGTCTCACACCACTAACAAAGACTTATGGGTCCACTTCTTTCAAGATAGTTTGTCCGGAACTCAACTAGAATTGTTCTACCAGCTGGAAAGGTCCAACATTCGTAATTGGGAAGACCTGGTTGCTGCTTTCTATAAAAAGTATCAGTATAATGCAGACCTTGCTCCCACCCGTACTCAACTCCAAAGTATGTCTGTGGGTTCTAGTGAGGGCTTTAAGGACTATGCTCGGAAGTGGAGGGACTTAGCAAGAAGAGTCCAACCACCCCTGTCTGATAGGGAGCTAGTGGATATGTTTCTGGGTACCCAGTCTGGTCCATTCTTTAATCACCTGATTGGAAGCTCCTCAGCTAGTTTTACCAAATTGATTTTGATAGGAGAAAGGGTGGAAGCTGGAATTAGGAGTGGTAAGATCCAAACGGATGCATCCTCCAATGTTGTAAGGAAGCCATTTGTTGGGAAGAAAGAGGTTAGTGTCGTGTACCATCAGAGGAATCAGGACAGAACTGAACACCGTCCAGCGGTAGGGGCTGTCATGATCTCTAAGCCTGCACCTACTCAACAAAGGAATAATCAGCCGAGAACAGAAAGGCCGGTAAGATAGTTTACCCGGATAAACATGACTCTGTCACAAGTCTTGCCACATTTACTGAAGTCTAATCTGGTAAATTTAAAGGAAGCTTCGAAGAACCCCAACACTGCCTCTCCCCGCTACAATCCAAATGCCCGATGTGCTTATCCTTCAGAAAGTCCAGGTCATGATACAAACGACTGTTGGGCCTTGAAAAACAAGGTGTAAGACCTTCTAGAGGCAAAGAAAATTGAATTTGACGCCCCTGAGATTCCAAATGTTATCACTGCTCCTATGCCCAACCACGGTCGTGGTGTTAACGCTATTGAAGATGATATGTTTGTTACTGTCTTTGATGAACTTGTTACTCCTCTCCTGGCCGTTAAGTGGAATTTATTGTAGGCCAGTTTATTTTTCGGGCGGTGGCGAAGGTTGCCATTTCTGTTTATCTCTATCGACTGGTTGTCATTTGTTGAAGGAAGGTGTTTTGCGCCTGATGGATGATAGAGAGATTTTGTTTGAGAAGACTCCTATACCAACCATTTCGTGCAAGGATATTTCAATAATAACCATTTCCGCCAATCCTCCCAGGGTCTCCACCAAAAGACCCGTCAAGATTACATCTATTTCGAAGGTGACTCCACTAATAATTACTATGCCAGGGCCAATCCCATACTCCTCAGACAAAATTGTTCCCTGGAACTATGGGGGTGACATCTACTACCACGGTGTCAAGCAAGATTTGCTGGCTGATGAAGACCAGGTTTCTGAGAAGGTTGATCCCGACATTGGCAACATTGTTGGAACCAGCAAAGTAACCAGAAGTGGAAGAGTGTTCTCCCCTGAGATTTCTCCTCTGAAAGTTGTTATTGGTCCTGTGATCATTCACACTTTTGTTCCTCCTGATACTACTACTACAATTCCTGTGATTACCCCTGCTGACACCCCTATCACCGAGTCGACCGAGACTCGGGGAAAAGACATATTGATTGAGCCTGTCCAGACGAAGGCGCAATCAGTATCTATCCCAGAGGCTTCCAAGAAGGAGATGGAAGAAATTTTAAAAATTATCAAGAAAAGCGACTATAACATGGTCGAACAGCTGGGGCAGACCCCTTCAAAGATTTCTATGTTAGCCTTACTGTTGTGCTCCGAAGATCATGCGAAGGCTCTATTAAAATTTTTTAAGATGGCCCATGTGCCACAAGAAACCTCTGCTGACCAATTTGAAGATTGTATGGCTAGTTTGACGGCTGACAACGGTTTGGGTTTTTCTGATGCTGATCTAACACCCAGAGAGAGGAAACACAATGATGCGCTGCATGTTTCCGTCGAGTGCATGGGCACTACTTCGGCCCACATCCTGGTATATACTGGTTCATCATTGAAAATGCTTCCTAAGAAAGCTTTGGATAGACTAGACTGTGAAGGTTTGACCTTGAAGCCCAGAAACATAGTCGTGAGGGCTTTCGATGGTTGTAAGAGAATGGTGCATGGGGAGGTAGACATCCCCATCAAAGTTGGTTCTCAAACATTTGACTCCGCCTTCTAGGTGATGGATATCAAACCATCTTATTCTTGTTTATTGGGTCTCCCTTGGATCCATAGGGCGGGAGCTGTCACGTCTACTCTGCATCAGATGATGAAGTATCTGGTAAGAGGAAAGATTGTCACGGTACACGGTGTAGAAGAATACATGGTCAGTCACTTGAACTCCTTCAGGTATGTGGAAATGGATGGAAATTTCATCAAAACTCCGTCTCAGAATTTCGAAGAGGTGCCTCAGACTACGGTTGCAACTGAAATTGTCACCAATCTGCCAAAGATCACCAGACCTCCCTTGAAGATGGCTTCTCTCAAAGATGTAAAAGTAGTTATTGAAGAAGGTGGGTCTACCATCTGGAGCCAACTCCCTAATATTCCGTACAAGTCTGGTAAGTTTGGTTTGGGTTTCTCTTTAGGGGCTCAAAGGGCTGTCTGTCGTGCTCGTGCCGGAAGACCTCCCATACGCATCAACAATCATGGGGTCAATGCTCTAGAAGACAGTGATGGTGGTGATGACATGGATAGCTGGGTCTTCCCTACTACCAACGGTGGACTCAGTAACTAGACAGCAAAATACTTTGTACCAATTACTTTTATTCAGAAGTAATTGTCTTTTTTCTTGGATATGTAATAAGCAATAAAAACTTTATGGCCATGTGTCTTATCTGGGGCATAATGGTTTATTTGTGATGGTTATCATGTTTAATCTTATATGGCATTAATAAAGCATTGGACGTTTATTGCATACAAATTTTACGCTCTCAATTTTTTCTTTGCTGCTTTTTACTTTGTCTATACAACTATGCTCGTACACACACTCACGTATCAACTTGTAGATCCATATCCACTCTGGATCCCATTGATAACAGTTCTGCTATTGCTGGTTATAACTTTGAAAATCCAATCAACCAAGTCGAGGACGAAGGTGAGGAAGATTGTGAGGTACCTGGAGAACTTGCTAGGCTGTTATAGTAGGAAGAAAGGGCTATACAGCCTCATGAAGATCCAGTTGAGACAATAAACTTGGGCGCAGAAGAGAATAGAAAAAAGGTCAAGATAGGTGCAAATTTGCGGCTTGGTGTCAAACAACGGTTGATACAGATGTTGCATGATTATGTCTAGATCTTTTCCTGGTAATATGAGGACATGCCAGGACTAGATATGGATATTGTGGTTCACCGTCTACCAACTAAAGAAGAGTGCCCTCCGGTAAAGCAGAAGGTTCTTCGTATGCGCCCTAAAATGTCAGAGAAGATCAAATCAGAGGTTATGAAGCAGTTCAATGTTGGGTTATTAGCTGTCACCTCCTATCCACGATGGATTTCTAACGTAGTCCCGATGCCTAAGAAGGAAGGCAAGGTACGAATGTGTGTGGACTACCGAGATTTGAATAGGGCAAGCCCCAAGGATGACTTTCCGCTCCCCCATATTGACGTTTTGGTTGATAACACCGTGCAACACAAGATCTTTTCTTTCATGGACGAGTTCTCTAGTTACAACCAGATTAAGATGGTACTGGAAGACATGGAGAAGACAACCGTAGTCACACAATGGGGCACTTTCTGCTACAAAGTGATGACGTTTGGGTTGAAGAACGCTGGGACAACCTATCAACGAGCTATGGTAGCTTTTTTCCACGACATGATTCACCATGAGATAGAGGTTTATCTTGATGACATGATAGCTAGGTCTCAAACTGAGGAAGAGCACCTTGATCATCTACAAAAGTTATTTGATAGGTTAAAGACATACAAGCTGAGGTTAAACCCGAACAAGTGCACCTTCAGGGTAAGGTCTGGTAAACTTCTAGGTTTCATTGTCAGTGACAAGGGTATTCAGGTAGACCCTGCAAAGGTAAAGGCAATAAAAGAGATGCCGACTCCTCGCACTGAGAAGGAGGTTAGAGGTTTCTTGGGACGCCTGAATTACATTGCCATATTCATTTCCAATTTAACTGCTACTTGTGAGCCAATATTCAAACTTCTGAAGAAAGATCAAGTGGTAAAATGGAATGACGAATGCCAGACCGCCTTTGAGAGGATCAAGGAATACCTTCAAGAGCCTCCAATTCTGATTCCTCCGACTGAAGGAAGACCTTTGATAATGTACTTAACAATGTTAGATAATTCAATGGGGTGTGTGTTGGGGAAACATGACGAGTCTGGTTGAAAAGATCATGCAATATACTACCTTAGCAAAAAGTTTACCAACTGTGAAACAAGATATTCACTGCTCGAGAAAACTTAATGTGCTTTGGCATGGGCTGCTTGCCGACTAAGACAGTATATGTTGTCCCACACTACTTTGTTGATATCTAAGATGGATCTGATCAAATAGATCTTCGAGAAGCCCGCACTCTCCGAAAGAATAGCAAGATGGAAAATGATCCTGACCGAATACGACATCCAATACACGACCGAGAAAGCAATTAAGGGAAGTGTATTAGCTGATCATTTAGCTCATCAGGTTGTGGATGACTACCAATCCATCAACTTTGAATTCTCGAATGAGAACATTATGCTAGTTGTTGCACCCCAAAATTTTCCCTTCCATATTCTTCAAGAAATTGCCAAGCCAAGCTGCAAAAATCCCCAAGGGTTGCACAGTGCAAAGGTCTCCCATACAGTCAGAACTAGGGTTTGGGTTCTGATCAAGAAAAGGAAGGTTTCAAAGGCCCAATCAAGTCTCATATGCTCACAAACATGTTCAAGCATCTTCATATCAAGTTTCAAGGCATTCAGCTCAAAATTGCACAGTCAAAACCCTAAATTGCACTACAGTCAACTGTAGGGGCAAAATGGTCATTTGACAGTCAAAAGTTCAAATTTTTGGTCAACATATCATTTTGAAGCCACAAACATCATTTGATCAATGCTTGATCATGATTCTCAAAATTTGGCTCAGAAAATCATCAAGATGCAAAAGTTACTATATTTGGACAGTTGAAAAAGTCAACTGAAATTGACCAGGGCATAACTTTCACATGGATTATCAGAAAAATTCCATCCAAAGCTCATTTTGAAGAGAAAGACATTTCCTACAACTCATATTCATATTCCAAGTCCAAGAAATGCTCTCACAAAAAGTTATCAATTTCAACATTATAGGTCATTTTCAAAAGTCAACAAAAAGGGACTTTAAGTCAAAGGCCATAACTTGATATTGGTAAATCAAAATGACATGGGACCAAAGGCATTGGTTAAAGGACTCAAAGACCTTTCCAAAATGTCCAAGAACATGAGAAAAGCTTAAAAATTGAGCAAGTTATGCCTTGTGGAAGTTGGGAAATTTTTGGATATTTTGAAAAGTCAACATTGACTCAAATGACCTAAAATTGCTAATGGGCCCATTTTTCTTCCATGATTCATCATTCCAAGCATATGCACGACCACTTGGCCCAAAGGGAAGTGTTTTCTCATTTTTTATTTATTTATTTGAATTATTGTTCATATTAATTCATTTAAATTATTTAAATACATGAAAAATATCTAACTTGCATTAACAAATCTTTTTATACATGTTTTGCCATCAAGATTTCGTGCACATGCTAATTAGGAAAGAATTGGATTGATTGGATGCTAATTGATACAAGAACATGTGAAAAAAGATATGGAAGATCCTTAAGAAATCAAATATGCAAAACCATTATGGCATTGGATTTTATTGAGTTTTGTTGACCTAATAGCTTCACTACATATGCATGAATCAAAACCTAATCACAATAGACTGAAAGCTGCGCCCAAAAAGCCATTGTGAAACTTGATTTTTCTCCAAAAAAAGCAAAACTGAATTCATTGTTAGAGGTTGATTCAAGGCACGAAATTCATTCCAAAAGCTTCCTTGTGGTCCCCTGAACGCATTCTAATCATTAACATCCTTCCAGACTCAAGAAATTGGTAATATGAGTGCAGACTGTATCAAATAAAAGTCATAATCGTGCATACCAATTCATGCATTTTCTATCAGTTTTGATATGTGTTTTGTATTCCTGATGAAGTTTGCAAGCTAACCATAACCTTTAATTGAAATTTCATGCGTTCTAGGCCAAGATGCCATGTTAGTTTTCTAGGGTTTTGCAGGACGGGAATTTGGGGCTTTTGCAAAGAGGAAAAATTAAGCCTCAAAACCATGACCATTAGACTCAGCGCTTGAAGACGAAGAGGATGGAACCCTCGCGCTCAATTTATGAGCGTTGAGGGGCTAATCGCTATTTTCTTAAAACGTCCCTAAAGCAACGCGTCTAAAACCGTTGCTGAATATTTATGTTACAGGGAACGTGAAGGAGACGAAGTCGTGGCCACAAGCGATTCGCTGATTTGAATTTCGCGCGTTCTCTCCACTAACGCGTTGGTCTTTCTTTTTATTATTTATGTGTTTGTATATTAATTGAATGCGTGTGTAGCTCAGCTGGCAAACGTTGAAGGCTTCAACATCCAAGACCTGGGTTCGAGTCTCAGGTCTGTGTAACTTTCAATATTATTTTTCCACATTAATTCCCATGCAGGCACAACATTGATGCACACCATATTCCTTCATCATCTAGCCATCCACGTATCTAACAAATTCAAATCAAAGGCTGAGATTGGAGGTACATCATAGGCTTGGTCAAAGGGTCAACACGCTGCCTGGGAAAGTCAATGGATCTGAATATTAAATGGGCCAGAATTTCACTAATTTAACCTCCACTTTGGGGCCCGAACCCCCCCTGGTTTGCTTTCTCTATATTTTTCTTATTTTATTGTTAATTGTTATTTTATTTTCTTTATTTGTTTAAATTAATTATTATTTTTTTCAAAATATAAAAACTTCATAAAAATCAGGAAAAAGATAAAAACATAATAAAATATTTAATTTTCATATTTTCTTGTAAATAATTGCATGTAAATAAATTTAGTATTAAATAGGTTTTAATTTTAATTCTTTTTAATAACTAAAAATCCAAAAATATAGAATTAGGTTTAATAACTTTTTAGTCCTTTTTAATTTTCCCTTTTTTTTCATAATAATAATATTACTTATTTTATTTTCATAATTAAATTGTACATAAATTAACTTAGGTTTAATTTAGGTTATATTTTAATATTTTCATAACAAACTTAAAAACCATTAGAATTAGGGTTAGTTAATTTTAATTAATTCTTTTTTTTGTTAAATCTTAAAAAAAAAAACATAAAAATACATAAAACATTTTCCTTTAATTTTAATTTTAATTCCTTATTAATAATATTTTGCAAAAGGGTCCAACGCCCTCGTTCGTAATTTATTTAATTTCGCATATTTGTTTTATTTCGCTTAATTAATTATGTATCTCTCCCAAAGCGTTGTAACATTTACTTCTCGCACTTTTCACTTTGCTTTATTTATTCTTTCTGTCAAATCGGGTCCGGTTTAATTTCGGCGGTGTGGACCCGCGCCATTTGTAATAGTTTAGATTTATTTTCCCGCAAATATTTTAACTGTTAAAAGCATGCAAGAATGAATGGCCGTAATAAAAACAAGCGTAGATCACAATGAACATGACAAGACAAATATCAATGAAAATGACACACAATTCGCACACACCACCCCTAGGGTACGCCTCACTGTTGCCTTGCCTCGAGAGGTGATCGTCGAGCAGAGGATGTCTTAGTAAGTCCTCATGATCCGGGAACCTGGCATGAGGGTAGCTTCTAAGGTGTCTTCCCATTGCTCTGGTGATCACCATGTCCCTACAAACTCGAATTGACCTGAACACCTCCAACGGTGGTGCTACCTACCTCTCAATGGTGGGATGGCACTACTTTAAAGGACATTTACACAGACGAATTCCTTAGGGTAGGTAGGTTCTCATAGATACTTGCTCTCTTCAAAAACAAACAAAAATCTTTTCACACCGACACTTTTCAAAAGCTTTCAAAGCAATTTTTCAAACACTCTGACACAAGAGTCGATCTGAAACTTTCAAAGAAACTTTTTTTTAAACCCACAGTTGAAAAGCAAACAAACCATTTTTTGAAAACACAAATGAGCAAGTATCTAAGAGCCCATGGATAACCATGGATAGAAAGGGTGCTAACACCTTCCCTTTCTATAACCTACCTCCCGAACCGAGAGCAATCTCTTTAAGGAATTTTTCTGTGCTTTTGTCCTTTCCATTTGGAGAAAATAAAAGACGGTGGCGACTCTTGCTTCCGCGACATTTCGCGAACCAGCGTTAAACAGTCAGTTCCAGATCCACCGATCACAGAACTGGCGACTCTGCTGGGGACCAAACTTAAAGTGAAGTGTACCTTAGGGTAGTTCATAACTGTGTTTTCAATTGTTTTCCTTGTGTGCTTTAAATTGTGGGTTGCTTGGGAGTTCTATAGATCCTAAACCCGGATCTGGGGATACCTTCTTAGAAAGTAGCAACAAGGCTGTGAGGGAACTGTGCGGGGTATACCGACATGGTTGAAACAGTCTGCTACGTTGATGTGGCACTTTGGTGTGTACCGGTAACCCTTGAGTTCAGTCAAGGAGAGTACGGGGCCTCCGCGTGGTGTCGTGAAGCATCAACAGACCTTAGGAACCTTAATTGAACTATCTTGGCCTCTTTAGGGTAGTGAGATAACTGACTTTGGTGCAGTCCGAGGTTGGTTGATACTCGATACTACACTCAATTGAGGGTTGCTTTCCTGGAATATTTCGGTCGCCAGTTCAGTGGCTAAATCGAAACGATGAACAATGAAAGCAATCCCGTGATATTGGGAACCTTAGAACCCGGTTACTTCTGATAGGACAGGTTGAACCCACCAACTTCAAGAGGGTAATACCCAGACTTCATGCTGGCCTTAAACTCTAAGGGCTCTCTTGTGTGACTTGTGTGCCTTCGTACTTGACCACTTGCATGCCTTATCTGACACATGAACTGCTTGCAGGTTTTGTCTTGGTCCTTAATTAGGACTCATGACAGGTTTTACTTGAGTGCTTGCAGGTTTTGGTTTGCAGTCCTTAAGTTGGACTCATAACAGGGTTACTCACATTACCCCATGCATATCATGACATCATACCATTGCATACATCCTAACCCATTTCAAGGATCTCAAGGGCTTGTGATGCAGGTCATGATGAATCAAACACCCAGCAAGGGGCAAAGAGGATTTATTTTCCTCTAGCTAAGGTTGTCAGGGGCTATGACCCACTGGATATGGTGAGCCTTTGACCCTTGAAGAAGGGCTCTCTACAACAGGAAGTTCCTTCAATCAAGTTGCCAGTTTCCAACTCTAACAAGTTTCTCTGTTTACCCTGCGAGGTCCTTGAAATCATTGCATGCATGTCATACATCTCATTGCATTGCAGGTGTCCCTTTGACAGGTTGCTTACTCTTCTTCGCTGTTTATTTCAGCCGATCGTCATGAATCCTGAATCATCAGCTGAGCAGTCCATCAAGGCCCTCCAGGCTCAGAACGCCCAGTTCCAAGGGCTGATCATGAATTTGACCCAGGGGCAACAAGATCTGAAAGCTCTGCTCTTGAAGAAGGAAAAGAAGAAGAAGAGGACTGTTTTATTCAGCCCTAGACATAGGTCTGGGAACACGCCGCAGACTGAAACTGAGAGGACTACTCCATCTGTGAGGGAAAGCAGTCACCATGAGAGAAAGGTGCCTAGTCCAGTGGTCTCTGACAACGAGACAGATTTCAACGACGAGCAGTACCCCCCGGCTGAGGATAAGTACAAACAGTTGGAAGACCGGTTAAGTGCTATGGAGATACAAAAGGTGCCTGGCCTGGACTTCGAAGATCTAGGTCTGTCTTCTGGGGTAGTGATCCCGCACAAGTTTAAGGCACCTGCCTTTGCTAAATACGACGGGGCATCCTGTCCTAAATTGCATCTCAGGTCTTACACAAGGAGGATCCAGCCCTATACAGCTGACAAAAACTTATGGATCCACTTCTTCCAAGAGAGTCTTTCAGGGACTCAGCTCGAGTGGTTCTATCAACTGAGTGGAGCCAACATTCGCAGCTGGGAGGACCTGGCCACGGAATTCTACAAGCATTACCAGTACAATGCCGACCTTGCTCCCACGCGCACTCAACTTCAAGGAATGTCTATGGGTGCAGGTGAAGGTTTCAAAGAATATGCTCAGAAATGGAGAGACCTTGCTGGAAGGGTGCAGCCACCTTTGACTGACCGCGAGCCCGTCGACATGTTCTTGGGGACTTTGTCTGGTTCATTCTACAACCATCTGATTGGGAATTCTTCTGCTGGGTTCACAGATCTTATCTTGACTGGGGAGAGAATTGAAGCTGGTATCAAGTCGGGGAAGATTCAAGAAACCGCACCTGCTGATACTCAGAAAAAGCCCCACAGTGGAAAGAAAGAGTCCAATGCTATACATGGTAAAAAGGGTCGTCATGATGTAGGGGCAATCCAGATTTCTGATCCCACGCCCGTTCAACCAAGAAAGAGCAATAGGCGTAGGATAAAGCATCAAGATAGGAAGTATACTGACATCAACATGTCTTTGTCTCAGGCATTACAGCAATTGCTGAGGGCAAAACTGATCACACTAAAGGATCCTCCTCAAAATCCTGACACTTCCTCTCCCAAGTACAACCCGGGTGTGAGATGTGCCTACCATTCTGACAGTCCTGGACATGACACCGACGACTGTTGGACCTTGAAGAACAAGATCCAGGATTTGATTGACGCCCAGGAGGTCAAGTTTGAACACTAATCCTACACCGAATCATCGAGAATGTCTTTTGTTCATTCAAATGTTCAAGTTGTATTTTTCTTTGATTGTTCAAACATTTTACTCATGTCAAACTTTGTTATTTCATTAATGCATCGCATGTCTGTTTTGAAGCAATATATTCGTATTCACTATACGCAAATTATTTTCATATTTTTTCTGATGTCAACTCTTGATTAATAATTCTGAGCCTCTTGAGGGAGGATGACGAAAACGATACCGCTATCTTTGCAGTATGCTTTGGAACAGACCCCGCTGATGAGGTACAGGCATTGTTTCAAATCCTAAACACTGGAGTTATAAGGAAGATAATCCCTCGTCAACCCATCTGAGCCAAAGAAGTAGGAGTTTTATTTTCGAAAATTGAAACCCTTAATCATAACCTGGGGCAGGGTAGACTTCTCAGTTGATCCAAGTGCACAATGAATGGCACCAAATGAGTCTTTCCAAAAACAAAAGACAGTGATGGTTCAGAACAATCATAAGGACAGGCAGTCATTATCAAAAACAAAATCATAAATGAAAAGCCCAAAAAGTCAAAACCTATAAAAAGGGACTTACGAAACTGGGGCATCCCGCTGACTGTAATTCCGGAAAAGGAAACAGTTCAGGCAAAAAAAGAAAGGGATAACGAAATCGAAAAAAGAAAGAGGTCCTACAAATCCTCAACAAAAACAAAAATGACCGCCTATTCAGAATAAATCATCAATATCTGAACCATCATTGGAACATCAGGACAAAAACTCAACGCACGATCAACTGAGTTTAGGTTTGGAGAACATCACGAAGAGCGGGTGGGTACAAATAAAATTTGAGCCTTTATCCTTTGTTTCTTAAACCGTGAACCAGACCACGTTATAACCCTTAAAAGTCCTAGCTGAAGCATGGGTTAATTCGAAAGCACACTGTTACGAAAGGTGTCCTGACTCCTTAAGGCTCGCGGTAAAATACGGAGTTAACATCACGTTTTACAAACATTCATTTGTTTTATGAAAAAGAATGCATTTTCAAAATCTTCAAGACAGACATAGGCTTTTGCATTCTTAAAATAACCTTGTTTGCATATGACTATTTGTTTGAACAGCAGAAGTTCGCACGACGAATGCCTAATGAACAGAAGTACCTCCAATCAAGGGGCAGACATGAGCATGGTCCATCATCTGGGGCAATCCAATCAAGATTCGGAGAATCTCTCAAAGGCCAAATAGCCTGGGGCAAATCTCCGCCTGAGTCACTTGGGACATTTCAACGACGAATCTGGCCTGATCAAACACCTTCTGGTGGCATGACAAAACACCTCTAACAGGGGCAACTCCCTACATTCTGAGAACACAGACATAGTCGAAAAAATACTACGCAAAATCAAAGACCTGCTAGGCTGACATGCCTAGGCAAAAATTAGGGCTTCCCGGCGAACCAAAAGGGTTCGGGCAAAATGAAGGGATGAAATGAAAAAATCTGTACACCCGGCAAGTCGAAAACCTGAAAAGGCGGCTTGGGCAAAAATGGGTATCCCGGTGGACTGAAAACCCGAAAGGGCGGTCCAGGAAAAAGTTAGGGATCAAAGCGTACGACTATGTTCTGTCATCTTGTCACCTGCCTACCAGAAGAAGGTTTGCCCGTCAACAACTGTCAGCACCTCATAGGTCTTCCTCTCCCACCTCAGAAACAGGGGCAATAAAGAGTTGTTTAAGCAACCTAATGGTTCTGTCCTCCAAGGTACCAAAGTAGGTTCAGCTGAAGAAGATAACCAGATATCTCAACTCCCCAGAGAGTGAGCTAGCAAGTCCGTACACTCTCCTCAAGCAAAGCTATTATCAAACTTAAGGAAGTTGGGTATCCTCCAGCAGATCTCAACATCCCCCAGCAGCATGCATATCCATGACAAGCATCCCCGGCAATCCGGGTCTAAAGACTGTTCCCCGGCGGTACATCAAACATTCAAAGGAATCACTTCCCCCGCAGTTCAAAACTTCCCCAAGAAAGTCCAATCCAGTTCCCCAGGAAAGTTGGAATCCATATCCCCAAGCAGTAAGCTTATCCCCAGTAAATTCTGGAAGCTTATCCCCTCGCAGAGCACGAACGCGTCGTCCGGCTTGATTTAAAGAGTTATTTCCTTAACAGGATATAACTGGGTTATCCTCAGCCAAAAGCCACGGAAAGAGCGTCCTCGACGAAGTCTTCTTACCCCAGCGAAGTCTATCAATATTCCCAATACAACAAATATCCTCAGCAAGTTATCATCAACAATTCAGCAAAACATCTCTATCCCCACAGAGTATTGCTTCCCAGCATGGTCGCTAGAATATCTTTTCTCCCCGCAGAACCTTCCATTTGCCAAGTTTATTCCGCAACGGAGTCATCTTCTCCTACCGGTATTCTTGCAACTATCATCCCCAGCGGAAGCAAAATCTATTCTTCAACATCAGCCCAGGATATGACTTCCCGGCACCCGTCAAGGATTTACTTTCCTAGACGAAAACAAACATTCATAAACATCACACTTCCATACATCATTATAGCATGCATAGACGCATCATATCTCACAAATCTCATTTATGTTGAGAATATCATTGCTTGATCCATATCATGCATTGCATATGTCTGACCTTTACCTTTCAGGAAAGAATCAGCTAAATTCTCAATCATCTTTCAAGACCTAGCCTGGTTCAGTTAAATCGACCTTAAGATTTTCCTGATGCTTATCCAGTCAAAGGCCTTCTCTGGTTCAGTCAGATCGACCCTAAGATCTCCCTGATGCTTATCCAGTTGAAGATATTCCAAGACCTTGTCCGGTTCAGTTAAATCGACCCTAAGATTTTCCTGATGCTTATCCAGTCAAAGGCCTTCTCTGGTTCAGTCAGATCGACCCTAAGATCTCCCTGATGCTTATCCAGTTGAAGATATTTCAAGACCTAGACCGGTTCAGTTAAATCGACCCTAAGATTTTCCTGATGCTTATCCAGTCAAAGGCCTTCTCTGGTTCAGTCAGATCGACCCTAAGATCTCCCTGATGCTTATCCAGTTGAGGATATACCAAGACCTTGTCCGGTTCAGTTAAATCGACCCCAAGATTTTCCTGATGCTTATCCAGTCAAAGGCCTTCTCTGGTTCAGTCAGATCGACCCTAAGATCTCCCTGATGCTTATCCAGTTGAAGATATTTCAAGACCTAGACCGGTTCAGTTAAATCGACCCTAAGATTTTCCTGATGCTTATCCAGTCAAAGGCCTTCTCTGGTTCAGTCAGATCGACCCTAAGATCTCCCTGATGCTTATCCAGTTGAAGATATACCAAGGCCTTCTCTGGTTCAGTCAGATCGACCCTAAGATCTCCCTGATGCTTATCCAGTTGAAGATATTCCAAGACCTTGTCCGGTTCAGTTAAATCGACCCTAAGATTTTCCTGATGCTTATCCAGTCAAAGGCCTTCTCTGGTTCAGTCAGATCGACCCTAAGATCTCCCTGATGCTTATCCAGTTGAAGATATACCAAGACCTTGTCCGGTTCAGTTAAATGGACCCTAAGATTTTCCTGATGCTTATCCAGTCAAAGGCCTTCTCTGTTTCAGTCAGATCGACCCTAAGATCTCCCTGATGCTTATCCAGTTGAAGATATACCAAGACCTTGTCCGGTTCAGTTAAATCGACCCTAAGATTTTCCTGATGCTTATCCAGTCAAAGGCCTTCTCTGGTTCAGTCAGATCGACCCTAAGATCTCCCTGATGCTTATCCAGTTGAAGATATTTCAAGACCTAGACCAGTTCAGTGAAATCGACCCTAAGATTTTCCTGATGCTTATCCAGTCAAAGGCCTTCTCTGGTTCAGTCAGATCGACCCTAAGATCTCCCTGATGCTTATCCAGTTGAAGATGTTTCAAGACCTTGTCCGGTTCAGTTAAATCGACCCTAAGATTTTCCTGATGCTTACCCAGTCAAAGGCTTTCTCTGGTTCAGTCAGATCGACCCTAAGATCTCCCTGATGCTTATCCCAGTAGAAGACACCCAAGATTTTTCTCAACGAGCGTTGTTGAAGTTAAAGTCACCCAAGATTTTTCTCAGCGAGCGTTGTTGAAGATAAAGTCGCCCAAGGTTCTCTTACCATTCATGCTAAAGCAGTAACCATCCCTGGTTCATTCATCGCCGTTTGAAGCTCCAGACTCAGCTCCTGTAACCAGTCAGGACATATCTATACCAAGCATCCGAAAACCAGCTCCTGCAACGTGTCAGGTACTCATTTTTTCTTTTGCAGGTATGCAGGTTCTCGCCAAGGAATCTCTTACGCAATCAACATCCAGATGGCATCTATAAGCCCATCATCCGATCCAGCAATCTCCAAATGGCATCTATAAGCCCATTCCCCCATCACACTGCTAACATGTGAGCGCAAATTTCTGGGCACTCTAGTGTCCAATCATCTTCTACCCTCGGATTACGAAAGGCACGTCCGCCAATCTGCATCATCAGGTCTAAGAAGATTGAACAGGGGCAACTGTTGCACCCCAAAATTTGCCCTCCCATATTCTTCAAGAAATTGCCAAGCCAAGCTGCAAAAATCCCCAAGGGTTGCACAGTGCAAAGGTCTCCCATACAGTCAGAACTAGGGTTTGGGTTCTGATCAAGAAAAGGAAGGTTTCAAAGGCCCAATCAAGTCTCATATGCTCACAAACATGTTGAAGCGTCTTCATATCAAGTTTCAAGGCATTCAGCTCAAAATTGCACAGTCAAAACCCTAAATTGCACTACAGTCAACTGTAGGGGCAAAATGGTCATTTGACAGTCAAAAGTTCAAATTTTTGGTCAACATATCATTTTGAAGCCACAAACATCATTTGATCAATGCTTGATCATGATTCTCAAAATTTGGCTCAGAAAATCATCAAGATGCAAAAGTTACTATATTTGGACAGCTGAAAAAGTCAACTGAAATTGACCAGGGCATAACTTTCACATGGATTATCAGAAAAATTCCATCCAAAGCTCATTTTGAAGAGAAAGACATTTCCTACAACTCATCTTCATATTCCAAGTCCAAGAAATGCTCTCACAAAAAGTTATCAATTTCAACATTATAGGTCATTTTCAAAAGTCAACAAAAAGGGACTTTAAGTCAAAGGCCATAACTTGATATTGGTAAATCAAAATGACATGGGACCAAAGGCATTGGTTAAAGGACTCAAAGACCTTTCCAAAATGTCCAAGAACATGAGAAAAGCTTAAAAATTGAGCAAGTTATGCCTTGTGGAAGTTGGGAAATTTTTGGATATTTTGAAAAGTCAACATTGACTCAAATGACCTAAAATTGCTAATGGGCCCATTTTTCTTCCATGATTCATCATTCCAAGCATATGCACGACCACTTGGCCCAAAGGGAAGTGTTTTCTCATTTTTTATTTATTTATTTGAATTATTATTCATATTAATTCATTTAAATTATTTAAATACATGAAAAATATCTAACTTGCATTAACAAATCTTTTTATACATGTTTTGCCATCAAGATTTCGTGCACATGCTAATTAGGAAAGAATTGGATTGATTGGATGCTAATTGATACAAGAACATGTGAAAAAAGATATGGAAGATCCTTAAGAAATCAAATATGCAAAACCATTATGGCATTGGATTTTATTGAGTTTTGTTGACCTAATAGCTTCACTACATATGCATGAATCAAAACCTAATCACAATAGACTGAAAGCTGCGCCCAAAAAGCCATTGTGAAACTTGATTTTTCTCCAAAAAAAGCAAAACTGAATTCATTGTTAGAGGTTGATTCAAGGCACGAAATTCATTCCAAAAGCTTCCTTGTGGTCCCCTGAATGCATTCTAATCATTAACATCCTTCCAGACTCAAGAAATTGGTAATATGAGTGCAGACTGTATCAAATAAAAGTCATAATCGTGCATACCAATTCATGCATTTTCTATCAGTTTTGATATGTGTTTTGTATTCCTGATGAAGTTTGCAAGCTAACCATAACCTTTAATTGAAATTTCATGCGTTCTAGGCCAAGATGCCATGTTAGTTTTCTAGGGTTTTGCAGGACGGGAATTTGGGGCTTTTGCAAAGAGGAAAAATTAAGCCTCAAAACCATGACCATTAGACTCAGCGCTTGAAGACGAAGAGGATGGAACCCTCGCGCTCAATTTATGAGCGTTGAGGGGCTAATCGCTATTTTCTTAAAACGTCCCTAAAGCAACGCGTCTAAAACCGTTGCTGAATATTTATGTTACAGGGAACGTGAAGGAGACGAAGTCGTGGCCACAAGCGATTCGCTGATTTGAATTTCGCGCGTTCTCTCCACTAACGCGTTGGTCTTTCTTTTTATTATTTATGTGTTTGTATATTAATTGAATGCGTGTGTAGCTCAGCTGGCAAACGTTGAAGGCTTCAACATCCAAGACCTGGGTTCGAGTCCCAGGTCTGTGTAACTTTCAATATTATTTTTCCACATTAATTCCCATGCAGGCACAACATTGATGCACACCATATTCCTTCATCATCTAGCCATCCAGGTATCTAACAAATTCAAATCAAAGGCTGAGATTGGAGGT